>OX424576.1:61902761-62102761 GCA_949152435.1 Gastracanthus pulcherrimus
TGCCCGTCCCAATCATCTTGCAAGGCATGCGGCGGACAGCACCACACGCTAATTCACGAGGGGTGCGAGGCAAGCGCCCCGGGCAGCCCGCCCACATGGCTCCGACTTCGAAGCAACCCCGCCGCAGTTCACCGCCGCCACAACTGCCGCCCTGCCCATCGCTGACGACTCGCTACCACAATGGACCAGCCACGCTGGAGACGGTCAACCCCAGGAATGACTAGCCGTGTTACCCACGGCGATCGTGGTTCTAGGGGACGGACAGCACCGCAAGGAAAAGATCCGAGCCCTGCTAGACCCCTGCTCTGCGGCCACCCTCGTAAGTTTGAACATCGCTTGATGACTTGGAGACGTTCTCGACCCAGTAAGCATCGGGGTAGCCGGAGTAATCAGGCTCGCCCGTAGACTCGGCCCGATTCCGCACTTGCATGATCCGTCCGATCATCGCTCACTGAGGTTCGAGGCTTACGGATTGCAGCGCATAGGCATCATCACACCCTCCCAGCCGACGACGCCTGCCGACGCAACGGCCCGCATCCGAGGACTCCAACTAGCAGACCCTGGGTTCGACGTCCCCCATGAGGTGGACGCCATCCTCGGAGTCAACTTATACGGACGACTACTTCTCTCCGACGCACTGAGGTGGGACCACCTCATCGCCCAACAAACCATATTCGGATGGGTAGTCACCGGCACTATCCTTGCTCACCAGCCACCGCTGCGCTTCTGGTCGCATGCGCCCCTATTCACACAGTAAAGGAGACTCCCTGTCACGAGCGACTAATTGAACTCGTGCAACGATTCTGGTCCATTGGAGGACGTGCCGAGGGTCACCAGAAAGTCCAGGTCGGTCATCGAATGTGAACGCCTGTTCACTGATGGACACTGTCGAGACCTCAGTGGAATGTGCATCGTCCCACTCCCTCTCAAAGAACATGGAGCCTCCCTCCTGGGAGAGAGTCTGTCTCATGCCCGTGTCGCACTATCCACAATGCATCGTCGCATGCAGCGCAACCCGAGGCTGGCAGAGGCGTACATCCAGTTTCTAGAAGAGTACATCAGACTCGGCCACATGCGTCAGCTCACGGAATTAGAACTGAGGGACTCTTCCCAGCCAGCGTGCTACATCTGCCATCATGGGATCTGGCAGCAAAGCGACTTCGGGGACAAGCTTCGAGTCGTTTCAATGCGTCTCGTCCTACAATAAGTGGATACAGCCTCAACGACGCGATGCATGCAGGTCGAAAACTACAAAATGACCTTTTGTGCAGACGTGAAGATGATGTTCCATCAGATCTGGATCCAGCCGCAGTATGTACACCTCCAACGAATCCTCTGGAGCCCGAATCCTGAGACTCCAGCGACTCACTACGCATTGCTGACCGTTACGTACGACGAGGCCAGCGCACCATACCTGGCGCTTCGGACCATGAAACAGCTCTGCCTAGATGAAGGAGCACATCTACCCGAGGCTATAGACGCCATCGAGAGGGAGCTGTACATGGACGACCTTTTTCAGTGGTGCGGACGACGTCGAGTTCGCGAGCCGCCGCCGAGTCCAACTCATCAAACTTCCAGAGACCGGCGGACTCACACTCACGAAGTGAGTCTCCAACGATCCCGCGCTGCTCGAAGATATCGCACCAGGAGACAGACTGCGCCCGACTTGGCTTCAGTTCGCAACTGACGGCCCAGTGAACGAACTTGGAATGGCTTGGGACCTAACTCAGGACTGCTTTAGGTTCACCCCGCCCAGCTCACTCGGAGAGCAGCCAATCACAAAAAGGACGATCCTCGCAGAGCTGGCCCGAATCTTTGACCCAGCCGGGTGGCTCGCTCCCATACCAGTGGTCGCCAAGATTCTCAATCAGGATCTGTGGAGAGCCAAGATGGACTGGGACGTGAGCGTGCCTGAACCCTGGGCCTGCAAATGGCTCACCTTCCAGAAGACGATGAAGGGCATCGACAAAATCTCAGTCCTACGCTGGTCTCATCTTCCGGAGACTCGTCCCCCCAGAGAGGCTAATGACAACAACCCGAATGACCATCCCTCGACTCTAGCTCAGAGCCGCCCTCTGGTCTGCTAGGCTGCTCCGATTCGCGGCTACCAACCTGGACATCCCACAGTCGAACTGTTACGCCTGGGGCGACTCACAGGTAGTACTTCATTGGCTCCACTCCGACAGTCCGGCAGGTCAAATGGTGCCATGTGTCAACGAACGAGAACCCCCCAGACATCGCCACCAGAGACATTGACGTCCAGGGCCTGATCAAATCCAGCCTCTTGTGGAAAGGACCCAACTGACTAGAGCACTTCGTACGAGACGCCAGCCAATCCGTCTAGCCTGCAATGCATCACCACCTGAGCTGCGCGAATTGACATTCACCCGATCTCGAAGTTTTCCAACCCCAACAGGCTCTTGAAAGCCTTGACACGCTGTCGGCGGCTTTTGCTTCATCGAATTGACCCAACAACAGCCTCAGTCCTCACTCCCACAACCGCTGCTAAACTACACCGAGAATTCCTGACCTGCGCGAGACTTAGCCAGCAACAGGACTATGGGCCGGAGATTTCGCAACTACAAAGAGGCCAGCGGATCCACCATAGCAGCGCACTGCGGACGCTGGGGCTCTTCCTCGATGACTCTGGAGTGCTTCGCGTGGGGGGCAGACTCTGCAACTCCCTCCTCCCGAACGATGAGAAGCACCCGATCATCTTATGCAGATGCAGCCACCTTGCCCAACTGATCATCGACTGGGCTCACCTCCGAAGCCTCCACGCCGGGTTTCGAACCACCTACTCGCGTGCTATCCAGCGTGCCTGGATAGTCGGTGGAAGAGCGCGGGTGAGGTACCATATCCAGAAGTGCACGGTGTGCGTCAGAGTAAACGCGCGACCCATGAGTCAGGCCATGGTCCCTTTGCCTGCAGCCAGGGTGACGCCATCAGCCACCTTCCTCAAAACCGGAGTGGAATACGCTGGACCATTCCAGATACTGCGAACGAAGGGTCGCGGGGTGACGTCGGCCAAAGGATACGTCGCCCTCTTCGTATGCCTAACCACCAAAGCAGTGCACCTGGAGCTCGTGGGCGATCCAAGAGATTTGGAGCGACAACGGCACCACGTTCCACGGGGCCAACACACTCTACCATCTCTACCATCTACTGCATGCCGCCGAGATAGACTGGATCCAAGTCGAAGGAGGTCTCGCTCAATAGGCAATCACTTGGCGCTTTATCCCGCGCTCAGCACCTTGTTTTGGCGGATTTGGAAAGCTGACGTGAAGTCCGCCAAAGTCCACATTTGAGGAGTTCTCGCCGCTCCTTGTCAACATAGAGAGGGTGCTCAACTGTAGACCTCTAGCCCCACTTTCCGGCGATCCAGATAATGTCGAGGTCCTGACACTTGCGCACTTTATGACCGGAAGATCACTGACCTGGATGCCCCAACCCTCCACAATCGACGCACCGCTGGACCACGCGATACACTAAAATCTCATCAGAGGCCTCCGAGACCACTTCTGGTCTCGCTGGAGCCGCGAGTACCTAAATACTCTACAGCAGCGATCCAAGTGGACCAGACCCCGCCCGAACCTCGGAGTCGACGACATGGTCATCATCGTCGATCCTCCCCTTCTCAAGCCCAACGGAAGGTGGCCGCTTGGAACGATCACCACAGTCCATCCCGGACAGGATAACCTCGTAACGGTCGCTACTGTACGTACCGCAGATAGCTCCTACACCAGGCCCGTGACGAGATTGGTTCAACTTTCGGTGATCTCCTAGGACCAACCGGAACAACCGCCGTTGCACGCGGCTGACACTCACGGCGGGTGGCACTCCATTAGGTTCGTTCACGGAACGAGGCGGGCGGGATGCCGAATTTGATTGTTCGCGGCTGCTCCCATCCCCACTGCGGCCGCGCCGTCCCAGATGGCGGCCTAAGTGCCCCCCTCTCGAATCCAGCTAGATGGCGGCTGAAGACCCCCCACCGCTCGACTCCAGCTCTGGGCCGCACAGCCACTGGCCCTCTCGTCCAGTCCACCTCCAGCTTCCGATCGGCTCAGTCCATTCGGCACTATTTTGTATCCTCGCTGTCGAAATAAAGAGACGTAAAAGAAGCAAAGTGTTAATTCGCCCAATCTCCCTCTCCACAATTCCAACATAGAGTCTGCATCACCTGGATTCCTGGACACTCGGGAATAAAAGGGAACAAAAGAGCAGATCAGCTTGCAAGGCAAGCAGCAAATAAAAGCGGACAGCCATAGAGGAAGGTAGGAGTACCATACCAGGAAGGCTGGGACGCGATCAGGAAAAAATTAGTAAAAAAAGGATGGAGTATATGGAAAAACTCCATAGGATATAGACGGTCCAAAGAACTACTGGGGGAGCACGTCACCAAGTGGGGGAAAAAATCATCAGATTGGATAAACGGAGGGCACGCATAGTACTGGGCCTGTTAACTGGACACTACGACCTGCGGTGCTATTTATACAATACACAGGGAACGAGCAACCTTTGTAGATGGTGCAACAAAGAAGAGGAGACTCCCAGCTATTTCCTCTGCAAATGCCCCAACCTAGCTGGACATCGACAGAGGTGGCTTGGGAACGGGATCTTGAATCCCGAGACTTTCAAGGAAGTAAACACAAACAACCTACTAGCTTATTGCAAAGCTGTGGGTTTCGTGAAGACTCCTAAGGTACAACCCGGGGCGATAGGGATACAAATGTGAAAACTAAGTGTCCCTGAGGTACTAAGTACCCCGGCACCTTTTAATAATAATAATAGGGGCATATCTGTTTTTATACTTATCTTTATATAGTATAATAATATATGAAAAATGAAAAACAAATTTTTTTTTGATAGGTCTGCCGCCAAGACCAAGACTTTCTTGGCCTTGTCTTGGTCTCCTCTCGAAAAGTCGAAACAAGACCAAGACAAGACGTTACTTCAAAGATTAAATACAAGATCAAGACCTTGCCTTGGTCTTGCCTTGATCTCGACAAGAAGTCTTGTCGTCGTTTTAATTTATAAACTTTATTAAGATTTTTTGTTCAATTATAGAGCAAAAAATTACAAGGTAAAATAAACTAGAAATAAGTTATTTATCACATTTATTTATGTGTATTTATTTATTAATTCAGAAACTATTCTAAAACTATTTTAGATCATGAAAATTTTTTCTTATTTTAAGACTGCAATATTTATATCCATTTACATTTAATATTTACATACACATATTTCGTTAAAATATATTAAATAATTACAAGTCTTTAATAATAAACATGATAGTACAAAAACCATAAAATATAATAATACTTTATAAATTAACTTTGCAAATGTGAAATGTTATGCATTTATAAATTAACGAATTACGAAGATTCGATACGATCAACGATATAATGAGAAACGTAGGATCTATTGATACAAATGTTGCCGTTATACTTAACTATTCAACGCTTAAAGGTCTTTTTCGATATGAAAAAAATACAGGAAGAAGTTTATTATCTTTAAATTTGCACCAATCCCTTTGCAATGCCGAGAATCAGAAACATATGTCATTGTGTATACACTGACGCAAAGGGTTTCCAATATTTTTACTGAATACCTAATATAAACATAACTTACAGCAAGTTTGATTCGATTAATGAGTACGTTGATTCTAATAAACACTAATTTATCTATGATATAAATGTTACAACATATTTTTAAATGAATTTTCAAGACTTCAAGTACGTCTAAAAAAGACTCAAAATTATCTATAAAATCAAATCTTTTTAAAAATTGATCCCTATTTCGTATTTGTAACTGTTTCGACAACTTCACAATGATACAGATTTGATATATTTACTTAAGTAAAACTTATTATATCACTATATCAGGTGCTGCTTTGCGCGCAGAGGTGCATGCTGTTGTGACAAATTTACGAAAAAACGAACGCTCTTTCACTTCTAATTTTTTCGACCAGCCAGAAATCAAATAAAATCTGGCAATTAAAATTCCATTGATCTTTTATCACTATTATTTTTTTAGATCTAAAAAAATTGATTATAATTTAATGGATTACTTTCATATAAAGTATAACTTGGATTATACTAAACATTTACACATTTATTTGAAGTCAAAGACAAAACCAAAACAAGATTAAAACAAGAAGAGAATATAATGTATTGACCAAGACTAAGAGAAGATCAAGACAGGACCAAGAGAAGATCAAGACAAGAAGAGAATATAATGTTTTGATGATGACCAAGATAAGACGAGACTTAGAAATGTCTCGTCTTGTCTTGTCTTGCGGTAACACTAATTTTTGACAATTTATCGGGTAACTGGCATCCTTAATAGTCAAAATGACTTTCCTCCTACATCAAAAAACTAACTATGCACATATATTTATTATATAAATAAGAATAAAAAATATTTGGTAATTTTTCCATATACTCGTATCATCGTTACAAAGCCCTCTCTTTTAGAGAGCAAAATTGTTAAATATTTAAAATCCTTATAACTCCGAGAAATCCAGAGCTATAGGGCTAATTCTTACTAGAAATTATATATTTTAATTTATTACATTTTTTTCAGATATTTTCGAATGATAGGTCCCTCTAAAAATTACAAAAGAATCGTATTTTTAATGATTTTTTTTTGTAATTTCAGTCCTTCAAACAGTTCCTAGGCATTGAATTAGTCTTCTACATGAAAAACTTATTCACTTTTTATCAAAAGATATAATAATTAATGCATATTAATGTACTTTATGATTGTTATTACGAAAAAACCTCATATTTCAATTAATTTATTTTGCTTTCTCAAAAAGAAAGCTTTGTTACAAATTTTTTCGAAAATCAAGATATTCATGAATTTTGATGCTTTTGAGGTCGCTGAACTAGAATACAAGAGTTTTTCAAAATGTCTGTCAGTTTATATGTATGTATGTGTGTATGTGTGTGTGTTCGTGTGTACCTGACTGTGTGCGTGTGTGTATGTGTATGCGTATGCGTATGTATGTATGTGTGTATGTGTATGCGTATGTATGTGTTTGTGTTTGTGTTTGTGTGTGTGTTTGTGTGTTTGTGTGTGTGTGTGTGTGTGTGTGTGTGTGTTTATGTGTGTGTGTGTGTGTGTGTGTGTGTGTTTGTGTCTGTTTGTGTATGTATGTAGTTTGTGATGAAGGTAGCTTCCCACTATGTCTTGGTCAAACTCTTTGCCAAAAATATTGCGGAATAATAATATCTCGAGAATGTCGCGGTCATTTTTTACGAAACAAATGATTTTTTTGTTTTCTGATGAACGTACGAAATTAAAAAATGAATAAATATTCCTCAATTCATTTTTGTTTAATAACAATTTTTCTATTTTTTAAATTTGTAAAAATTATTTTGTCAATTTAAACGTTTGATATTTCAAAAAGATGCATATATCCGTAAAGTTCATGCAGCTTTATTTGGATTGGTGTATCTTATATTTACTTTAAAGTTATTTATGTTTACGAAATGCGATTATGAATATTATAACTGGAGGAGGGGGCAGGGGGGGGGTTGGCTATTCCTAAACGAGGGTGATGATAAGTAAAAGTAGAGGGCCTGAGACATATACGAGTACTCTAATCATCTTCCTGGCCTGAAAAAGCTTCCCCCCATTGTTACACATCGCATTTTGTCTAATTACTGCATGAATTGGCACTTTCTTATTCATGCAAAGCGGATGGATAATTACGAATTTTGAGTCGTCCATCATACCAATGAAAATAAAAAGAATAAATTGTATGTAAGTTTAACATTTTTTTAATTTTGCAAAAATTTTCAAAATTTTGAAAAAATTTGATTTTTTACTTTACCGATACTAGAAGACGCTCAAAATTCTCAATTTTCGATTTGCTTTACCGGCATGACAAAGGGCCTTTATCATGCACTTGTTATAAAAAAAAACGCTGCCAACTACATTGACACTATGCTTTCTCAAAGAGAATTTAATTAAAATTATTATATAAACAAGGAAGAGGTGCGTGACACCACCCATCATGGTTATTCTCCTGTCTAACTATTTTCATTTAATGATTTATTCCCTATTGAAAAATTAATATTTTTTAATAAACATATTATCGTATATCGTATATCAGGGTATCTTTGGTCAGCAATGTGTCATTCATTTTAAGCAGAACTCGCTTCTATCAAAATTGATGGTAAGACCCGCATCGATAATTTTGCGGAGAACATACTCAAGCCATATTAAGTTAAGTGTTCTTCGGAAGTTTCTGTTGTTATTATCATATGTTCCATATGGGGCGAATCACGTCAACTCTCCTAGCGCGGCGCGCGAGCGCTTAATACTGTTGTTTTCAACTCGCGTTTGCGGTATGAAAAAAAATATATAACAAAAATATCCAATAAACTATTTGGATGTATTTTTTCCTCAGCTTTCCAATGGTTTGGTCAGATTTTTAAAAATTTTCCATTTTCCTTAAAAAATAAACACAAAACGTGTTATATCTCGAAAAGTCTATTTTTAATATTTTTTTTAAATCTTTTAATTGAAAGCTGAGGTTTTTTTACATAAGAAAAGTTCTTTTGCACAGAGTGCCCGATTATATTTCAGTGAGTAATAGAACGCCGAAAAGTAGATGTACCGCGCGCGACTTGGCGCGGCGCGGCCGCCGTCACCGCCACATCTTGCTTACTTGTAAAACTAGTTCTTTTTTCAGTCGGTAGGTGGCTTAAACATAAAAAACTTTAATCTATAAATGAATTGTCACAAGAAATTCATATATACGACGATGTTTTTTTTTAAATTAAGATTTTTTTATGATTAAATCATAAATCTATTGGTTACGTATTTCTCCGGTTTATTGTAGCAACTACAATGGGTTCCACCTGGAAAATGAAATGCATAAATCCTTTCTCTCGAGAGAATTACCCTACGTCTAAAGATCTGTTTGACTTTCCTTCAACTTTTAGAAGTATATTTCCGTTTGTACCCGAAGAAGCGAAAATATGTGGTACATGTCGTAGACAAATTTATAAACGTAAAGCAGTTTTACCTATTTCGGATACAAAAAAAGCTAACATAAATTGTTGTGATGAATATCATAAAGCTGGCGTAACGGTTCTCGACAAATTAAAAGAAAATTTTATAATACTATATCGAAGCAAGATAGAATTCAGCTACTCACTCTTGCTCCCGATTTTTGGTCTCGTAATAATTTAATCAGAGAGTTTGGTTGTACTGAATGGGAATCTCGAGAAGCAAAAGAGTTAGTAGCTGAAAAAGAAGTTTTCTCAGTTCCTGAAAAAAAACGCGGCAAAGTACTTTTGGTGGAAACTACAAATTTAGTTAAAAGTTTTTATGGAAAGGATGACATAAGTCGAATTATGCCAGGCTTGAAAGATTGAATATCCGTAAAGCAGGACAACGGCAAACGAAAACACGTTCAGAAAAGATTACTTCTTGGCAATTTGAACGAAATCTATTATTTATTTAAAAAAGAATACGATCACGTTAAAATTGGGTTAACGAAATTCATACAATTGAGACCAGTACACTGTGTTTTAGCTGGAAGCAGTGGTACACACAATGTATGTGTATGTGTACATCATGAAAACGTTAAGCTCATGCTAGAAGCTGCTAGGGCAACTATTTTTACAGTTGTAATTTATTACAAAGAAAATAGTGATCTTAAACATGTAAGCATTGCTGTAATTTCTGATAATCTAAACCATGATACTGTTGCGGTTTATGAATATCAAAAAATTGTCATACTTTATCTGAAATCTAATTTCGTAGTTAAAAAAATTTATTATTTAATGGATGGAGCAAGTCAACATTTTAAAAATAAGAATAATATGCAAAATCTTCTGTTTCATGAAAAAGATTTCGAAATCTCAGCGGAATGGCACTTTTATGCTGCCGCGCACGGCAAAGGTGCATGTGATGGTATCGGTGCGAACTTAAAAAGAGGTGCAAAACGTGCTAGTCTACAACTTTCATCCAAAAATAGAATTTTAACAGCAAAAAGTCTTTACGAATGGGCTAAAAATTATTGCAAAGAAACCAAAGTATTTTATAGCAATAAAGATGATTATGAAAAAACTGTTTTAGAACTCAAACCAAGATTAGATAATGCTAAATCTATACCAGGGACTTTACAGTATCATGCTTTTATTCCATTGAATCAAAACACATTCAAACTACAGAAAACGTCGTTAAGTTCTAAATATCAAATCTTTCCAAAGAAAGACACTAAGAAAAAAGAAAATAATGTATCCAAACCCGCAACAAAGACAAAGAAAGCCACGAAGCTAAAGACTTTGAAAGCCTCTTCGAAAGCCAAAGTAACAAAAAAACGATTAATAAAAACAAAAAAATAACGAAATTTAACTAACAGGTTTAAAAGAAATTATAAGGTAGCAAAATATGAAAAGGAGGACCGAATCCAGCGGCCACCGTCGAGCGCGAAGTCACGCGCCTTGCCGCTGCGCGCGGTACTTCAACTTTTCGGCGTTCTATTACTCACTGAAATATAATCGGGAACTCTGGGCAAAAGAACTTTTTTTATGTAAAAAAACCTCAGCTTTCGATTAAAAGTATTAAAAAAAATATTAAAAATAGACTTTTCGAGATATAACACGTTTTGTGTTTTTCTTTTAAGGAAAATGGAAAATTTTGGAAAATCTGACCACACCATTGGAAAGATGAGGAAAAAATACATCGAAATAGTTTATTGGATATTTTTTATATATTTTTTTTCATACCGCAAACGCGAGCTGAAAACAACAGTATTAAGCGCTCGCGCGCCGCGCTAGGAGAGTTGACGTGATTCGCCCCATATATGAGTAGGCGTGCGACTCAAGCTCAGGGCCAATAATTTTGTCGCTCAATTTTTGGAACGTTGTGGGCTCACCAGATACGCTGTACGGGAGAAAAGAGAATTCGAAAGGGCCAAGGCCTGGTACTGTAGATGAGGTGAAGTGTCGTGATTCTTCATCTAATGACACTTGATGATGTGCACTGCTCATGTCAATACTGGAGATATAGCGTGCTTTCTTAATTTTCGCAGAATAGAATCCATGTAAGGTAGCGGATACGCAGGCACTGTAGTCACTCTGTTCAACTTTCTGTAGTCAACACAAAAGTGGTAAGAGCCGTTAGATTTCCGCACCATTACCACTGGGCTCGATAATTCGCTATTGGGTTTTCGAATGACCCCTGCATGCAGCATTTTACGCACCTGTTCATGCATTTCATCCTCAAGTTTCTTTGATACTGGATGTATTATGTTTGATTAGATTGATGCGACCTAAAGCCACTTTGCCCTTTGGCAATACTCGATTCAGCATTTCTTGTAACAAGTGTTTCATATCTGTAATGTCGGCAAGTCCAACAAAAGAGAGAGGGATTCGCTCGTCGACACCTACTGCCGCTACCTTGAGAGGCAGAAGTTCCTTAATCCCTTCTACCTTTAATTTATTTTCGCGAGGCAGGGTGTACGCGTTAAACGTTCGCTTAAAGTCTACACTGCGAAGACATCCTTCTGGTTACTCGGCTAGGATAACGATCTATAAACGGCGTCGTACATTACCTATATTGAATGGTAAATCAATATATCCGATAACGGGTGAAATATGACCGTTAGCCATTTGTACGCCGGGTACTTTACTTGGTGCAATCTTCTTATTACACGCTGCAGCAATCTGCTAGCCAAGTGGTCCCATACATGTACGTACAGCACCTCCATCATGCAGTGCACGCACTAGGAATCCACCAACTCCCACTTGCATCCAGCAGCGAGTATAGTCACTCTCGATGTAAGGAGATGATTCCACAGAAGCGTCTTTCGCTTCGTGAGCTACTATAGGTTCTCCGTCCGTCGCGATCGGTGAAAGAACAGGCTCAATTTGCACTTGTGCTTCATTGGTCTCATTAGAGTGAGCCGGTGAGGTCCTTAAGTTAGCTGCAGGGGTAGTAGGGACCTGTTCTATACACCCCCTGCTCTTTTTCCGCACACTCAGGATACGTTCTTGTAGTGTATCCTGGCGAGCTACAGCCCCAGCAGACAAGATGGGTACGAGGCCCATGTATCTGTGCATTATCTTTGTCACTGGCTGGATAGCGTGTGGTACTTCTCCTTTTAGGACTGCCGCGCCTCTTATAATACGAACCTTTAAATCTTGCAGGAGCCGATTTTTGCGTCGCTGCTTTACCAGCAGTTGACGGTGGAGCTTTCACGGGGCCAGTCACAGTCAGTTGCTTTAGTTTTTCCTCGAGCAAATTTCGATCATAGCTGAAATGTCTTGAGGCGAACTCTGCGATATAACTGCCACAGTTGGAGCGTTGCACTTCGCACTCAATTTCTTCACCACCAGCTTGTCAACCTTCTCGGACAAGTCTACAGGCGAACCTTCAGTAATTGCAGCCCGACTCATTTTGTAATAATTTGTCGGTGCGCGTGGCCCTTTATACACCAATTCAAGTAACAAGCACTTATCTGCTAGAGGTGGGTCTTTCCAGAACACCGCACCTCCACGACAGCTTCTTTTCTCTTGCTTCACGATCGCTTGCAACTCTGGCGACATATTTTGATAAATGAGTAGCAATTTTCTTTCATTATTCCAAGGCACTTCAAATTTATTAAGAGCTCATTTTACTTTGGACGCTCAAAAGAAAAGCTAATTTCTTTCATTTTTTTAGAGGTACTATTATAGATATTGATATAAGATTTGTTGGGCTTAATAAATTCACTGTCGAAGTACATACAAATTATTTTTTTTTTTTCATTTATTTTAAACATTTTTTGTATACAAAAATGACAGGCAAACATAACTCCTCGAAAAGTACGTATGTGTGCGCCGTAGACGAATGATCAAAGACGGGCCATCTGAAACAAAAAAATGAATCGGTTCTAGATTCAGTATGGCTCTATCACATTCTTGGATTTTTTAAATTTATGCAAAAATAACAAAATGGAGGACATTTGAAAAAAAAAGAAAAAACGTGTTTCTTTTCACCGTTTCTTGCCATAAAAAAATAGTAAAAGTGAAAATTTAAAAAAAATCATCAAATTAAGAATTCTTAAGTATCGGTTCTGTAGTTTCGGAGATGTTGACTACGAGCGGCCTAAAAAAGTTTTTTCGAGAAAAAGTGATTAAATTTATTTTAATGAAAAATTGTAAAAAAATTACCTAAGCTTAATCAGCGATGCCTGCTCCATACAAAATGCCTTCTGACTGTTCGAGAAGTTCATTTTTTTCCATCTAGCCTCTCTACGCTTCGGTCTGCTCTCCTTGGAAGCCTCGGATCAGCGGCGGTTCGCTACATCTACGCGCTGGTCGTCGCGCGAGTTGGCAAACTGAAAAGCAATTTCGTCGATTTCGACACCCAACAACTCCATAATTTTCAAAACCGGATGAAATCCTACATTGAAAAGACATGCTGCAGTGAGACACGCAATTTCAGCAATGTTTTTTCCAGCAAAAGTTTGTTTGGGTACCATACTCCAAACAATCTTGTTGAAACTTTCACTGCTGTTTTGTGTGTTTCCACCTAAGCATCTTTGATCAAGAAGTTTTGAATCGGTTTCAAAACTTCTTGAACATCTTGAGCCAGAGCAGTAGAGTGTTGGAAATCCTTCAAAGTATCGTTTGATTGAGCTTTACGATATTTTCAGCAGCTGCGCTCTCCGGTCGGAAAGTACGAATGCTGCGGTTTGGAGTCAGTTGAAATTTTGTGATAAAATCCGGCCCAAATCTATTTGAGCATACCTTCGACTGAATCTTTATTTCTTTGAATTGCTAACCCATAGTTTTGAGACAATTCTTTCATTAGTTTGATTGTCAAATCGTCAGTTTTTACTTTTTTGACGACGGCTGTTGGTTTGTTAACAACTTTCTTTGCCGAACTCTTCTTTCCCTTTTTCGCTGCAGATTTTTCTTGAGTTTTTTTCACGGTTTTTATTCAGCTTTTCTCTTTCGTGTAAGAATTTTCTTAGCATCACTAACTAGAAAATTCCTTTTGCAACGTGCGAAACAGACTATTTTTCACAATAAAGTCTTCGCAATATGGAAAAATGTCAAGCAACATTTTGAACGTTTTTGAGTCTCCATCACTTATGTAATAACCGTACCGCACTCCGAATTTCTCCAACGATCGTAAAAACATTTCCACGATGCCATCAACCTCTTTCCAGGTGTATTTTTCTTTCCATTCTTGGTATTTTCTCATGTTTTCTTTTCCTTTCCACCACTCGCATGCCTTGGGATAACTTGACCGCACAGCATTGTCCAAGATTTTTTTGCTCTACTTGCCAGTTAGAGATACGATGCCTACACCAGAAACAGTCAGATTATCGACATGTCCTCTTTCGGCATTCAGCTTCCTTTCTTAGTTATAGCTTTGCACGTGACTAAATCGAAGACATTTCTCACACCGACACCGATGGATTGAACGATATCATAATAAAATTAAATATTTAGTCCTTGGCCTAATTCCATAAGTTCACAAAATAAATTTATGCCATGAATTCCCACACCAAGTAATCGCATAACTAAAATAAGTCGACGATTAATTTCGTAACCACTTCCAATTATTGGATAAGAGTTGATAAAATTTTCTCCACAGCTACAAGTAGTACATACTTTGAAACCTAGTCCTCGTTGTATTTACTATCTATCGAAAGATATTATAATCTCATTATTACAATTCATCTTGAAGTCCATTGTTATTCATTTTGCGATAAAAAAACGTAATTTTTTAATTTATTTATTTATTAAAGTGGCGCAAAAAGCCATATTTATGATTTTTTAGCAATTTTCGCCACCAGTCATTTCTCGGGCTATCTATAGGCATCACAAATGAAAATTTTATTAACTTTTATTCAAAAGATATTATAATTACTGTATTTGGAAGTGCTTTGTAATTTATATTACGAAGAACAAACCATTTCTTAATCAATTTATTTATTAAAATAGCGCCAACGGCATTTTTTTAATTTTTTAGCCATTTTCGGCGTCAGTCAGTTCTCAGCTATTCTATTGGCATAGAAAATAAAAATTTTGTTAACTTTTTTTCAAAAGATATTCTAATCAATATATTTTGAAGTGCCTTGTAATTTGTATTATGAAACACAAACCATTCTTTAATTAATCTATTTATTAATACGGTGAAACACCGCAATTTATATGATTTTTTAGCCATTTTCGGCTTCTATCAGTACCCAGGAATTCTATTCGCATAAAAAATGAACAATTTGTTGACTTTTATTATATAGAAATAATAATCAAATTATTTTGAAGTGCTGTGTAATTTATATTGTAAAAAAAATTTACATTAATTTATTTATTATAACGATCAACACCGCGATTTTTATGATATTTATCCATATTGGGCCTCAATCAGTTCCCAGACATTTTTTTCGCATCAATAATGAAAATTTTTTATCAACTTTTTCTTAAAAGATATATTACGAAAAATAAACCATTTCTTAATTAATTTATTTATTAAAACGGCGAGATACCTGTATGTTTATGAATATTTAGCCAATTTCGTTCTCTATATTCTATTGGCATCAAAAATTTAAAATTTATTAACTTTATTGCAAAAGATACCATAATTACTGTATTTCGAAGTGCTTTTTAATTTATATTACAAAAATCAAACCAATTCTTAATTAATTTTTTTTTTTGATTTAAGCTTTTTCAAGTCTCACATTTGTGAAACTTATATAGCTGTACAAAGTATACATATTTTACATAACAGATATGTTATAATTATTTAGATGATTTATACTACTCAGATATATAGATCGCAATTTTCAAAGAAAGATCATATAGTTTCGCAAGCTTTAATATTTGGCTTTTCAATGAGACTTTCAATGTTAAGTGGTACATATAATCGAATTTTTTCATATTTTCTATCAATTTTATTCTCTCAGCATTATATAATTTGCATTGCCATAATACATGATTTAGGTTCTCGTCGTACTCTTTGCATGGACAGGTTGCGTTATCAATGATATGTACTTTTTTAAGCGATGCTGAGAGATTGTAATGATTTGATCTACATCTGTTTATGATTACAATTTTACATCGATTTAAACGAACATTGAAATACCAACGCTTTTGTTTTGATGAGTAATATAATTGAAAATACTCTGTTCCTTTTATTTGGCCTATTTCTTTTACAAAGCATTCCGTTTGTATATTGGAATATTTTCTAAATTGCTCATAGTAGTTAGTCAAGGGTATTATTACAGAATCATCTTTATCGATAGTCGTGGACACTTTGGATACACTATCTGCTATTTTATTACCGAGAATGCCAGTGTGTGCTGGTATCCAAAAGAATCTTATAGAATTATCATCATTGTTTGAGTGATAAATATTATATTTATGTTTGATATAAAAAATGTGTGAATTGATAGTTGGAGTGTATTTTAATAATTGAAGGGTTAGTAGTGCACTCACAAGGGAGAGGTACTTGCCCTCCGCCTCCAATTTTTATGAAACTTGGCAGAGGGGTAGAGTTTTGAAAAATATTTGACACGTATTTTTTTTATCTGTGGGAATTCATATTTAGGGGGTGAAAACCATCCTTAAAGTTCACCCCCTAAACCCGTTTTTATTGAATGTCTCAAGGTTGAATCAACATTTTTTACGAAATCCAACGCCTACTTATTTCTTCTAAAAAGACAAGTATTTAAGTAAAGTTTAGGAGCCCGAACGCTCATGTGTAAGCATGTCTAGGGGAGAAAACCACCCTTAAAACTCACCCCCGAAACAGATTTTTTTAATATCTCGAGATTTGATCGGATTCTTTAGGATAAAATCTATGCCTGTTTTTTTTCTTATAAAAAAATGAGTATTCAAGCAGAAATTAGTGATCCAAATATGTTCAGGGGGTGAGAACCACCCTTAACACCCCCAAAACCAATTTTTTTAATATTTCGAGATTGGATCGGAATTTCTTGATAAAATGAACGCCTGTTTATTTCTTATAAAATAGTAAGTATTCAGGCATAGTTTAGGGATCCAAATATATCAAAGGGGTTAGAACCACTCTTAATACTCACCCCCAAAAACCAATTTTTTTAATATTTCGAGATTGGATCGGAATTTCTTGATAAAATCAAGATAAATGAGTTTACAAGAAGAATTTAGGGATCCACTTATATAGAGAGGGTGAGAATCAGAACTCTTAAAGTTCACCCCCGAAAACGAATTTTTTTAGTATCACGAAATTGGGTCTGAGTTTTTAAAAAAAATCAACGCCTGTTTATTTCTTATGAAAAGATGAGTATTTGGGCACATTTTTAATTCTGGAGGTAAGGGGTTGCAGAACTTAATTTTTTAACTTTTATTTTTGACGTAAAAATATTTTTATCGGCCAAATTTATTGGATAATTGGCATGTTAAATACATCATAACAAATTATTGTTCACCTGTTTAGATATTAATAAAAAACAGTAATTTAAAAAAATTTAATACAACAGTCTTTATAAAATATAATGTTGAATTGCTTATTTGAGTCTATAGTCATATTATAAGTGAAGTATTTTTTTTTTTTTTTTTTTTTAACGTCGCCATGTTTTGTGCTTCCATGTGGTGCTAATCGACGACGGGGGTCTGCGGTGTGTTTGTAAACAAAGCACATGTAATTTTTACAGAGGTGCTTGTATCAATCGGCAGAGACTAGGATTCGAACCCGGGTCACCGGCGTGGGAATCCGACACTCTACCGACTGAGCCGCCGCAGGCCCCATATAAGTGAAGTAAATAAGAAAGTTTTCTAATTGCAGTATATTTAATAGCGATTGATATCTTTATCAAAATTAATATTAGTAATTTAAAAGTTTTTTTTTTTGCAAATTTTATTGAATATGTGTTTCACAATAATGGTAATCTATGAAAAAATGTTGAAAGCATAACAGCTTTTTACACCATCCACACCGCACGATTGCAATCTCTCCACATACACGGCAAATTGGTTCCTCTTTAAAATGGAAACTGAAATCTACTGGAGTTTCAAATCTTGCAGGTTTTTCAGTTAGGTACCCACTTTTGTATCATGCGTATTTAAAAACATTTTGGAATATTGGTGAAGAAAATTGGTTATGTGTTAACGATTGAATCTTGATTATATTATTTCTTTCATGTAAGTTGACATCGTAATCCATAAGAAGTGTTATGTCAGATAATTTTCTTATAAAGTTCTTCCATAATCTAAATCCATATACATCAAGAAGCTGTATCTGACCAGTTGTGCCTTCTGGTATTGTTTTCAATACGACACTTCTGTCATTTGGTATAGCTTCGTTAACAGTTTTTTCACATTGTCCGCTCCATGAATCTAATGGCAATATGGGTGCATTGTTACTGCGAACTAAAAATACATTTTCAATCCAATTTTGAAGTAGTTCCTTGGATAATTTTCCAGAGGCAGATGCTTCTAGGTATATATTTCGTGGTCTAAATAAAGTTTGTACTACTCTAGGTCCAAATTCTCCTTTACTCTCTTTTAAAACTATGTATAAAGGGGACATGAGCTTTCCCTCTGCTGATATAGTTGGCTGTATGGTATAACTATGTGTTGTTGAATGTACCGACTGAACGATGTTTTCAACTTTCTTCATCCTTTTATAACAAAGCGTGCGGCCACTATGTATTTCTAAATTAAACCCACTCTGGTCGGAATTATAAACGTTTTGAGCACCATGAACTCTTATAAGATTTTTAACTTCGTTAACAAAATTTTCTTTGTTTTGTTCTTGATCTTTTACCTTCTGTATAGATGAAGTAGTAACAAATTTTGTTATTTTACGTGACACAATGTGATGTTTTTTTTTTAATAGTTGTATCCATCTATGTGAAGCTTCAAACCATGGAATTTTGACTTCTTATTTCTTAACAAGAGCCCATCTTTTAATATCAATATCATGCAAAACCATATTTCCTTCAATGGCTTCTTTAACTTTTTCAAGTGCATAAGTTGTTATTGCATATAGTTTAGTTTTTATATCTCTTCCTGCTTCAACTTGCAATCTCCACTCTCGCAATTGACGTTCGGACGTAACTTTTCTATACTTCGACTGTACATTTGTCAAGGATAGTAATGGCTTTCTTTTTCCACTTTGCCAATAGTCCACTGCTTGTTTTTTGTATTCAAAATCTACGCCTTCTTCATTCCGTAAACAAGTTGGAACTTCTGCATAATCATTATATAATTCGTCTGTTTCATCAACATCTTGTGGAAGTGTATCACTATAGTCTTCTTCAAAGCGTAAAGTATATTCTTCTTCTGTATGCACGTTATAATTGACACTATCCTGTATTATATTTTCTAAAACCCTATATAACGCTAATTCCTCTGTATTAGCCTCTGATTCTTTAACTTTATCGTTGCGAGGATTGAACATTACAGATAGTAATGCTAATATAACCACTGAATCGATAGCCATTTTAATTAAATTTCAACAGACGAAGATTATTTATTTTGCAATTGATATTTTACTTGAAATAACTTTCTAGTATTTATTATTGCATAAATTTAATAATTTTATCTTCCTTTTTGAAGTAAGGATTATATTTCCCTGAAACAAAAATATTATAATTAACAATATTATGTGACAGATAAGGATACACGTACACGCGCATGCATAGATAACATAGGACAACAAATCAAAAAAAAAATTTACTTAAACACTGTAAGCTGTACTCTATGTATTTTTGGACGCTAAATCCAAATCCGTTGAGTATATAGCCCCAGCACGTCAGAATTTTCCGTAAATCGTGAAAAACTGTGAAAAATCGATTTTCCTACATAAATACACTGTTAAAACGCTGCATCTGAAAATTCAGTTTATGGCACTGAAGATTTTTTTCAAATCTGTACTGAATTTTCAGTGCAACGTCTCTGAATTTTCAGATTCGCCGTACTGAATCCACTCGATTGAAAGTTTTAATAGACGCGATCGTATGCATCTATAATTATATTTCTACTATAAACTTAGATTTTATCAATTATACTCTAATCAAAAGTTTTTATAAACTAGTTTAAACCACTATTAAGTACTTTTACATAAGTATAAATTACTTGTTCCTGAAAATGCAGTTCACTGTCTCTGAATTTGTGAAATTCAGTACGTGTCTCTGAAAATTCAGTGCGGCCGTACTGAATTTTCAGAAAATGTCACTGAATTTTCAGTTCATTTTTAACAGTGTAGAACATTTCTTGCATTTAAAAAATACTAGAAGTATTCTAAAACATTAAACTCCAAACCATAAGTAAGCTAACCCACCAAGCTCCTAATCATCTGATACCTTGCTCAATTAACCCTTAAAAACCACCCCTACCAAACCCCAAGCAGGTTAACCCACCTAACACTGGAAACAGCGATGGTGGTCGTTTCTTTTCTTTAAAAAAATAAAATTCTAAACCACAAAAAGGGTAGCCCGGCTAGCCTCTAACCTATCTAGTCCCTAATCACCTAATACCTTACTCAAGTAACCCTTAAAAACCACCCATATCAAACCCCAAGCAGGCTAACCCACCTAACCCTGGGAATAGCAAATTCAGTCGTCACTTCTTCTCATTAAAATTCAATTCCAAACCAAAAGTTGGCTAACCCAGCTAGTCCCTAACATACATAGCCCATAATCACCTGATACCCAACTCAATTAACCCTTAAAAACCACCTCAACCAAACCCCAAGCAAGCTTACCCACCTAACCCTGGGAAAAGCGAGTTTGGTCGTTTCTTTTCTTTAAAAAATTCAATTCCTAACCAAAAGTTGGCTAACCCAGCTAGTCCTTCACCTACATAGCCCCTAATCACCTGATACCCAACTCAATTAACCCTTAAAAATCACCCCCATTAAACCCCAAGCACGCTAACTCACCTAACCCTGAGAGCAGCAAGTTTGGTCGTTCCTTTTTTGTAAAAAAATCATATTCTAAACCACAAGAAAGACAGCCCAGCTAGCCTCTAATCTATCTAGCCCCTAATCACCTAATACCTTTCTCAAGTAACTTTTAAAAACCACCCCGACAAAACCCCAAGCAGGCTAACCCACCTAACCCTGGGAACAGCGAGTTTGGGCGTTTCTTTTCTTAAAAAAAATCAAATTCTAAACCACAAGAAGGATGACCCAGCTAGCAACTATAATTGAGTTAAGTATCAAATGATTAGGGGCTATGTAGGTTAGGGATTAGCTGGGTTAACTAACTTTTCGTTTATAATTGAATTTTTATGAGAAGAAGTAACGACTAAACTCGCTGTTCCCAGAGTTAGGTGGGATAGCCTGCTTGGGGTTTGGTAGGAGTGGTTTTTTAAAGGTTACTTTAGTAAGGTATTAGGTGATTAGGGGCTAGATAGGTTAGAGGCTAGCTGGTTTATCCTTCTTGTGGTTTAGAATTTGATTTTTTTTAAGAAAAGAAACGACCAAACTCGATTTTGCAGGGTTATGTGGGTTAGCCTGCTTGGGGTTTGGTAGGGGTAGTTTTTAAGGGTTATTTGAGTTGGGTATCAGGTGATTAGGGGCTATGTACGTTAGGGACTAGCTGGGTTAGCCAACTTTTGGTTTGGAATTGAATTTTTATGAGAAGAAGTAACGACTAAACTCGCTGTTCCCAGAGTTAGGTGGGATAGCCTGCTTGGGGTTTAGTAGGAGTGGTTTTTTAAAGGTATTAGGTGATTAGGGGCTAGATACGTTAAAGGCTAGCCGGGCTACCCTTCTTGTGGTTTAGAATTTGGTTTTTTTTAAGGAAAAGAAACGACCACCATCGCTGTTTCCAGTGGTAGGTGGGTTAACCTGCTTGGGGTTTGGTAGGGATGGTTTTTAAGGGTTAATTGAGTAAGGTATCAGGTGATTAGGAGCTTGGTGGGTTAGCCTACTTATGGGTTGGAGTTTAATGTTTTAGAATACTTCTAGTATTTTTAATATGCAAGAAATATTCTATTTATGTAGGAAAATCGATTTTTCACAGTTTTTCACGATTTACGGAAAATTTTGACGTGCTGGGGCTATATACTCAACGGATTTGGATTTAGCGGTCAAAAATACATAGAGTACAGCTTACAGTGTTTAAGTAAATTTTTTTTTGGATTTGTGGTCCTGTGTAGTTATTAAATCAATAAAAAAAAAATGGTAACATATCCTGAGGGGCCGCTCACTCTTTTAAGGATTGAATTCCTGAGCAAAAAATTAAAGGATTTTTTTAGTATTACACAGGATAAAAAACAAGATTCGCAATAGGATTGAGAAAATTTTCATAGATTTACGAAGGGTTTTACATATGATAGTCAGGATTTATACAATCTTCAGGATTTTCAGTAGGAGAAAGAAGTTTATATAATAATATAAATTATATAATTTTATATAATTATATAAAATATAAGTTAAATAATATATAATATAAAATTAAATTATATAATATATAATATAAAATTAAATTATATAATATAAAATATAAATATAAGTTTATATAATTATATATAATTGTATAAAAAATTTAAAATAAAGTATTTTTAACAACAAATATAGTTGATAGTATTTATTCATTAATGAAAATGAACTGTTAGTAACATCAAATGATTATTATTAAATAGATATGTGATAAACTTATGTATTCGTATGTACAATGTATGGATTTGAAAGGTCAAATAATTTTTTTATATTAAAAGAAAGAATAATTAAAGAATTCTTTAACTTAATAACAAAATTAATTAATAAAAATAATATTTTACGTCAATTAAAGACATCATATTTTTATAAATATATTTTATATTATTAAAATTATTATTTTACTTACTTCTTAACAATGCTCCTATTTTCACTGTATTTTTTTAAATTAAACTTGTTATTTAATATTTTTTAAGAATTTCTTTATTTATTTCCACGTTTCGTTCAGACCAATATACAGAATCACCGAAAACAGATTAAACTCGAACAAAAATATATCTTGTTTACTTCATAAATATTTCGTATTACCTTATCAATATTTTTTTAGCTTATCATTATCTACACTGATATCATTAAGCACAAATAATTTTTTCTAATATATTCTAATATATTCTAATATATTCTAATATATTCTAATTTTTTAACAGGAAAATAACTAATTTTATATTAGCGAATATATTTAAAAACAATATATTTAAGGGTGGTTCTCACCCCTGGACATATTTGGGTCCATAAACTATTCCTGAATACTTAGTATTTTATAAGAAATAAACAGGCGTTGATTTTATCAAGAAATTCCGATCCAATCTCGAAATATTAAAAAAATTGGTTTTTGGGGGTGAGTATTAAGGGTGGTTCTCACCCCTTTGATATATTTGGGTCCCTAAACTATGCCTGAATACTTACTATTTTAAAAGAAATAAACAGGCGTTGATTTTATCAAAAAATTCCGATCCAATCTCGAAATATTAAAAAAATTGGTTTTTGGGGGTGTTAAGGGTGGTTTTCACCCCCTGAACATATTTGGATCACTAATTTCTGCTTGAATACTCATTTTTTATAAGAAAAAAACAGGCATAGATTTTATCCTAAAGAATCCGATCAAATCTCGAGATATTAAAAAAATCTGTTTCGGGGGTGAGTTTTAAGGGTGGTTTTCTCCCCTAGACATGCTTACACATGAGCGTTCGGGCTCCTAAACTTTACTTAAATACTTGTCTTTTTAGAAGAAATAAGTAGGCGTTGGATTTCGTAAAAAATGTTGATTCAACCTTGAGACATTCAATAAAAACGGGTTTAGGGGGTGAACTTTAAGGGTGGTTTTCACCCCCTAAATATGAATTCCCACAGATAAAAAAAAATACGTGTCAAATATTTTTCAAAACTCTACCCCTCTGCCAAGTTTCATAAAAATCGGAGGCGGAGGGCAAGTATCTCTCCCTTGTCAGTGAATCGGAAAATAGTATATAATTTCGATGGGCATTTTTGAGAGCTATATCGAGGGCATTTGATAGTGCAAAACACTCAGCTGTATACACTGACGCAGTCTTGTTGATGGCCTTACTGATACTTATATTTAGTTCTGGACATATACATGCTATTCCTACAGACTTTGAGATATCAATTTTACTTCCGTCAGTGTATATAGCTGTTGCATTTTCTAGAAACTCATCCAGCAAAGCATTTGGAGATTCAACTGTTTTTAACATTTTACCAAAATCCATATTTACCTGTATATTTGTACTAATTGTTTTATACTCATATGAGTATATATCGTAATAATGATATTGTCTCTCTGAATTTGAATTTAGTAATTCGTCAATGCATGAAGTCAAAATAGAAAGCTTCTTTTTTTTATATTTTTTGTTTTTTAGTACGGAGTTGTATCTCTGAATGCTTTCATGTGTAAGTGATTTAATATTAGATATTGATATTATGACGAAACATTTACATAAAAACTCTGTTCTATGCTCGATTAGTGGGAGTTTGGATTCAGCCAACAAAATATTTTTTGACGTACTTATGCGGTAACCTAGAGCTGCTCTTATTGCTCTAAATTGAATTTTTGCATGTTTTCTTTTAGATTTTTTTTCGCGTTGGGTAGTAGATAAAGCTGGCGTAATCTATAATTGACCGTATGTAACTTTACATAGTGTGATTAATATTCGTGAATCAGAGCCCCACCATGTTCTATATAAGTACTTTACAATGTTCAATGCTTTCATACATTTTTTTTCTATATAACGAACATGATGAGTAAAGTTAAATTTATAGTCGAGAATAAATCCGAGAAATCTTACAGTTTCACTGGATTTTATGAAGCAATCTCCTACGGTTGTCGAGGTTTTACTCGGAAGGTATTTTCCGTTATTGAAATGTTCCAACACTGTTTTTTGTGGAGCTAGGTTTAATCCTATATCTGCTAAGTTTTTACTTACAATACTTACAGCTTTCTCGACAACATTTTGGCATTTTTTTAGCGTTGAAAAATTGGAGTACAGTGCTATATCATCAGCAAACTGTGATATCCTTATACTCTTTGGTAATCTATCTAATATATTTCTAATGTATATAATATATAATAAGGGGCTCAGTACTCCCCCTTGAGGTACTCCTTTGCCAACTATTCGAAAATTTTCTCCGCTAATTTCTGTGAATATATATCTTTCATGTGTGATAAACTTTACAAATTTTATTAGATTTTCGGAGCAGCCGATTTCTGCCAGTTTTTCTAATAGGATATCACAGTTGATATTATCAAATGCACCGCATACATCGAGGAATGCTGCTAGCAATGATTTATTTTTCATTAAAGTTTCATTAACGCTTAGTGATAAATTTGTTAGGTTGTCGACGCATGACTTCCCTTTGCGGAAGCCCGTTTGACCTTTCGATAATAGATAGTTAAATTCACACCACCATTGCAATCTATTCTTAATTAGAGTCTCAAATAATTTACATAGACATGACAAAAGAGCAATGGGTCTGACACTGTTTCCATCGGGTTCATCTATAAAGTGAACATACGAATTTTTCCAACTATTTGGGAAGTTATTCATAGAATAAATTTCATTGTAAATATCAAGGAGTAATATATGGTATTTAATAGGCAGATTTTTTATTATCTCATAATCTATTCCGTCCATTCCCAGCGAAGATTTGATATTTTTGGAGTTTAATGCGCTTCTTAAATTCATAAAAGTCGAAATACGAGTCGAAAAATTCGTTTTCGTTACAAGTTGGCATGTGTGCGGGGTCAGAAATTACCTACGGCTGGCTTATTTTTTCGAAGGCAGATTCAATCTTATTATCGTTTGATAAGTTTTCTAAATAATGAGAAGGTGTAATTTTAACCCATTTATTTTTATGATCTTACATTTGTCCCATAGGTATTTTGGGTTAGTTCTGAAAGTGACGGTTTCGGCAAAGTTTTTGTAATAGTTTTTTTTTGGCTGTCTTAAAGGTTCTTGTTGCGAGTGCATGTAGTCTTTTATATTCGACAAGATCTAATAAATCAAGGGTGTACTCCCATCTTTGTAGGCGGTTTTCCTTTGTTTTTTAACTTTGTCGCATTCACCATTCCACCATGGAACTCGGTTACTGTTTTTTTTTTAATGTATAGATGTAGACTTAGGATTACTGTTAACGATTGATTCTGTTATAGTTTTTACAAAAAAAAATTATATTTATCTTGGGTCGAGAGAATAGTATAGTCGTTATTTAGAAAATCGTTATATCTTTCGTTAAGTTCTAAGGTGAAATGGTTCCAGACAGTTCTGTTTTTTTTAATTTAAAAGATTTTTTTATATATTTACTTTTTTGTGTTCAAACTTCTAAAAAATGGGGAAGTGATCAGAACCAAAGGTTTCGTCATGTACTTTTACATTTATTTTGCGAGAAATATTTATTGTAGGAATGACTAGGTCTATATTCGATATGATATTTTGATTAAGATTTATATACGTTTGAGTGTCGTCATGTAAATAAAGATCATGATCGTTAATACTTTGGAAAAATCTTTCGCCATTCAAATATGTTTTTGTACAGTTCCATAATTGATTATGCACGTTGAAATCTCCTACTAAGATACAATTTTTATTATTTTCCAAATTATTAACGATAATATTCCATTCGTCTTGCGTTAGCGTGCTACCAGGTGATCTATAACAGACAAACAATTCAAGCAACGGGTGCGTGTTTACTATTTGAATACCGCACATTTCGACACATTAACTGGCAGATTATATATCCTTAATTTCTATAAACGGAACACTTTTTCTAATTAGAAGTAGGATACCTCCTCCTCTCCTGTGCTGTCGATCCTTCCGAAATGTTAAAAAACCGGAAAATTTAATTCTTCTGTCTTCGTCTGTAGTTTGAGTCAGCCACGATTCCACGCAAATGAGATGTCTTTTAGATTTATTGGCTGATATTTGTCAGAAAAATTTTTGTTGTAAATATTTAGTCTAGTATCTTGCGAATTTTTCTCTCTGTGAAGATTGTCAATATTTACAGTTGAGGAATTGGGTACATTTTCTTTACTCGGAACTGGGCTTTGACTAATATTCCTTTCCTATAATTTTGGGTTATTTGTACAGTTTTTGGCAATATGTCCTTCCATTTTGTACAAGTAGCATTTGAGAGATGACGTACTCCGACGTATCCGAGTACGGATAAATAAAGTACGTAACATCTTCGTAATTTACCTTAAGAAGATCAGGTAGCTTTAATACGTCATTTGCATCAATATACGTTCGTCGCCTAGAACTTAATACATGACTCGGTCCAGCTTTTGTAATAGATGCTTTGACAGTGCTAATTGACGCACCTCGTTTAATATTTAGATTTTCTAAAATGTCTTCAAGCACAAAATGTGGGATTGGGGAAGCCACGTTTGAAAATATCACTCTTTGCTGTTTCGTGATTAGGGGTCTGATATGTACTTTGGCTTCACATTTGTATATATTTGTGTTTGTCTGTCAATTCGTTTACCAGTTCTTTTGTAGTTAAATAAAGACAGACTCTGTTGTTAGAAATTCTTGTTGAGTACATGTTGTTCTTATTTTCAATAATTTCGCCTACAGTACATGTATAATCGGTCAGATTTAAACCATCAACACAGTCCATGATCAATCACTAGCACAAGCTTGGAAAACTAGTGATTCTGAGCAGCACTTGCATAGCTTATTTCACTTGAATTTTTAACTGTGTACGTAAAGACTTTAGAGGTAATTTGAGGCAATGGAACTTCATTAAGAGAATCATCGCTGGATCACTATAATAACTTTATGTGAGAAATACAGGGACTATCGTAGCCCTGTATTATGTTTGACACGTGATCTACTGCGATCGAATTTGCTCGGAGCATTTGCAAACACACGTCTTCTCTCTACGAAAGATTCGCAGAGAACTTCAATTAATTTATTTATTATAACATCGAAAAACCGTCATTTTTATGATTCCTTACCCATATTTTCGGCCTCAATCAGTTCCTTGGCATTCTGTTGGCATCAAATATTAAAAATAAGTTCGCTTTCTTTCAAAGGATATCATAATCAATGTCATGTTTTTTTGGGCTTCAAGTTCTTAGATATAATGTTAGCCTCAAATTAAAAGTTTATTTATTTTTTCTCGCTAAATATAATAATCAATGTATTTTGAAACGTCATTTTTTGTTTGAATGGTGATTTATCTGAAATATATGACGGAAAATTTTTGAAAGAAATTAAGGTGATTATAATAAATAAGAAGATTATTCTGTAAAATTTTTCAGTATTTTTATTTTTCTATACATGATAAAAAAATCATTTAAAAAAAATCAATTTTAAAACGACATTATTGCTTTAGAAATTTTTCAAAAAGGTGGCCTTTTACTATATCTTTGATAAGTTCGTTACCCAGATTATGAGAACTTTTCTTTTTCGAGATATTAGTGGTGTTATACTTCTTTTAAAAAGATTTTGATTGCTTATTTCTTGGGTATTACATGGTAACTTTTTACC
Source organism: Gastracanthus pulcherrimus (assembly GCA_949152435.1). NCBI lineage: Eukaryota > Metazoa > Arthropoda > Insecta > Hymenoptera > Pteromalidae > Gastracanthus > Gastracanthus pulcherrimus. The sequence goes on from OX424576.1 coordinate 61,931,213, forward strand.
TACGAAAACTATTTTTCGGCTAATTATGAATAATATAAATCAAGAAGAATTTTCAATATTCTTCAAATCTTATTTGTTTTACAACGTTTTTCTGATTATATACTGTTTCTTTGTAAACAAAATTTATTGCTAATTTCTTGCGTATTACGCGGTAATTTTTTACCAATTGCATCTCATTTTTTACGTTCTTCGGCGAAGATTTAAAATAAAGTAGACTTTTTAAGATTTATTGATTCTTTTGAAAACTTAGATCACACTACTAGGTTGCACAGGGGACCTTATATATCTTAAATAAGAAACGCACAAGCCCATACCCAACCGTTCGGATCAGCAGTCGGCCGAACTCTTCTGTATCCACTCTCTCGTCTCTCCTTTCGCCCGGCCATGTACTCCCCGCATTCCCGGGATATCGTCGATCGCGCTTTGTCGTTACCGGCGTATATTCGACGGCGCGCGCGTTTGTCGCGTATTTAAGCTTCCGAGTTATTATTATTATATCGTATCGATTTTGATTCTGTGCAATCAGGTTAATACGAGAGCAAAGGGTTTGTGCGCAAATAACTGAAACAGGGCGAATATTTTTGGGGGCATTTCGCCGGTTATTATTTGTGGGCTGACCCCTTTTACATATAAAAGTACAAAAATAATGGAATGGCTGGAGGGCACCAGGCACTTGTGGCGCCTATAGTTCCACTTTTTCGGACACCTATCCGATACAGCTACCCCAGGGCGGCCACACAATGAGAAATTGCATGCAGTGGTGCGCTGTCGGGTTCCTGGGTTTGCCGATTGGTTGTCGTCTGCATTTTCGGCGCTATCTATAGAGGCCGGTGTTCACTGTAGAGGTTGGAGGTGGTTCTGTGGCCAATGCTACCCTGGCCGCCTGGCGATGAAGGTGCCGCTACTCAGCTGGCCTTCGTCGGTCACACACGCGCTTTCTCTCTCTCTCTCTCTCTCTTCACACCCACAAGATTCACTTTCGGTCGCACGAAAAACCCGCGAGGTTAACGCGGTAGCAGCCCGGATAGTTCTCTTCTCCTCGCTTCCGGTGTGCAAACACGTGTCTGCTCGCTCCGTCACGCGCACTATAATAATAAATGTTTTTTCTAGAGCTCTGTAATTTATATTACGAAAATCAAACCATTTCTTAATTAATTTATTTATTAAAATGGCGGAAACCGCGATTTTTATTATATTTTAGTTATTTTCGTCCTCAATCAGTACTCCGGAACTCTATTGACATCAAAAATAAAAATTTTATTAACTTTTATTCAAAATATTTCATAATCAATGTGTTGTCTAGAGCTTTGTAATTTATATTACGAAAAACAAACCATTTCATAATCAATTGTTTTATTAAAACGTTGAAGAACCCACATGTTTATGATTATATAGTCATTTTCGTCCGAAATCTGTTCTCAGGTATTCTATTGGCATTAAAAATGAAAAATGTATTATCTTTTTTCAAAAGATTTCATAATCAACGTATTTTCTAGTGCTTTGTAATTTATATGAGGAAAATCAAAACATTTATTAATTAATTTATTTATTATAACGTCGAAAACCGTCATTTTTATGACTCTTTATCAATTTTCAGCATTAATCAGTTCTCAGGCATACTATTGCCATCAAATATTAAAAATTTGTTCGCCTTCTTTGAAAGGATATCATAATGAATGTCATGTTTTTAACCATTTTGGGCTTCAATCAGTTCTCAGACATAATGTTGGTCTCAAAGAAGTCAACATTTATTTACTTTTTCTCGCTAGATATAATAATAAATGTTTTTTCTAGTGCTCTGAAATTTATATTACGAAAATCGAACCATTTCTTAATCAATTTATTTATTAAAATGGCGGAAACCGCGATTTTTATTGTTTTGTAGTTATTTTCGTCCTCAGTCAGTACTCCGAAACTCTATTGATATCAAAAATGAAAATTTTATTAACTTTTATTCAAAATATTTCATAATCAATGTATTGTCTAGAGCTTTGTAATTTATATTACGAAAAACAAACCATTACTGCAGCAATTTATTTATTAAATCGGCGGAAAACTTGTATGTTTACAATTAGCCATTATCGGCCTGAATCAGTTCTCGGGTATTCTATTGATATAAAAAATTAAAAATTTATTCTCCTTTTTTCAAAGTATGTGATAATCAATGTATTTTGAACTGATTTGTATTTTATATTATTAAAACAATAAATATTATTCGATTAATTTATTCATTATAACGGTAAATAACCGCGATTTTTTTAATTTTTAAGCCTTTTTGGTTTTCAAGCTGTTCCCATGCATTCTATTGACATCAAGAATGAAAAATTTATTAACTCTTTTTCAAAAAATATCATAATCAATGTATTTTTAAGTGATTTGCAATTTATGTTACACATGACAAACCATTTCTTTATTTATTTGTGTTTTGAAACAGTTATCAACCGTGATTTTTTTAATTTTTTTGTTACTTTTGGGCTTCAAGCAGTTTCTAGACATTCTGTTGGTCTGAAAGAAGTGAATATTTATTTACGATTTATCGAAATATATTGTGATGAATGCATCTTGAAGTCCCCCGTAGAAATTGTGCAAGGAATCTCGCTGGGATCTGATTAGTTTTGTCTAAGTCTGACCGGAGTACGATAGGGAGATCTTTTTGGATCCCGGCCGGGGAGTGTCCCACGATTCCAGTCAGAACTCCATGTCGAATTCTAATCGGTATTCCACATGTAATCCCCACCAAAAAAACATAATTTTATCGATTTCTTTTTCAATCCTGCATAGATTATTTGCAGGACAATTATTATTTACATAATATATAAAATTAAAATATAGATATACTAGGTGAAACAGAAATAGAAATAGAAATTATTAATAAATTAAATTTTTTTTGGAGGAAGCGGGATACGAACGTCTGATCTCTGGATTGAGATTATAGCAAAAGTTATAACAGTCAACGTATTTAAAGTGCTTTGTAATTTGTATTACGATAACTAACGTTTTTTAATTAATTTATTCATTAAATCGTCGAATAACAGCGATTTTTAGGATTTTCTAGCCATTTTTGGACTCAATCAGTTCCTCGGTATTCTATGATCAAAAATGAAAAATTTATTATGTTAGATTGCAATTCGTCACGGTCTGGTAACGTAACTGTAAGAGGCCTAGCGAGGGCCAAAGAGTAACGATATACGCGAATGAACGTAAAAAGTGCAGATGGCTCGCGGACGCCGTAGTGTACAGGTCGAGGAGAAAAAGTGCAACTCCTTGAGGACGTGTCTCATGGCCGACTGGCCGTATTATTTGATTGTACTTTGCTAATTCTAATGATTATCTGTATTTTAAATAAACCTACTATTTATATTTATATATGTTGTTTGGGATCTGTGTACATTTATTTATTCTCTAATATATCAGAAGTGGGATTTGAATCCGGTGCTAAATTTTCTAAGTGATTGGGCATTCCAATAACTTTTGTCGGAAGACGTAACTGACATTACACGATCAAAAAGAACAGTGGCTTTATTTTTGGTTATTTTGACGTTTGAACACGTATGCGTGGTTTGTCCGCGAAAAGTCGATTAAAGAAGTTATGAGAATGTGTCTTGCATCCCGTCTATGAATGCATAGGTTCAATAAAAGACAAAGAAAAAAAAAGAAGAAAAAAGCGCTAGCATTGTTGAAAATGTCGACAGGACTTCCCGGAAACAGTGCGGTCATCGATAACAAAAATCAAGATTGCGACTCCGCGGCGTCGAGAGACCAGCAACAGTCCGAGATGGCGCAACTTTTGGCGGCCATGACGAATCATTTGAAACAAAATGCACATGGCGGCGCGGAAAAAGCTAAAGTGTGGCTGAGGCAGTTAGAGTCAACGGCAACACTGCACCGTTGGACCAACACCATCGCCTTTGAAACCGCGCGCAGTAATCTCACCAAGACCGCTAAAACTTGGTTCATCACCAATCATGATGTCATTGTAGATTGGCAGGCATTTCGAAAAACCTTTCCAAATACGTTATTAGTCGAAAGGATCTTGACTAAAAGATTTGAAGAAATATAGCGACGTTGCCAGACATGCTGCGAAACATAATGGAAATCGAGAGGAATGAAAACAGCATCAGTGGGCGCTGGCGCGGCACGCACGGCAAGCGGCAATATGCGTTCGACGATTGACAGCGCTCATCGTAAGGAGTATTCAGAGGCGAGGGTGATGCCAACGATGCGAGCGAGTGATTCTGCGAATGCTGGTAGTAAGGTTAGCTTTTCGAGCGCGAGCACGCCTCGAGTTTGTCTTCGTTGTAACTCGTCTGGTTATATTGCCAAAGATTGTCATCTAAAGCGCGAAGTGAAGTGCTATAATTGTATCGAGATCGGACATATATAGAAAAATTGTTTTAATCATAGAAACTTATTAAAAGCCGAGATGATGTTTTTAGAACATGACGAGTTGAATTTCGTGAAAAAGTTTCGCAAAATAGTAAAGATTGGTGACATAAACGAAGTTGACGCGCCGATAAATCCCAGTAGCTCCGACTGTACTATAAAAGCGTCGTTAGTTCGTGATAAAGGTTTGAATTCAATCGTTGTCGTAGCACTATCATTGTTTTCGGTAAACAAAGTAATGAAGTGCACACGAGTGGCTTTATTCAAGAAAGCCTCAAGGTAGTCGAATGTTTGGCAAGAAATATAAAGTTTTGAGTAGTTTCAGACGATGTGCAACCGTTTGACGCCATTATCGGCAGAAACTATACTGAGTTACCGCACGTTCCCTATTGCAAAATAAATGAGAAACTGGAGTTCCGCGAAAGAGAGAAGTTCATATATTCTGCCAAACCCGACCTTGATTATGAGAATATTCTGGGTTAGCAATACATCACTGAAGGATTTTATTAGTGTCCCTCGGGGTAAACTATCGGTTATTTCTCCTTTCCGTTCTATTCTGCGGAATTGATTCCTCTTTCTTTTATTATATCAGCTAGGTTTTCGATGCACTCTGTCAGATTAGATGGTTGGATTGTGTCTCCTTCTTTTTGAATGACTATTAGACTGAATATGTAGCGTTTCCTATTTATAGTTATTAGTATGTCCCCTTCTTCTGGTTTTGCTTTAGATAGATCTGAATGTTTAATCGCATTTATATCGGATAATGTATTATTAGTCGAGGACAGGGCAAGGTCGGCAGACATAAAATATACTAAGTGGTCTTTTAAATAAGTGAGAGATTCTCACGTACTGAGTAATCTTAATTTAGCATTGTAATTAGATGAAATGTGGAGTCTAGGTTGGAGGATTGATTGTAAGGGAACTATGGCGGGTTTATCTGTTAAAGGCACAGCAGGTTTGGTATCCGTAATTTAGGATTGACGGTAAATCGCGGTAGCGTTTGGGGTATGGTGTTGATTGCGGGTATTGGTGATGGTTTGTCTGCCTATGTATGCAGAGGAAGGTCTGCTGGAGAGAGTGGTTGAGTGTCTTCTGGCGCGGAGAATGGTGTAGATGGCTTAAGCGTTGGAGGGTCTTTCGGAACATGTTGTGCACTGTAGTGAGGAGGTGTCGAGTTGGTTGTAGACGAGTAGGATGTTTCTGGTAAATCTTCTTCGTCGGTTTCTTTTTCGCTATCCATTTGATGTACGGTAGATAGATGTTGCCAACTTGTAACAGGTTTGTTCCAGGGTTCTATTCGAGTTAAGTGACAATCTTCCTTTGGCCCAGTCTTTGAGTTTAGAGACGAAGGATTTACAGGCGTTGACTTATATTCATAAACCATGTTTCAAAAGATATAATAGTCAACGTATTTAAAGTCCATTGTAATTTATATTATGATAAAGAACATTTTTTAATTAATTTATTCATTAAAGTTACGTATAACCGCAGTTTTTAGGATTTTTTATTCATTTTTGGATTCAAGCAGTTTCCAGACATTCTGTTGTTCTCAGAGTTAAAAGTGAATTCACTATTTATTAAGAGATATTATAATTAATGCATCTTGAATTCCGTTGTAATTTATTTTACGATCAAAAGCATAATTTTTTAATCAATTTATTTATTAACTCGGAGCAAACCCCATTTTTATTATTTTTTAACCATTTTTGTCCGCAGTCAATTCTTGGTCATTTTATTGACATCTAATTTATCCTACAAATGGCAAAATCGAAGGACGCAGCCGCGCATAATTCAGCTTGTCAATTTCAAGAAGCAGCTTTGCAAGTCTTTAGGCTTGTTGCAAATTGTCCTGGATCTGGGACATGGAGTTTTTCAAAATCTGCTCGTGCAGGCAAGTAGACAGCTCACGTCTGCAGTGCTTTTCTATCTCTCTTGCCCGCACACGCAATTTATTTTCCGCTTCGCAAAAGTATTGCAAGCTAACTTTCTGGATAATTTTCCTGTCTGTACGGGATGCGTCTAACGGCACTGTTTTTTCTTAGGTTCTGCAACAAAAATGTCGAAAAATTACCAGTCAATAATTTTAATTTAATTTGTATATAATATAATAGACCACAATGTGGAATTACTATAAGGTATGGAAATAATAAATGTATTATGAAGTGTGGCTGCATGACTTATTCTCTGCGAGCGCCGAACATCGCCAAGATGCAGCCGGAGCCGATTCACGTGCGCGTGACGTCACCGCTTCGACACTCGGCTGGGTACTCTGCGACCAGCATCGCCACGTGCATTTGCCGCTTATCGCGCTTTTCGCAAGATTGCTGAAGTTATCGGCTCGAAGCTTCAGTATTCATTTATGTGCTTTTAGATCTGTGTTTTGATTTTATTTTTAATCTGACAGTCTGATCTTTGATCAGTATCGCTGCTGATTTATTTTGCTCAAACTAAACTTGAAAAATTGAATTTGAAATAAGACGTTGTCCATAGATTACGTAAGACATTATGGGGGACGGGGGGTTTTAATTTTTCTTCCGTATTCTTACGAGGGGGGGGGGGGGCATACTTCGTCTAACGCGATTTTTTTTTAATTTATACTATTCGGATTATAATTTTATTTCACTGTTTTGAATTAAGATTATACGATTATTGTCAACTTCATCGAAATTAACTGTTATGTGATAATTCGGTGATAATGCATGCGCCAACAATACACTATGAAAAGTTTTATATAAGAACAGATGTAGAAAGGAAGATGTAAACAATTTCATTTGTTGTCAATATCGATTCACTTTGAATCCGATATAATGATTGGTATTTTTAGTGCTTGATGAAGAAATTTTTAATAAAAATGTATACTCATGTAAAATATTTACCAATTTCTTACGCATATAATGTACTCGTACTATTACACCAGAATAAATACCCACCTATTCATTACAGGCCCAGAAGTTAGATGTTTAACTTTTTATGATTAATTCACTGATATATCCCAGTTGCCGTAAAGTATATCATCTGCTTGTAAGCGGATGTTAATTTTTCAAGTTTTTTTCGCTTCGTTTTGATACTGGATATCGTCGATACCAAAATCTTGAAGACCGAAAACGTACAACTACTATAATCATCCATTTAAACACATAACACCTTTCAATTTTTATTGTTAATATACATTAAAATTGCATATTAAGTGTCTGAGAATCTGAATTTATTTAATATTTTGGTACTGACTATTGCCAGTATTAAAACAAAGTGATAAAAATGAAAAATTGACATCCGTTCATAGGAAGATGCTATGATTTTCGACAACTGAACTATATCAGTGTATTACTTTTGGAAAATTCGACTAGCATTTAAGATTTTCATTCTCTACGTCTCTCTCATTCCGATTTTTTCTTTGTAGAAAGGTATTTTATCCATTACATGTAATTTGGGCTTAAAGAATAATGATGATTTTAATTTCTCGCGCATTAAAATATAATTAATTGCACGTACACTGCGGTAGAGCAAGCGAGTCAGGCTCCAGCCACTACAAAGTGGTCCTTATTGGAACGTGACGTTAGCCTCTTATGTGAGTGTGCTCTTCTCAGCCCTTTTAGTATGGGAGGCAACGACAGATTTGTTGTGCCCATTTGCTAAAAAAGAATGTTTCGTTGTTTGTATCATTTATCTGCTGTAGTATTCCAGAATGCATTTCTATCTCACTCGTTCCGCAGTATTGTCACGTAACAGTGCCAGAAACATGAAAAAAATCGCTGCCAATTCATTGGCACTTAGCTTCCTCAATCTTTATATATTATTCCAATATGAAATTATTTATTCTATTTAATACTGTGGTAAAAAATAAAAATAACAAGTCAATTGCTTTTTAATATGTCGAAATATATGTGTATATATTTACATTTTGTAATTTAAACTTATGCAAAAGCATAGCATAGATTATGAAACAATATTGTTGATTAAAATATTTTTTAATGTATATAATGCATACTATTTTTAAATAAATTTAAGATAAGATGATAACATATAACTAAGAAGATTCCTGAAAATATTCATTAAGTGTAATAATTCGAGTTACGTATTCAAAATAATTTATTCAAACTCATTTTAACTCTGAACTCAAAATTTAACTCAATTAAATATTATTCCTTACAAATTGGATTGGAAAAGAAAACATAAAATGCTCTACAGTCTTCTATTATTTTGAAACAATTAAATACATTTTCTTTTTATAAGTTATTGAATTAAACGCATATTTTGGTGATACAAATTTTTAACTATGACTGGAAGAAAGTTAATATTTTTGACTATGTTTAAACTCAATTTATGGTTTGAAATTAATAAATCATTTTTTGAACCTATGCAAAAATATAGCATAGATTATGATAAGATATTTAAATTGTAAAAAAAAAAGTCTTTGCATATCAATTTACATTTTATTCAATTGTCGATAATAAATTTTACAACAGTATAATTGTTGATTAAATTTTATTTATGAATATAATGTATACTACTTTTCCAAATAAAATTTTTTCGTATTTAATTAACTTTGGTCGAGTTTATGAACAATGGATTTATTAATTAATTACAAAAATATCATAAAAATTAAAAAAAGGTTATAAAACAAAAATGAATCGATGATTCTTAATTTTTTATTTTTTTTATTTTTTAATTATTTTCATTTCAAACTTTATCAAAAATAAAAAATTGCTTCGAATGGCCAAAAAATCCCACATAATACTGAAGAAAAAAGCGATAAATTTTTTTAAACACGAATATCATAAAAATTAAAAAATGTTATAAGACAAAATCGAATCGTAAAAATTATTCTTGATTTTAAATCTTCGTTGAAAAATGAACTCTAATTGGTAAAAAATGATCGCGTAATACGCAAGAAATCAGCGATTAAACATTATTTGAACAATAAAATATCATAAATAATGAAAAAACGTTATAAAACAAAAACGATTCAATGAAAATTACCGTGTGATACCCATGAAATAATCAATCAATTTTTTTTTGTTTTTTAAATATAACCTCGAATATTATAAAAAATAAAAGTCCTCATGATCTGGGCGAAGAACTTAGGCAAGAAATAGTAAAAAGCTACCCTTTTGGAAATTTTCGGATGGAATAATACCGTTACAAAGTATATAATATGTAAGCCGTATTCAAGTTATCGTTTGCCATAGAAAATTTATATTATTTTACAAAATGATTTTTTTCTCAAGTATAAAAAACATAATGATTAAAAAATGTCACAGATTAATCTTTTCCGTTATCCTACTATCGTCAATTTAAAAAAAAAATTTCCATTATATACTTCAGAGAAATGAGCGTTCAAACAAGAAATGACGTTTCCGTGTATAACAAAAGAAAAGAAACACCTTAACCCAAATTTTCGGTGGTAAAAGATAGGAAATATTATGCTTTTTCAATTGCATTTTCACTTGGTTGATGATATTATTTCTAACGTACGAAGAAACTCCAAAAATTAAAACCAAAAAATTGAAGAACCGCTAAAAAATAAAAACTAATTAGCAAGACTAAAAATTACTATTATGTCCCCTTCGTGTAAAGTAACAGACAAAGGGAAATTAAAAAAGGAGCCCTGGAACATTAAGGTGGCTCTGCGGTGGTTTTTCTCAAAAATTTCGAAATTTTATTAATGTTTTAAAAGTTGGTTCATCTTTTCCTTAACAAGTAGAAAACAGCAATATAATGATATTTTACATTTTAAGCTAAACAATTTCATAGATTTGTCAAAGTTATTTATTGCAATATCACCTTATTTTGCCTAGTTTCGATCATTTAAAGGTTGGGAAAATTAAATATAATAATGTTTGGTAAATTTTTAGTAACGTATTATAAAATAAAGCTACATTTTTCATTATTTTTCATCAATTGCTGTTTTCTCATTATTTAAGTTTTCAATCTTCAAAATGTTGTTGGCGCATACCAAAAAATCAATCTTGATGAAACTTTTAGGATGTGGTCTTTGAAGCATTCTCAACATTAGTTAGCTGAAATATTTGTAAATAGCTGTGACAAACCTCATGTTAACTGATTCTATTAACAAATTTACACTGTGTTTCACAATTTTTAATCAACATATATTTATTATTTTTAAATAAATTTTTTTGTTCTTAAATGTCATTGTGGTGTGCGCCTTTTATCGTACAGCATAATTTTACTTAAAATAAACTTATTATTATAAATAACTTGAATATTATTTGATAACATTTTTTGAAAATGTGTGTATAAATTGTTAATATCATTATAAATATGCCTTGTCAATATTATTTTGTTATCCTTAAAGCTACGAAAGTTTGTTTTTCACCGGAGAGCCCCCTTAAATTTAACCGTAGATTATTCGAGATATCGATGCATACATGTGCACACAAACACTCTCTCTTTCACACACACACACACACACACACACACACACACACACACACACAATATATTGACCAATACAAGCATTCTCTTTGAGAAAGCAAAAGTCAATTTCGTTATTATTAACTCCCAGAATCCTACGGTAGGTACAACAATAAAGTAAAAGTACCTAGTCTGGAACGGATTTTGGGGTGCGCTTTATACTTTTGTAAAATTAGAGTTGAATGAGCATATAAAGTTAAAACTTTTGATATTTCTGCAAGGGCTAAACTTTTCTTGATCAAATAATGCCTTTATAATACAAATTTAACGTTAATAATTAATTGCATTAATAAAATACTGAAGTGATTCATTGTACGTATTATGAAGCCTCGCGATCGCATGATGTCCAGATGATCCGTGATTTATATCCCTATTATGAAACATTTTATATGTATAAATATCATTTTCTTTCATTGATTTTACTCACAATTGCTATATCTATCATAAATATTGTATCTAATATACACGAGGAATGACGCAAAGTTAACATTGATACCTTTTTTAAAAAAGTTTTCAATAACAACAAAATGATCATATTTAGGGTTATGCCTCACAAAATCGACTTCGTAATCTATAGGTTACAGGTTAGGCTGCTAAATTCAATAAAAAATACTTATTTCGTTTAGTTTTCATATGTAAAGGAAATATATTGTTAAAATGCAGTATTTAATGTTTCTCAATATAGAAAATAATACGCAAATAGCTAAAATTATAATAAAAAAGCACTTGAAAAGGTGTTCCATAAATACGGACTTCCACTAACTTGCGCACCTAATATGAAACAGCTAAATATTTAATGAAAATTAAATCAATATTAAAACAGTTTATATATAATTCAAGTCTACGATCCGAAAGCTACAGTTTAAGCCATTGCGCATGCACTAAGAAAAAAGATTACTTGTATTAAATGATATTCATTATCCATTAATGAAGGACAACTTCAAATTAATTCATATTCTCCGTTTTTATCTATCACTCACGCGACAGTTTGCTTGCTTTTTCGACAATAACTGAGCATGTTAGTTAATGAATAACTGTTAATGAATTTTTCATGTGATGTGAATCAAAAGTGTCATGAGATTTCAAGTAAATGATTCATTTAATGCAAGGAATCCTTTTTTTCAGTGTGGTGTGAAATCATTTGTATTTATAAATAAACTTAGAAATCAAAGTCATATAAATCAGCTCCTTCGTCCCCTAAAACCGCCGATTTGCACGAGGTAGGAGATACACACAATTGAATGATTTTGTACAACATTACTTATTGTATAATAATACTCATCTTTGTGTATTTACAAATGAAAATATTCCTAATTATCACTAAAATTTTTATATTCATTTATGTATGTTATAATTATTTAACTATTCCGAGACTCAACCGTAATGGTCAATTATTAATCTGCAAATCGGGACAAAAGTAACATATGATTTCCGCAAATCTTTTTTTTCCCGCAAATCTATTTTTCCCCGCAAATTTACTTTTTTCCCGTATATGCGGGGAAAATGTACTTTTATCTCGCAAATGCATTTTTTATAGTACATTATCTAACAAGGACAAAAAGTCGAATATTTTTCCCGACGGTGGGTTTACTGCCCGAGCAAGCGAAGCGAAGTAAGGGCAGTATCACCCGATGGAAAAATCGACTTTTTTCTCGAGTTACATATGGTACTTTTGCCCATCTCAACTGTGGCCACTTTCTGACTTGGAAAGCGAGACTAATGGACTGTTAAAAGACAATATTGTTAAAAGACCATCGAAAAGCAGTGTTATTGGTAGAACTTGATGAAATATAGAATTTGGACTAGTTTCTAGTGAAGTCACTTTCTTCCCTCAAATCATATTTTCGGGCAAAAAGTGTAATTTTGGTCTCGCTTTTCAGAGCAAAAAGTGGCTATTTTTGTTGAGATGGGGATACAATTATATTTCTTTATATTGATATACACTTTCAATAAATTCTAGTTCTTACCGGAAGTCCCTCTACGTCAGTACTGGCGTTTTCATTTTATGCTTCACAAAGGATGTTTTTTTCTAGGATTACAAAGCTTCCTGTAGGAGGAAGCAACATTAAAAAAATTAATATTGATTTAAGGTGGTCCTATAGTAAAATTAGACGAAAAACTCGTTTTTTTTTATTTTCTGATACTTTGTACATTTTTAGAACAGAAAAAAAATGTTTCAGCCGCATCCTTTGTTGGTCGACCTATATTAAAATATAAATTGTATGAAACTCAGCCCTTACAACTAAAAAGTCTGAAATAAAAAAATTTAAATAATTCACAAAAATGTTCTCGAAGTGGGCGCCGAATTACAAACTTGTGATCGTTTTTTATAGACTACGCTGTTTCATTCTCTCTCTCTCTCTCTCTCTCTCTCTGAGGCTTGGTGAGTATTCTGCAAATTTCTCACCATTCACAACTCCTTTGGGAGCGGAGTTTTTTACAGGCTGGTCAGGCTCCTCCTGGCTCTCGCTTTTTTGGGCATAAAAGGCATAGCTCAACATTCTCGAGACATGGAAACTTGATTTTGCCTCACAAACGCTAACGTTGAGATTCACCTTCAGTACCTGCCATATCACCGTGTCATCGAACCTCAACCAACGGTATTCTCGACAATCACTAGTCAGCACTCCTACCACTCCTGGCGCTGCGCCACGCAATAGCCACTACTCTTCTACCAGCTGTTGTAATGTGATGCCAATGGTGATGTCCAGTGACTCCATTCAGGTTTTGAGTGACATCGACAATTCGTCAGTTTTTCGTTGCAATTATCGATGTCGACAGTGTTTACTTGGGCAAGCGCCTAAATACATGTGATAGTGTATGTAATCGTTTAGTGTATAGTGATAAATCAAATAGTCGTTAAGTTCTAATGTAAATTATCTATCTGCAACAATCGTCCGAATCATCTCTCATTTCTTAGTTCAATTGCGCCTAATCATGTTCACATTCGTTCACGAGCTGTAGGTCGATAATTAGGGCCATCCATCGATAACTTATCGCCTAAATTCATCCATTGTTCGGTCACGCTTCTACGTCATCAGCTGTTAGCACTTATCTCTATCTGCGCCGTGTAAACGGGTAAGAAGGCACGCTGCTATTTTTCGTGCCAACGCAGAGAGTGCCATGCTGTTATCATCAACGCGCGCGTATGCATTTACTTCCATTCAGGGCAGCAAACTAATATGAATAAAATCCTATGCGCAGCGTGCAATGCAATAATACCACGCAAATCTACTGACTATCTTCAGTGCACTGCCTGCAATCAGCTTTTTCACGCTGGTTGCTGTGATCCTTCATGGTACATCACATCGACAACGATCAACTGTTGTGCAGCGAAAGCTCTGTCGTCTGCTGCCTCAACTTTGCAGTCACTGGCCATCGACGCAATACAGCACGAGGAGCCTGCGCTCACACCGTCGACGCCTGTGTGCAGATTCTCTAGCTCTGTGTCCTCTGCAGCTCCACCTGAGCCTGTGCTCGAGTCCTACACGACAGTTGGAAATCGCCTTCGATTATCAACATTTTCATTCGACACTCAAGTAGCTAAACTTTCTCGAGTAACCGACAGCTCTGTTAACCCTATTGTCACATACACTAACTCTACCGATTTAAACAGCTCATTTTCAACCTCTAACCGCAATTCGACCACTGAAATATCTGGCGATAAACAGACAGATGATAAACCGCTGGCATACATCGAAGCTTTCATGAATCGATTAGACGATTATGTTCTAGAATGCAGGGAAAATAAGAAAGAAATGGATATATCTTTCGATCGGCAAGAATCTGCAATAAAGAATCTTTCTGACAGGGTCGGTACACTGGAAAGTTCAATAAATGAAATCACATCAATTCGAAACGACTTAAATGATCTTATGCAATCTAATGCGCAACGCAATGCGCTTGTCGATGCGTGCGAGATCATCGTATCGGGTATCCCGCGCGCGCTTAATATCACGGATGTAATTGGCTAATAGTACAATGCTTGATATTAGAACATTCATTTGTGCTAAGGGCAAATGTAAATCATACAATAATCGCAAACATCGGCGTATCTCCAATTAGAATTACAATATAATGATAAAATCATATCCAAAAATCAGCAATAGTCTATATAATATAACAAACGAAATAATAAATATATGGACACACAAAACGGAAAACGGAAAAGCGAGTATTAAATACCTAAAATTTGTTAAAGGAGCAAATAATGATGTAGATGTTAATAAAGATCCAAATATAGAAATATATAAACCAGTAGAAACGGTCTTCACCAAGATTGATGAAATGGCTGAAAAGAACAACAAGAAAGCTAGAAAAATGGAAGCAACGGCTGCACCTGGACAGAAGATTAACAAATCAGCAAGTCACAGAATGACATACGGAGATATCAACTACCTAGGTTCGAACAAGGCAATTTTTTACTTTGACAGAGGAATAAGAGGAAAACAAATTTTCACAAACTCAATGTATCCACTTAAACGACAATCATCTTATAATGATATTGTAGTTATTAACGATATAGTCTTTACATCAAACTACAAATGTGATTCAGTTAACCAACACAAAGAGATGTTCCCACATTACAGAGTCACCTGTACTGTTGGACTTATTTGCCCGGCTAGGCTCAACACCATAAAAAGAATATTATATGCAAGAGATAAACACGCGACAACAGAAAAATTTACAACGGCAAGATCCATGTTAGTGAGGTAATATTATAGTGCTAGATCACAATGATTAAATTATAAGAATAAAAATATTTATAATATCAAAGAAAAATATACAAACACATAGAATCTTAAGCATGTGCAATGTAATCTTAATTAACGCGAATTAATATAATGTAGTCGTCACATTATTACTAACTATATAAAAATATAGAATCTTTAACACAATTTATAATGATAATATTAATTAATAAGGATTTATATGGAAATATTAAAGAGAGATTATATATCACTGTTAAATTTTGAATAAATTATTAATAATGTTATATAGAGTTGGGATGAAGAGTCAGAAGACCTTCATAACCCAACCAAAGTATGTATGAATGAATGGTGAAGGATGGAATGATCCATGTCTGGAAGACCGACGTGAATACATTCTATCCTTATGAATGAATCGTACTTGCATTGTACGGTTTAGTATGGCTGGAGGTTTTTGCTGTAATAAATACAGTAAAACCAGCACTTTTTATTTTTGTTGTTAATCCGGACCTGCGAACAGGGAATACCAATTTCCTCTGCAGGATTTGGGGCGTTATAGTGTGTTTGTTCCCATTATTCTCTGAATTTTTTCGACTTTTCCGAGATGAAATTGGATGGTTGTAACTCTGGTTCGGAAGATTTGACTAAGAATTCAGAAAAAACAGTTGGAACGGTTGATCTACGCATTGTGGATTGGAACTGAGGCTGCAAATTTTCATCTTCTTCGGAAGAAAAGGAAGAGTGTCTTCCTTGTCTCGATACGATGGTTTCACAAGGTTCATAATTTGGGATTTCCGAGTCAGAGTTGGGTCTTTTTCTTCCTCTAATTTGCCTGCATCCTGTACTTGTATTTGTTCTTGTACTTGTACTTGTCCTGTACCTGTATTTGTTCTTTTTCAGTTTCAGTGAAGGATATAGCTGTGTCAAAATCTGGTTCTTTGAGGAGCGTTACGAGGCTTGTAGTCGAGAGCGTTCTACTTGGTTCCTTCGATTTGAATTCCGCATCCTTCACCAGATGGCTCTTCTATGTTGGTTGAGAAAGTTTCTAAGTCGCTGGAAGAGGTTGGTAATTGGAGTGTCACCCTTTTTGGTGGATTTTGTTGTTTGCGTAACAATAATCTCTTTCCTATTGTACTGGCGTCTAGGTTGACCTGTCCATCGGGAGTTATCGCAGTAAGTGTGACAGTTTCGGTTGAACCTTTCGTTCGTCCTCCTCTGAGGGGTTGTTTATGTTTATCGATTTCTGAGTTTCCACTCTCACTCAACCCATTGGTTTTTTGTGGCCGAGCTAGAGAAGTTTTTGTCGGTGTAGGGGCTCTTATGGGGAATACGTTAGTAGTTGGTTCTGTGTTTGTGTCTTTTATTGTTAAAGTAGGCATTTCATTGAGAGGGGAGTGTACATTTAGTGTATGGTCGATCACATTTTCATAGTGAATGGTTTTGGTTTCTTAAATTTGTTTTTCATCATCACAGGCTGTCGTGTCTATTAGGTTGTATAGCGGTTCGATTACATGATCTGGGGCATTCAATAAGCTAAGTTCCAAATCTTCTAACAACGGAGTTCTTTCTTGGAAGGGTAACTGTGTTACGGGTTTATCGTGAGATACCATGGCTTGAAATAGAAATTAACATTAACTTTCTCTCCTATATAGTATGGGACTCCCAGAATTGCGTCTTCAAGTAATGAGGAGCCTTTCCTTAATACATGGAATAGGTGATCGTTCCTGAATATGTTTAATATCACTGTTCCCATGGTGGTAACGTTATGAGCTGGTATTCCGATGATAGTGATACGTTTACAAGTGTTAATCTTTACATCAGAACGGAGACTGTCGCATTTGATTGCATTGATATCAGATGCAGTATCCAGAATATACAGGGCATAGTCTTCTTTTGTCTTATATATTTTTATGAGGACTGTTGGGGCATATCCATTAGCTCTTGCTCGGTAGATTCTCCTGCAAGTGCGAACTGTACTCTTGGATATATCTGCTGTGACTTGTTCGTCGCTGCACCCTCGCGACGGCCCCCCTGCGCGTTGAAATCTGGTTGTTGATTATATGGAGATTTGGGTTGGGAAGGTATTCGTGCGGGTTGTTGTACTGTGGTGGATTCGGTACGGGGTACTGGGGGTAATGTTGAGATGTAGTAGGAGTAGGGGGTCTTTTTAAAATCCCACTAGGGATGTTACTGTGATGGTTGTTACAATAATTCTGGATCGGTTGTTCTGTATTTTCGTTTAGTTTCCTCATTTATATCAGTTGAGTCGAAATAATGTTGGATTCCCTGTCGATTATACTGTTGTGAGTGAGATAATCCACCCTTTTAGGTCACAGTGATCTGGCTCTGGTTGATTCATACGGTGAGGAGATTGATTCGTTCCGATGTGGAGATATAGGGCGTTGATTTTGGCTTTGTGGTCCATAACATTCTTCGCATCTGGGAGATAGAGTTCGTCCTCTTGCAATATCGGCTTGCACAGGTCGGATATGTCTAATATAGGTATTATTATAATTATGTCTTACAGTGTCGCCATATTCTGTTTCGCAGTTTACGGCTACCTCTAATGCTGCAGCAAGGGTCTTAGGTAGTGGGATGGTCATAGATGACCGATAGGTATCTGGTAACCCTCTTTTGAAGGCTTCTAGTGCCAATAATTCTAATTGTGGTTTTTGGTCTACATATTTGTGTGGTTGTGGGAGATTCTCGCATATGGCTGCTTGTGGTCCACTTATCGAGGCTAATAATGTTGAATGGTAGGTACGCACTTTTTCGTTTCTTCTCATGGATAGTATGTAAATTTCTCCTATATGCTGATGATTTTGAAGGCGCGAATTTGCCTTTGAATAAGGTTATCAGTTCATCTATTGAATTAATAGTTTGGTCTACCAGTGTTTTTCGGGCTTCTCCATGCAACTTGGCTATAACACTACGTAAGAAGTCTACTTCTTGTCCAGGAAGTAAAGCCGTTCGCCCGTTTTCCACATCTTGTATGAACTCTTGTAAAGGGCTAGTACTGTCGTAATTTGGTAGATGTCGGATGGCTCGATCTAGATTGCTGCTACGTGAAAGATATGTTAATTGATCTTGTGTACTTAAAAACCTTTCCGTCAAATTTGCCAAATTGCGTATGCTGAAGGTACTCTGTTGACTATATAGTTCTATTAATGCTTGTGAACTCGCGTCGGGATCGGTAATCCTGCTTATTTCGGCGAGGGTACGATTTGGGGCACAGCCTGTAGCGTTAGCCATTTTCGTTACTGCTTGTATTATACGCATTAATGTTAAATGGGAAGTAACAGTCAGAACCGTATATTATGTTTTAATTTTAGTTGTTATCGAGAAATTTTGATTTAACTTTGGATTTATTTTGGAATTTTAATTTACGTTAATTTATTTTAAGTAATAGCAAGTTCCGCACGGTCCCTCACAAGGAATGCCAATTTGTAACAACCGAATTACTATTCTGCTAGGCGGGTTCTATGTTCGGGAAACAAATATTTTTAATTGAAGTACGCGGAACCGATCTCGCTCACGAGCTCCCACTTACAATTACTTTTCTAACGACCGTATAAATGTTACGTGTCCGTAAACTTATGTATTCGCACGCGAGTTGGACGGAAGATAAGTTGTGTCCGCACGTTTGTCCACATGCGGGTTGGACGAAAGACAAATTGTGTCCGCAGGTGTTACCTTAATTACTTCAATTATCTCCTTGTGATTCTTTCGTTCGTTCTTTTTCTTTATATTGATTTAATATGATATTATGTTAAATTGTTTTTTTGGAATTAATTTAGGGAAGGTTTGTATTTTACAATGATTATATTGTTTGTTTTAAATTTTAATTTATTTGAGACGATATTTAACTAGTCTTTTATAATTTTCACTTATACACTATCAATATAAATCGCTCGTTCTGAGTTCTCTAAGCCCGTACTCGCACTTTTATGAGTTTTTATATATATAATAAATTTAGACTTACAAAATACTTATTGTTACACGCGATAATGGCGTGGCTGACAGGTCGGTCGTTCCAAATTCAATTTCCTCCAGTCAAGAGGACTACCAGCTCGAGGGTTCTACGTTCGAGCTTGGGTCGTTCTCTCTCCAGGTCAGACTATGAATTTGAAAGGGTTTGTTCGACGGTCTATTCGTGGGTAGTGCTGAGGCTCTGGGTCTCCTCATTGGAGAGGGGCTGACACGCTCTCGACTATTCCGTTATTACGAAATATACACGGCCGTTACCGAGGCAGAACCATACGCGCGAGTACGAGGCGCGAGCTCAGCGCTCTCCGCTTTCTCAATCAGCTCAAAGACCACGCAGCCTGGCAGTCTTCCATTGGAGAAAGGAAGCTGACGTAAACCACCTTCCCTTTCGATTTACGAGATTATAAATATCTCGTAGATCATCTTTTTGACGCTTTTTGACTGGAAGTGTGAAGGTGGCCGTCAGCCCCTCTCCAATAAGGAGACCCAGAGCCTCAGCACCACCCACGAACAGTATATATATATATATATATATATATATATATATATATATATATATATATATATATATATATATATATATAAATTATAATTCATTAATAATTTCTATTTCTATTTCTGTTTCAGTTAATATACATTATTTAAGTTTTCAATCTTCAAAATGTTGTTGGCGCATACCAAAAAATCAATCTTGATGAAACTTTTAGGATGTGGTCTTTGAAGCATTCTCAACATTAGTTAGCTGAAATATTTGTAAATAGCTGTGACAAACCTCATGTTAACTGATTCTATTAACAAATTTACACTGTGTTTCACAATTTTTAATCAACATATATTTATTATTTTTAAATAAATTTTTTTGTTCTTAAATGTCATTGTGGTGTGCGCCTTTTATCGTACAGCATAATTTTACTTAAAATAAACTTATTATTATAAATAACTTGAATATTATTTGATAACATTTTTTGAAAATGTGTGTATAAATTGTTAATATCATTATAAATATGCCATGTCAATATTATTTTGTTAGCCTTAAAGCTACGAAAGTTTGTTTTTCACCGGAGAGCCCCCTTAAATTTAACCGTAGATTATTCGAGATATCGATGCATACATGTGCACACAAACACTCTCTCTTTCACACACACACACACACAATATATTGACCAATACAAGCATTCTCTTTGAGAAAGCAAAAGTCAATTTCGTTATTATTAACTCCCAGAATCCTACGGTAGGTACAACAATAAAGTAAAAGTACCTAGTCTGGAACGGATTTTGGGGTGCGCTTTATACTTTTGTAAAATTAGAGTTGAATGAGCATATAAAGTTAAAACTTTTGATATTTCTGCAAGGGCTAAACTTTTCTTGATCAAATAATGCCTTTATAATACAAATTTAACGTTAATAATTAATTGCATTAATAAAATACTGAAGTGATTCATTGTACGTATTATGAAGCCTCGCGATCGCATGATGTCCAGATGATCCGTGATTTATATCCCTATTATGAAACATTTTATATGTATAAATATCATTTTCTTTCATTGATTTTACTCACAATTGCTATATCTATCATAAATATTGTATCTAATATACACGAGGAATGACGCAAAGTTAACATTGATACCTTTTTTAAAAAAGTTTTCAATAACAACAAAATGATCATATTTAGGGTTATGCCTCACAAATTCGACTTCGTAATCTATAGGTTACAGGTTAGGCTGCTAAATTCAATAAAAAATACTTATTTCGTTTAGTTTTCATATGTAAAGGAAATATATTGTTAAAATGCAGTATTTAATGTTTCTCAATATAGAAAATAATACGCAAATAGCTAAAATTATAATAAAAAAGCACTTGAAAAGGTGTTCCATAAATACGGACTTCCACTAAATTGCGCACCTAATATGAACAGCTAAATATTTAATGAAAATTAAATCAATATTAAAACAGTTTATATATAATTCAAGTCTACGATCCGAAAGCTACAGTTTAAGCCATTGCGCATGCACTAAGAAAAAAGATTACTTGTATTAAATGATATTCATTATCCATTAATGAAGGACAACTTCAAATTAATTCATATTCTCCGTTTTTATCTATCACTCACGCGACAGTTTGCTTGCTTTTTCGACAATAACTGAGCATGTTAGTTAATGAATAACTGTTAATGAATTTTTCATGTGATGTGAATCAAAAGTGTCATGCGATTTCAAGTAAATGATTCATTTAATGCAAGGAATCCTTTTTCTCAGTGTGGTGTGAAATCATTTGTATTTATAAATAAACTTAAAAATCAAAGTCATATAAATCAGCTCCTTCGTCCCCTAAAACCGCCGATTTGCACGAGGTAGGAGATACACACAATTGAATGATTTTGTACAACATTACTTATTGTATAATAATACTCATCTTTGTGTATTTACAAATGAAAATATTCCTAATTATCACTAAAATTTTTATATTCATTTATGTATGTTATAATTATTTAACTATTCCGAGACTCAACCGTAATGGTCAATTATTAATCTGCAAATCGGGACAAAAGTAACATATGATTTCCGCAAATCTTTTTTTCCCAGCAAATCTATTTTTCCCCGCAAATTTACTTTTTTCCCGTACATGCGGGGAAAATGTACTTTTATCTCGCAAATGCATTTTTTATAGTACATTATCTAACAAGGACAAAAAGTCGAATATTTTTCCCGACGGTGGGTTTACTGCCCGAGCAAGCGAAGCGAAGTAAGGGAGATTATATATCACTGTTAAATTTTGAATAAATTATTAATAATGTTATATAGAGTTGGGATGAAGAGTCAGAAGACCTTCATAACCCAACCAAAGTATGTATGAATGAATAGTGAAGGATGGAATGATCCATGTCTGGAAGACCGACGTGAATACATTCTATCCTTATGAATGAATCGTACTTGCATTGTACGGTTTAGTATGGCTGGAGGTTTTTGCTGTAATAAATACAGTAAAACCAGCACTTTTTATTTTTGTTGTTAATCCGGACCTGCGAACAGGGAATACCAATTTCCTCTGCAGGATTTGGGGCGTTATAGTGTGTTATTGTGTAAATAATTTCTACTCTGTATCGAATTTAGCAAATGTAATAAGTAACTCTGGAATAAATAACTCTGGAATAAATAAATAAATAAATAAATAAATAAATAAATAAATAAATAAATAGATAGATAGATAGATAGATAGATAGATAGATAGATAGATAGATAGATAGATAGGTAGGTAGGTAGGTAGGTAGGTAGGTAGGTAGGTAGGTAGGTAGGTAGGTAGGTAGGTAGGTAGGTAGGTAGGTAGGTAGGTAGGTAGGTAGGTAGGTAGGTAGGTAGGTAGGTAGGTAGGTAGGTAGGTAGGTAGGTAGGTAGGTAGGTAGGTAGGTAGGTAGGTAGGTAGGTAGGTAGGTAGGTAGGTAGGTAGGTAGGTAGGTAGGTAGGTAGGTAGGTAGGTAGGTAGGTAGGTAGGTAGGTAGGTAGGTAGGTAGGTAGGTAGGTAGGTAGGTAGGTAGGTAGGTAGGTAGGTAGGTAGGTAGGTAGGTAGGTAGGTAGGTAGGTAGGTAGGTAGGTAGGTAGGTAGGTAGGTAGGTAGGTAGGTAGGTAGGTAGGTAGGTAGGTAGGTAGGTAGGTAGGTAGGTAGGTAGGTAGGTAGGTAGGTAGGTAGGTAGGTAGGTAGGTAGGTAGGTAGGTAGGTAGGTAGGTAGGTAGGTAGGTAGGTAGGTAGGTAGGTAGGTAGGTAGGTAGGTAGGTAGGTAGGTAGGTAGGTAGGTAGGTAGGTAGGTAGGTAGGTAGGTAGGTAGGTAGGTAGGTAGGTAGGTAGGTAGGTAGGTAGGTAGGTAGGTAGGTAGGTAGGTAGGTAGGTAGGTAGGTAGGTAGGTAGGTAGGTAGGTAGGTAGGTAGGTAGGTAGGTAGGTAGGTAGGTAGGTAGGTAGGTAGGTAGGTAGGTAGGTAGGTAGGTAGGTAGGTAGGTAGGTAGGTAGGTAGGTAGGTAGGTAGGTAGGTAGGTAGGTAGGTAGGTAGGTAGGTAGGTAGGTAGGTAGGTAGGTAGGTAGGTAGGTAGGTAGGTAGGTAGGTAGGTAGGTAGGTAGGTAGGTAGGTAGGTAGGTAGGTAGGTAGGTAGGTAGGTAGGTAGGTAGGTAGGTAGGTAGGTAGGTAGGTAGGTAGGTAGGTAGGTAGGTAGGTAGGTAGGTAGGTAGGTAGGTAGGTAGGTAGGTAGGTAGGTAGGTAGGTAGGTAGGTAGGTAGGTAGGTAGGTAGGTAGGTAGGTAGGTAGGTAGGTAGGTAGGTAGGTAGGTAGGTAGGTAGGTAGGTAGGTAGGTAGGTAGGTAGGTAGGTAGGTAGGTAGGTAGGTAGGTAGGTAGGTAGGTAGGTAGGTAGGTAGGTAGGTAGGTAGGTAGGTAGGTAGGTAGGTAGGTAGGTAGGTAGGTAGGTAGGTAGGTAGGTAGGTAGGTAGGTAGGTAGGTAGGTAGGTAGGTAGGTAGGTAGGTAGGTAGGTAGGTAGGTAGGTAGGTAGGTAGGTAGGTAGGTAGGTAGGTAGGTAGGTAGGTAGGTAGGTAGGTAGGTAGGTAGGTAGGTAGGTAGGTAGGTAGGTAGGTAGGTAGGTAGGTAGGTAGGTAGGTAGGTAGGTAGGTAGGTAGGTAGGTAGGTAGGTAGGTAGGTAGGTAGGTAGGTAGGTAGGTAGGTAGGTAGGTAGGTAGGTAGGTAGGTAGGTAGGTAGGTAGGTAGGTAGGTAGGTAGGTAGGTAGGTAGGTAGGTAGGTAGGTAGGTAGGTAGGTAGGTAGGTAGGTAGGTAGGTAGGTAGGTAGGTAGGTAGGTAGGTAGGTAGGTAGGTAGGTAGGTAGGTAGGTAGGTAGGTAGGTAGGTAGGTAGGTAGGTAGGTAGGTAGGTAGGTAGGTAGGTAGGTAGGTAGGTAGGTAGGTAGGTAGGTAGGTAGGTAGGTAGGTAGGTAGGTAGGTAGGTAGGTAGGTAGGTAGGTAGGTAGGTAGGTAGGTAGGTAGGTAGGTAGGTAGGTAGGTAGGTAGGTAGGTAGGTAGGTAGGTAGGTAGGTAGGTAGGTAGGTAGGTAGGTAGGTAGGTAGGTAGGTAGGTAGGTAGGTAGGTAGGTAGGTAGGTAGGTAGGTAGGTAGGTAGGTAGGTAGGTAGGTAGGTAGGTAGGTAGGTAGGTAGGTAGGTAGGTAGGTAGGTAGGTAGGTAGGTAGGTAGGTAGGTAGGTAGGTAGGTAGGTAGGTAGGTAGGTAGGTAGGTAGGTAGGTAGGTAGGTAGGTAGGTAGGTAGGTAGGTAGGTAGGTAGGTAGGTAGGTAGGTAGGTAGGTAGGTAGGTAGGTAGGTAGGTAGGTAGGTAGGTAGGTAGGTAGGTAGGTAGGTAGGTAGGTAGGTAGGTAGGTAGGTAGGTAGGTAGGTAGGTAGGTAGGTAGGTAGGTAGGTAGGTAGGTAGGTAGGTAGGTAGGTAGGTAGGTAGGTAGGTAGGTAGGTAGGTAGGTAGGTAGGTAGGTAGGTAGGTAGGTAGGTAGGTAGGTAGGTAGGTAGGTAGGTAGGTAGGTAGGTAGGTAGGTAGGTAGGTAGGTAGGTAGGTAGGTAGGTAGGTAGGTAGGTAGGTAGGTAGGTAGGTAGGTAGGTAGGTAGGTAGGTAGGTAGGTAGGTAGGTAGGTAGGTAGGTAGGTAGGTAGGTAGGTAGGTAGGTAGGTAGGTAGGTAGGTAGGTAGGTAGGTAGGTAGGTAGGTAGGTAGGTAGGTAGGTAGGTAGGTAGGTAGGTAGGTAGGTAGGTAGGTAGGTAGGTAGGTAGGTAGGTAGGTAGGTAGGTAGGTAGGTAGGTAGGTAGGTAGGTAGGTAGGTAGGTAGGTAGGTAGGTAGGTAGGTAGGTAGGTAG
The DNA here is from genome assembly GCA_949152435.1 of Gastracanthus pulcherrimus. Classification (NCBI taxonomy): domain Eukaryota; kingdom Metazoa; phylum Arthropoda; class Insecta; order Hymenoptera; family Pteromalidae; genus Gastracanthus; species Gastracanthus pulcherrimus. The sequence continues at coordinate 61,956,611 of OX424576.1, forward strand.
GTAGGTAGGTAGGTAGGTAGGTAGGTAGGTAGGTAGGTAGGTAGGTAGGTAGGTAGGTAGGTAGGTAGGTAGGTAGGTAGGTAGGTAGGTAGGTAGGTAGGTAGGTAGGTAGGTAGGTAGGTAGGTAGGTAGGTAGGTAGGTAGGTAGGTAGGTAGGTAGGTAGGTAGGTAGGTAGGTAGGTAGGTAGGTAGGTAGGTAGGTAGGTAGGTAGGTAGGTAGGTAGGTAGGTAGGTAGGTAGGTAGGTAGGTAGGTAGGTAGGTAGGTAGGTAGGTAGGTAGGTAGGTAGGTAGGTAGGTAGGTAGGTAGGTAGGTAGGTAGGTAGGTAGGTAGGTAGGTAGGTAGGTAGGTAGGTAGGTAGGTAGGTAGGTAGGTAGGTAGGTAGGTAGGTAGGTAGGTAGGTAGGTAGGTAGGTAGGTAGGTAGGTAGGTAGGTAGGTAGGTAGGTAGGTAGGTAGGTAGGTAGGTAGGTAGGTAGGTAGGTAGGTAGGTAGGTAGGTAGGTAGGTAGGTAGGTAGGTAGGTAGGTAGGTAGGTAGGTAGGTAGGTAGGTAGGTAGGTAGGTAGGTAGGTAGGTAGGTAGGTAGGTAGGTAGGTAGGTAGGTAGGTAGGTAGGTAGGTAGGTAGGTAGGTAGGTAGGTAGGTAGGTAGGTAGGTAGGTAGGTAGGTAGGTAGGTAGGTAGGTAGGTAGGTAGGTAGGTAGGTAGGTAGGTAGGTAGGTAGGTAGGTAGGTAGGTAGGTAGGTAGGTAGGTAGGTAGGTAGGTAGGTAGGTAGGTAGGTAGGTAGGTAGGTAGGTAGGTAGGTAGGTAGGTAGGTAGGTAGGTAGGTAGGTAGGTAGGTAGGTAGGTAGGTAGGTAGGTAGGTAGGTAGGTAGGTAGGTAGGTAGGTAGGTAGGTAGGTAGGTAGGTAGGTAGGTAGGTAGGTAGGTAGGTAGGTAGGTAGGTAGGTAGGTAGGTAGGTAGGTAGGTAGGTAGGTAGGTAGGTAGGTAGGTAGGTAGGTAGGTAGGTAGGTAGGTAGGTAGGTAGGTAGGTAGGTAGGTAGGTAGGTAGGTAGGTAGGTAGGTAGGTAGGTAGGTAGGTAGGTAGGTAGGTAGGTAGGTAGGTAGGTAGGTAGGTAGGTAGGTAGGTAGGTAGGTAGGTAGGTAGGTAGGTAGGTAGGTAGGTAGGTAGGTAGGTAGGTAGGTAGGTAGGTAGGTAGGTAGGTAGGTAGGTAGGTAGGTAGGTAGGTAGGTAGGTAGGTAGGTAGGTAGGTAGGTAGGTAGGTAGGTAGGTAGGTAGGTAGGTAGGTAGGTAGGTAGGTAGGTAGGTAGGTAGGTAGGTAGGTAGGTAGGTAGGTAGGTAGGTAGGTAGGTAGGTAGGTAGGTAGGTAGGTAGGTAGGTAGGTAGGTAGGTAAGTAAATAAATAAATAAATAAATAAATAAATAAATAAAGAATCAAGCAAGCAAGCAAGCAAGCAAGCAAGCAAGCAAGCAAGCAAGCAAGCAAGCAAGCAAGCAAGCAAGCAAGCAAGCAAGCAAGCAAGCAAGCAAGCAAGCAAGCAAGCAAGCAAGCAAGCAAGCAAGCAAGCAAGCAAGCAAGCAAGCAAGCAAGCAAGCAAGCAAGCAAGCAAGCAAGCAAGCAAGCAAGCAAGCAAGCAAGCAAGCAAGCAAGCAAGCAAGCAAGCAAGCAAGCAAGCAAGCAAGCAAGCAAGCAAGCAAGCAAGCAAGCAAGCAAGCAAGCAAGCAAGCAAGCAAGCAAGCAAGCAAGCAAGCAAGCAAGCAAGCAAGCAAGCAAGCAAGCAAGCAAGCAAGCAAGCAAGCAAGCAAGCAAGCAAGCAAGCAAGCAGGCAAGCAAGCAAGCAAGCAAGCAAGCAAGCAGGCAAGCAAGCAAGTAAATGAGTAAGTAAGCAAGCAGGCAAGCAGGCAAGCAAGCAAGTAAATGAGTAAGTAAGCAAGCAGGCAAGCAGGCAAGCAAGCAAGTAAATTAGTAAGTAAGCAAGCAGGCAAGCAAGCAAGTAAATGAGTAAGTAAGCAAGCAAGCAAGTAAATGAGTAAGTAAGCAAGTAAATGAGTAAGTAAGCAAGCAAGCAAGTAAATGAGTAAGTAAGTAAGTAAGTAAGTAAGTAAATGAGTAAGTAAGTAAGTAAGTAAGTAAGCAAGGAAATAAATAAATAAATAATGGTGTCCGAGAGAGTATTCGCAGCCATGAATCTGGCGCACCTTAAGAATTTCGTAATCGACTGTCGTGACTGGTCTCTGCCAGTACCCGAGCCTGCAAGCATTTCTGTCGATCCCACATCTGGTCTGCCTGCTCTCGGGCCGACTTCACGCGCAATGCACTCTTCTCACTTTCGTGCAATTGTCCTTAAATTATCGTCGTCAAATACGCGGGACATGATCATAAATAATAGTAGCAAGCTAAACGGCCTCGACTGTAACGCTATTTTTCGTGCAGGCGGCAAGTCGCAAATTTTCATTCGCTCTCTATGGCCTAGATCAGTTTACCAGCTGTGGAGCAAGACTATGACTGTCAATAAAATTCTTAAGTACGCGAGACCAATAGTTCGAAACCTCTCCATTTTCATGAGAGAAACCAATGACTCTCCGCTCATCCCCATCCGCTTCGAGGTAGATCTCGCATCACTTCGCCCGCGTCCACGGCCTCCACTGTCCGCCCCGCCTTCGACCGATCATGAAGTCAGTACCGCGTTGCTCACCGCGCAACTGTCTCATCAATGACACATACCTGGTCGGCCGGTTCGACAGGCATGCAGCAACTTCATCTCTGTGGCCCACATTAACGTCAATCACCTAAAAACACATTTAAACCTACTTGAACATCATTGCTAGGAACAATCATTTGACATCATTGCGGGCACAGAGACGTTTCTCACACTGGTTGAAACGGATACTGTAATCTCGCTTGAAGGCTTCAACTTTTTTAGATTTCTTAGAGTAGGCAAGGAATGTGGTGGTGTGGGGGTATATGTACGAGATTACTTTCGCGTAAATATACTAGCACATTCCAGTCTGAATTACGACAACACACCCGAATTTCTTATTCTTGAACTGTCAAATAACTCGAATAAATTACTATTCTGTGTAGTGTACCGCTGCCCTTCCGCTGTCTACCCGCTTCAATTTTTCAATGCGCTTTCCGATCCTCTACCCTCGTTCAATAATGTAATCATAGCAGGAGATTTCAATATGAACATGTCTGTAGTGAATGGCGCCTCGGACTATCTAAAGTCTTGTATTGAAACCCGCTCGCTATTTCTTGTTTCATCAGACCCGACGCATCATGCTATCTGGAGGGATCGTCCGTCCCATACGTGGCTCGATCTTTTTATTTTAAATGATGCTTCGACACTGAAGAAATACATGAAGTCCGAGGTTCCCTTCATTGCTCGTCATGACTTCACTCACATTCTCTATCACTTTCACAAACCTCCTGCAGTGAAAAAATCATACAAATGTAGAAATCTCGCAAAAGTCTCGAGAGATGCGCTCAGCATCGAGATTACGCGAAATCTTGAGTGCCTCTATCCGGCCGACCCTACTTTCAACCAGTGTGTCGCAGATTATGACGCAGCGTGCGCCGCTGATCCAAATTCTCTAGCCGTCTACATAGAAAATAATTCGGATCTAGCCGAAATTCTAGCCACTAAAATTTCAAATGCAACGAATCACGTGCTACAACGGGTTCTCACTGCTTGCGTACGTTTAGTGTGTGGCTGCATTCCCAGACGAGGACATCTCACACCCTTTAGAGTCTCTCTGTCAGTTGGCTCTCCGCGCTCGCGAAGCAAGATTATTTCTTAGGCTTGCTAGCTTTTAATGTTTTAGCTCATGAAAATCCAGCGTATTTAGCTTGTAAGTGTTTAGTTCTAAATAAGGACGTCGTTAAACGCTCCTCAGCCCGTCTCTCGCCCATCACTCTCCTCTACACTACGTCGAACGGAGGCTATGAAAATTTCGTTTCTTATCCAGTTGTCCAACCTCCTAAACCTGTTTCCTCCCCCCACCTTTGATCCTTCCCTCGTTAACCAATTCAAATCACCCCTCTTCGATTTTCTGCTTCGCAGAGAAAAACTAGAGTGGGATCAACGGGTGGTTAGAGAGGGCATCATTTTCAGCTAGGCCGCACTAGCGGAAATTTCAACTGTGTTCGAACTTTTCTTTATAAGGTACTCCGCTAGTGCAGCCTTCGCACGTTGACACGTGCATTATTCGCGTATATTTTATTGTGTAGTTGTTAAGTTTTATTTTTCTTTTTGTTTTTATTTATTTGTTTAATTTTTGTTATCTCTTAAAGTTTTATTGTAAGTTACTCTAAGCAATTCCATTTGTATACTACAATGCATTTCTCTGTAAAACATAACATTCAATCTGTATCAAATAAGTGCCAGGTGGGGTCATACCTCGTGGCTGAAATAAAAAAATATAAATCTAAATTTAAATCTCTCTCTCTCTCTCTCTCTCTCTCTCTATATATATATATATATATATATATATATATATATTTGCGTATACTTGTTATACTTGCGGTTGAGCACTTCTCCTCGTAAGCCAGGGGCGAGGATGGCATCCCGCAGAGTGTGGTGGTAAAGTCATTGCCAGTCATTGGGCAACACGTGGATAACTTATTCAATTCTTCTCTGGAGAGAGGCGTATTCCCGGACCTATGGAAGAGAGCACTAATAGTGCCGCTGGGCAAGTGTACTACACCATCTTCGGCATCGAACTTTCGTCCTATTGCACTGCTGTGCTTTCTTTCTAAGGTTCTAGAAAAAGTCGGTCATGACCAGATTATGGACTACATGACCGTAACCAAATAACTTGACTGAACTTGATGAACATAGGTACGTTGTCTATGTCTTTTCCTATTAACCGCATGATATTAACCCGCTCTCTTAGTTCTTTTTCATCGTCCTCACCGACGAGAAATATGCCCTATGCGTTTGCTGTTTCACATTCAATTAACTCTACCTGTGGTATCGGTAATTTGGTCGATTTATCGCCAATGTTAATACATTCTGTGTATATAGTTCCGTCGTGACTTTGGACGACAAAGTTCCAAAATAATAAATCTGGGCCTAAATTTTGTAACGGTACCCACCCAACTCTCACGTCCGTATCGGTAACTCTAGCATGTATTATCCAGCGCGACCTGGCAGAAATTTGAAAATACTCTTCTTAGACATATTTTTCTATAATGTCCCATCCGATCAGTCCCTCTGTATCAATGGAGAAGCTATCATGGATAACGTACATTTCGCATAAAAGTTCATGCACCACTATGATTATTTTTCTTAGAGTCCGGCTTTTGCCGGGAGTGACTCCCGGAATAACAAGAATCTCGCTTTTAATTATCCGCTTATTTACGCTAACTGCATTGCATTTAATTACTGAGACATCTGCTCCCGTATCTACGTGAAAGTTGGCTGTATTTTTAACTAAATCGTCCCTTTTTAAAATCTAATTCTAATGCACACAATACGCGATGACTGGCTTGCTCGGTATTCGCAAGTATTCCGGGCTGCACCGAACAATTTACTAGTTTAAATAATTATCTCTTTCTAGCTCTGACTGCACCTGAGTCGTGTTATCTTGCCTCGCATCGCGGATTCTGTAAAAATATTCATAATCCTCCCTTTGGTCGTCATCAAGATTATTTCTCGTGTTTCCGAAATTGTTACTGTAATTATTATTACAATTGTTGCTACCATTATAATTATTATTAAACCGGCCTCTATTGTTGCCTGCGTAATTATTGTGGTTATTGTTGTACTATCATAGTAATACTGCCTATTATTACTGTTTCCGGCCCTTACGCGTCCTGTTTTTGTGTCTGCTTCTAGTTTGAAGCAGTCTTTGAATCAAAACGCATTTTCTTGCACTTTTCCTAGACATGCAAGGTAAGGCCACGGTAACCTCGCACTTACAAGACTCCCTGTCACTATCGGTTAGATCTGGCGCAGAGTCAAATATCGTCAGCAACTAATTTAGGAGTTTTTGCGCCGTAATCGCCTGCTCTCATGCACTACAGCTGATTTATGACCTTCATTTGCATTAAGATATCGTCCGCCAAACCCACATTGCTGTACTGCAAAATAAAATCCTCGAGCAATTTTTCTACTGACCATAACTTATAACTCTCGCCGCGTAGTCGCCCGCCACTTTTCTCGTTAATTTACTCGCAAGTGCTAACCAGATAAAACTCTCTTGCTGTGGGCCAAATATTTCCCTTACCTGTCGCGTCGCCATGCAAAAAACATTCAATCTATCCGGATTTCCATCGAATTGCGGTATTAAATATAATGCTTGCGAAAAAATGCTTGGAAGATTTGCAGCAAGTGTTGAGGGTAGGTGTTAACAGGTACTTGGATGGACACTGGCCACTCTCTTAATTTGAAATAGTGAACTTGTCACTATTTTAGCTGGTGAAAATAATTCCACTTGCGAAACAGTGAAAATATCACTATTTTGCAAGTGAAAACTGTATTCATTAGAAAAATAGTGACTTATCACTAATTTGGTAGTTAATACATAAGTTAAAAACCGGCAAGGTAGGGATCGAGTTGGTATTTCATAACCTAATTTCAGTTGACATTATTTTTATTTCATGAACATTAAATATTATTTTTATTGTGTAATAACAAAATAATTAATTAATTAATGAAGAAAATGGTACAACTAATGTCTTAATTAGAATTCTGATCCATTTTCTCTGTGTAAAAAATTGGACAAATGCCTAAAATTATTAATTTTTCAAAAGAAAAATACATGCATACTAATTAATTTATTCATATTATCGTAAGTACCTTTTTAATCAATATATGTATATCAGTTATATTGGCAGCACCTTATATAAGTTATAAAATTTACTCTATGTAGGCAATCTACGTAGGCAAGTGGTGAAGACGGTAGACTGTAAACCTTGTGGACCAGAGTTTGATCCCCATAGCAGAGGTTTTTTTCACCTTTTTAATTTATTTCTTATTTTAATATATATAAATGTTCAAATGAAAATACATAATCAATATCTAATACATCTCATATATAATTATATACGCGTTTAAATAACAGCCTTATTTTTTTAATTTATTGAATATAATTAAATTTCACTGATTCAAGTAGTGAAAATTTATTTCACTATTTTAAATAGTGAATATTCACCGTTTTTTAGTTGCTGAGTTATCATTATTCAAAATAGTGAATATTCACTGGTTTACAGTGAATTTTCATTATTTCATAATAAGAGAGCATGTGTGCGCTTTAGGCACTAGTCACGCTCGGGGCACTGGGGCCACTAGCATTATTGAAAGTGCTAGCTACATTTGGTATATGCCGGCTGGGAGCGTGGCTTTCGCATCCGACCATCGCGCGCATTGCGAGTTCATTACCACAGGCGCGCTGTACCGTTGTCGTGAGACCTTCCTCACTATCTGCGCGCGTTTATCTGGGGTTAAACCTGTAAAATTTTTTTGCTATTCGGGATCTACGATATCTAAGAGCTTCATTTCGCTGTGTAGGTTCAATATGTTCGCGTACTCACTAGATAGGCTAGATGCTTTCTTACTTTTCTCACTTTTGGAGCTAAATAAATTTGTTAGCGACAGTTTGATTTTACTCCAATTTTCCAGGATATAATTGATCGATTGAGGCGTTTCTTTGAAGCAAAAAGTATTGTAGGTGTAACCGTTGCCCTGGCAATATTTCATATCGCATACTTAAATTTCCGGGCGCAATGTATACGACGGAGGACAATTTTCTAAATGCACAAGTACTTACAGAAGCACTAATCCGAAGAGCAAGCCAAAAGTCAGCCTGACATTCCTGCTTTCATTTTCACTCTTTTGTAATGAATTCTCACTCCAAGCGATGATGAAAACACAGTCCCTTATTTTGGAGTGAATCTTCACTGTAGATAAAGTGAATAATTCAATCTTTTGTAAAAGTGACTTTTCCACTCTATTCAGAGTGAAAGAATACGTGTAAGGAAAAAATAATTATTCACTTATAATAATTACTCACATCATTGTTTTATGTTTTAGAAATGTTTTGATAAATGGATACAGTTTACTGGAAAGAATGCAAATGAGAAATAAATTTTAAAAAAATTCAGAAAAAATGTTGGATGGATTTGAATCCGGATCCTTTAGGTTCTGGGGCTGCCACTCTAGCGCTAGACCACCGTTGCATCTGAAATTGTGTGCACTGATATCTCCTATGTATTCGAATGCGTAGATGAACTTTTATTTAATACTAAAATCAGTTTAAGACAGAATAACTTCGAGCTAATAAATAGTTATTGTTAATAAAATGATATAAAAATTATGTTTTATATGAAATTCAGCATTACTATGGTAACTTGAACATTGAGCCGAAGAGTCTAATATTTTTTTACTAAATTTTCTCAATTTATGCATTTTTAAGAAAAGTTTTAGATGTTTTAAATACTAACATTTTAAAATGAATACAAATTTTGCAATTCAAGGGGATGTAAAATACTGACCGATTCCTACCATACCGGTTTATAATTTATATTTTTTTCTCTTTAAAATAAATGTTTATAAAAAACGATTTTATATGCCTTTACCAGAAATGTACAGTGGATTTTTCAAGAGGTATCATTAACTTTCTTATAAAAAGGGTAAAAAAATGTTAAGAAGATGTAGGTCGCCATATGCATTGCTTACCGCTGAAAATGTTTAAAACTGTTTTCCGGTTAGAAATAATACCAGAATTTTTTGAAACTGCCGAAACCAAACATTGCTAATACAATATACAAATTTGCAGGACAATGTAGTCATTTTTATTTACAAAATTTGTAAAATCTCGAATAACTGTTTAAAATAAAAAAGTCGGTAATACAGATTCCTGTAATAAATTCTATTTTTTAAGTGATTCAATATTCCCTTTGAATTTGCAAAAACTATATCAGGTTAAATTTGTAAGAGATTTTAAATAAAAGCTACCTTTCACCTCTAGATAAATTAATTAACCACATAGTTGTATATTTTTTAACCCATTTCTTTTACAATAAATAATGAAATTTCTTGAAAAGTTAATTGAAGATTCCTGGTGTAAATAACGTTTTAAAAATAAAAAGTCGTAATTAGAAACTTTGATTAATTTATAGGTCTTATAATATAAATTTCTCTCCAACCTAGTGTGAAAGTTATAGTAAATCCTTAGTCACTCTCTACTTTAGAGTGGTAAAATTCACTTATTGTACTGGAATGACCAAATTCACTCTTTTGGAGTGGAACTCTCGTTCACTCTACATTTAGAGCGAAAATTTCACTCTAACAAATTTAGAAAGAAGTGTTATGGTGGACACAAACTATGGTTTCATACATACCTACACACATACACGCACATACACACACACTCTCACATGCACACACACACGTACACACACACACACACACACACACACACACGCACAACACATACACACGGACACAATCTCTAAATTTGAACCAGTGAAAATTCACTAATTCATAGTGAATAATCACTTATTGAAGCAGTGAAAAGTATGTCACTGCACAATAGTGAATATTCACTAGTTGAAATAGTTACTAGTAAACCAGTGAATCTAACTTTTTTCACTAATTCGACTAGTGAGATTCAGTACTAACTACTAAATCATTGAATATGCACTATTTAGTCAGTGAAATATGTACTCACTAGCAAAATTAGTGAAATTTTCGCTATTTCAAATTTAGAGAACACACACGCATACCCGCATACACGCACGCACGCACGCTGCACGTACGCATACATATACACACACTCACATATACACACACACCACACACACTTGAGAAAGCAAAAATAATAATGGGATAATAAGGTAAAGTACCCTTGGACAAAATGAAAATTGGGACCAGTAGTTGGACAGTGACAAAAGTTATAATTACTGGTGAAAGATGATAAAAACATGTACTCATTGGCATTTATTGACATAGTTCTTAATATTAAATATATAATTAAATAACTATTATGTCAGTTTACTTCTTAAATTTGTGATAAATACAGATATAACATTTTGAGGTTAGGTCGAGAGTTGTGATATGCCGAATGTATTGTCCAAGTTTACCTCCACTTCTTTATTCTAAACCCAGTAGTTGGACACATTTAATTAATACGTCCAACTACTGGGTCCTAACTATGTCCAAGTACTGGGACCAGCTTGACATATGATGTCCAACTACTGCGGCATTTAGTTGAATTTTTAAACTTACTTATTTAGTATCAAAAAGTATGTAAACGTATTTTTTCTTGTACTAATTACAGCAGAACATGCCGAATTAACGATTAGATTAAAGATATTAGAAATATTTTGATTTTGGGCTCTACAAACACTGATTTTGTATTTTTGTCTCAAAAAGTGTCCAAGTATTGGGTACTTTACCTTAGTGGTCTTTCGAGTTATTAGACGGAGAGAGGGGGAAAAATTACCAAAAATTCTTTTTTTCTTATATTAACACGTGTGCATTGTTAGTTTTTCGATTTAGGAGGAGGGTCATTTTGACTAGCTTAACCGAGGATACACTTCATCGTAATATTGAATCGAGCGTAGCTTTTCATCCAAATATCCTCCAAAATGCTGCCACCACTCAAATTAAAGATCTTAATGTCAGATTTCTTTTGGACATACATAGAATGGTCAGTAATGTATAATACCTTACGTAAATTACGCCAGAGTTTATTAGTATGACGTTTACTTTAAATGGAGAAAGTGAGGCTGAAAATAAGTCAGTCATGCTATAATTGCACTATACGGAACTAAACCAAGAGTCAGTTAACCCATGTTTTATTTTCTAAGGTATGTGAACTATTTGTCCTGAGAGTACGAGCTTAAAAGTTATTGTCAGAAAAACGTGACAGTGTTGTCAACTTGACGATTTTCCAAAAGAGATCTAAATTTGAAAATCTGTAACTCCGGTCCTAATTCTCTATGTTATACGTACCAAAAAAGAATTAAATGTCTTTTTAAAATGCACAATTTGAGATCTAAGACCATCAAAAAACATTGAACTGAAAAGCGATCAAGTGGATTTAAAAATAATTTTCACTTAATGTTGACAAAATGAAAAAAAAACTTGTTACGTTCAAATTGGTCAAAACGTAAGCTTTGTTTAATTTTTTGGTAATAGTAAATTTTTAAGCTATTTTTTAAAATTTCGATGATTCCTTCTAACAGCAAATTGTAGACGAGATTTTTAGAGTGTCTTATACATCTTTAACAAAAAATCTACTATATTTATTAGGACAACAGAAACCACTACTCTGCGGGCAAATACCCCTCCCAGCATTGAATTAAACTGTTAATTCATAAAATATGTAAATGTAATTAGTATTAAAAATTCAAATATTTTTCGTATTTGTCCTGCAAGTTTCTCGTAAACTTGTTAAACGGATAAAACAGGTTACGTATTTAGAGTGTTTCATATACTCTTTAATAAAAAATCTACTATATTCATTTGAACAACAGAAACAATTACTCTGCGGGCAAATACCCCTCCCAGCATTGAATTAAACTGTTAATTCATAAAATATGTAGATATATTTTAACATTAAAAACCCAAACATTTTTTGTATGTATCCTGCAAATTGAAGTTAATTTGCTGTTAGAAGCAATCATTGAAATTTTATGAAAGATAGACGTTCAAATCATTTTTAAGAAACGAGTGTTCGTATTAACATCATACAAACATTCCAATCATTAACTATTTTTTAAAGTTCGCCAGGATATTACAGGTTCAACAGGGCACCTCAGGAACTGAACAAATTTTTAGTGTCTTCTTTTGGTAAGTACTTTCATATAAAAATCGTCAGAAAATACTGAGACATGAGTGCGCATTAGGTGGTCCAACATTTTCCGAATCTTAAATTTTCTTCTTGTAACCCCTTTAAAATGTTGTAATTGATTTAAGAATGAGATACGAGTATTTTGTCCGCCAGTTGCCTGAAATTAATATTGAGAGATCTCTACGACTGCAAACAGGTTTTAGTATTTGATTTTAAGCACTTTTATTACATTATATGAACTAAAAATAATTATATGTTGATTTATCCAACTACCAATTTTTCTGTACGTTTATTATAAGTTTATTAACAACTTCACTGCATTAGGTAAGCCGAAAAAGTTTTTCCTGAGAAATAAAATTGTAGTTTGCTCATTTTACACTCAAAAACCTGCTATTTTCGTGGAATTTTCATGGCTATATATGATAATCAATTGACACGTTCCACGTCGCATTTTTAAGAGTAAATTGAGTACTATATATAGAACCATTAAGGGACAATAGAATATCTTGGGTTACACATTCCAACGGATTATTTATTTTTAATTTAGTTTGCCCCTCAATTCTATTTAATTGCACATATTTCAGGGGACAACTTGAATTTAAGATTTTTAAATAATAATAATAATCGTTTTTATTTGACCTTTATTACTTACTAAAGATATGATAATTATGGTTTACTATATATCATGGCATAAGCAGGTTGTATCATAGACTATGCACCTTTAGATGGTCATTACTAATCGGTACATTCTTCGACAAAGTATTTCTCTTCCTGTAATAGGTGTATGTATTCAAATTGGTTCTATAAAGTTTTGAATTCGTTACGCCACACACTTATACGTAGCAAACTTTTAATTTCAATTAAAATCAGAAAAAGGTTAAGGTTAAGTATTGAAAATGTAGACTAGACCTCATAGCCATTTATTGTTAAATAGTAAATCATAATTATCATACCTTTTGTAAGTAAAATAGGTTGAATAAAAACGATTATTATTAATATTTAAAAATCTTAAATTCAAGTTTGCCCCTGAAATATGTGAATTTAAATAGAATTGAATGGTCAAATATATAAAAAATAATAAGTAAATAATCGGTTGGCATATATAATCCAAAATATACTATTATCCTTTAAAATTCCCTGAATATAGCAGGTTTTTTAGTGATAAATGAGCAAACTACAATTTTATTTTGGAGGAAAATTTTTTATTGGCTTACCTAATGCGGTGCAGTTGTTATTAAACTTATTATAAATGTAAAAAATAATTTATAATTGGACAAATTAACATAGAATTATTTTTAGTTCATCTAATGTAATAAAAGTGCTTAAGGCGATGCTAAAGCTACCGGTCACCGATGATTACGAGGAACCACTATTTTCATTTAATTTTTATTTTGCATATCTCTCTGGAACGTTATTTTCTTAACAAAAAAGAACAACCTTCCATAGAAATATTTTCTTAAAATTGAGAATTGAACGAAAATAATATTCCCTCGTATTTGTTGCTAACAGGGGAGTTTAACATCACCTTAAAATAAAATTCTATAACTAGTTCGGGGTGGTAGAGACCAAATTTTGGCAAGTATTCGACCGGAAAATATTTTCGGTTATGTTATAATCTTAGTTTTAATTATATATCTAACCTAATGTATGGTAAAGAGTATGTGTGTGTGTGAACGAATGGGAGAGAAGGCTGAATGTAGTTGAGTATATAAGAGTCGATTTGGCAACACTGGCGAATAACGCGCAAGGGCGCGGAGAGCGCGTGAAAGGATAGAGTTCGAGAGACCGCGAGAACGAGCGGACGCGGACGAGCGTGTGAGATTATTCGTAAGGATACTCGAGCGTACTTAAGGAGTCGAGGCTTGTCCAGGATTGGAGGGCCGAGACGAGTTTTCTTGTAAGGGGAGGACGATCATCGTCGGGTCGTGCGGGCCGATAAGGTATTTTGCGAGGATAATCGCGAGCTAGCAAAAGTGCCGAATAATTGTTTTCCGGTCAAGGAGGGCAACGTATGCGACGTACCGCTAGCTGCGCGTGATTGCGCGTAAGACGCCAGGTTGCTATATATACGAGGGTAGTTCAATAAGTCTTTAGAATAAAGTACGAGGGTAGTTCAATAAGTCTTTAGAATAAAGTATAAAAACAATTTTTTTTGGGTAAATTTTTTTTTATTTTTCAACATAATCTCCTTGGAGCTCTATACACTTGGTCAATCGCTTTTTAAGTTTTTTTAATCCTTCAGAAAAGTGCGTTTTCGGAAGTTCCTCAAAATAAGCACTTACAGAGGCAATGACGTCTTCGTTATCCGTAAATCTCTGTCCACCGAGCCATTTTTTCAAGTTTGGAAATAAGAAAAAGTCACTGGGGGCTAAATCTGGTGAATACGGTGGGTGTTCGACCAATTCGAATTTTAGTTCTTCAATTTTAGCCATTGAAACGAAGCATGTGTGAACTCGGGCGTTGTCGTGATGAAAGAGAATTTTTTTTCTCGCCAAATGTGGTCGTTTTTTTTTAATTTCTTCTTTCAGCTGCTCTAATAATGATGCATAATACTCACCAGTAATTGTTTTACCCTTTTCCAAGTAGTCAATAAGTATAATTCCACGTGCATCCCAAAAAACTGTAGCCATAACCTTACCAGCTGACTTTACGGTCTTTGCCTTCTTTGGAGCTGGTTCGCCTGTGGAAATCCACTGTTTGGATTGTTCCTTTGTCTCAGGAGTGTAGTGGTGTATCCATGTTTCATCCACAGTCACAAATCGACGAAAAAATTCCTCAGGATTCCGACTTATGCGCGCCAAAAGAGCCTCAGAGGCGACCACTCTATTGCGTTTATTCTCAGCTGAGAGCAAATGCGGCACCCATCTTGCCGATAGCTTTTTCATGCCTAATTTTTCATGTAGAATTGAAACAACTGCACCTATAGATATCCTTGTGGCCTCAGCTAACTCACGCACTTTTAATCTTCTATCCTTCAACACCATATCGTGGATTTTATTGATGATTTCGGGAGTAGTTGCTTCTACGGGCCTTCCTGAACGTGGTTCGTCACTTATTGATGTACGACCACGCTTAAATTCATTTACCCAGTTATAAATCGTTGCTAAGGCAGGGGCAGATGTGCCATGAACTGAGTCCAATTCATTTTTTATCTCATATGGAGTTAAACCCTTTAAATGAAAATGTTTAATTACCGCTCTGAACTCGTTTTTTTCCATTTTTCTTAACAAGCAATTTTTTTTTTCAATTGGTTATAAAAACACGTAAACTCAGAAGATGTGGACTGTGACTGCACCATATATCTAGTCGGGAGTGGTGCTGACTGAAAACAGATGATTTGGAGCGATTCGCGCGCCATCTGTTGGTCATTCTAAAGACTTATTGAACTACCCTCGTATTAATCGCAGTGTACGAATATTTATACTTTTCTTAAATAAATCTCCTTAATTGAATAATTATACTATTAACTCTTATACTATTAACTATCGGAGAGTTTTATTGTTTCCTCCGCTCGAATACCTTCCTGACTAAAACATAAAATAAACATATAATTTTAATACAGTTACGTTTCTGTTTTCTGTATATATAAAGAAAAAACAATGAAATATCAATTTCTAAAGATTGTGCACCATGTATTAAGCCGATATACGCGATTTAAAAAAGTATCCGAAAAAAGTATTCGTCGGATACTTTGGTGGGATACTGAGTATCTGAAAAAAGTATCTGACGGATACTTTCGTCTAATACGAAGTATCCGCAATAGTATCCGATGGATACTTTTGTTGGATACCCAGTATCCGAAACAAGTATCCGTCGGATACTGACATCGGATACTGCGTATCCGAAAATAGTATCCGTCGGATACTTCTGTCGGATTATTTTCTTATTTTAAAATGTCTAAAACAGGTCTAAAGTTTTCCTAGGCTTATTTAAGACCTATTTTATGTATTTTGATAACGGATATTTTTTTTTTTTTTTGGCAGTCAAATTGTTTATACCACCAAAATGTGTAAAATAGGTCCTAAATATGCCCGGACCCCCCTAGATATGTAGTATCATCAGGATGATACTCCATGTTCAGGGAGCCTAAGAAAATTTTAGACCTCTTTTAGACATTATAAAATAAGAAAAGTATCCAACCAAAGTATCCGACGGATACTTTTTTCGGATACTTTTTTAAATCATGTATTCACAATTGCGAAAATTTAGGTGGAAAAATGGGAGACCTAAAGATGCCGGAAATGTAGGAGCGCAGGTCTTTGTTTTTTTCACAATTTTGAATCTATCGTAACTTTTCATCCAAAATCTCCTCAATGATGCTCCGACAACTCTAATCAAAGGTTTTAACGTCAGATTTCTTTTCACGGTACGTAGAATTCTCCGTAATGTATAATACCTTATGTAAATTACATCAGATTTTAATCGTATATCGTTTACATTAGGTGGAAAAAGCTGACTAGAAAAAGAATTGGATAAAAAGTTATGCTCGATTTTAAATTATGAAAAAAATTAGACGACGAAATGGGAAACCGCATTGTGCCAGCAATTTCAAAAGTCAGAGCTCAAATGGTTATAACAGAAAAAAGTTACACGGGTACCAACTTGATAACGCTTAAAATTATATAATATAGGAAGATATATATATATTATAGGAAAATTATATAATATAGGAAGATATATATATATATATATATATATATCTTCCTATATTATATAATTGTAAGCGTTATCAAGTTATAATTATATATAAAGAAATCTGACGTTAAAACCTTTGATTAGAGTTGTCGGAGCATCATTGAGGAGATTTTGGATGAAAAGTTACAATAGATTCAAAATTTTGTTTTAAATTTAAAAAACAAAGACCTGCGCTCCTACATTTCCGGCAACTTTAGGTCTCCCATTTTTCCACCTAAATTTTCGCAATTTTGAATCGAGCATAACTTTTCATCCAAATATCCTCAATGATACTTCGACCACTCAAATTAAAGGTTTTAATGTCAGCTTTCTTTTTGCCGTAAGTATAATTGTATAATACCTTATATAAATTACATTAGACTTTAATAGTATGTCGTTTACTTTAGGTGAAGAAACCGGGCTATAAAAAGAATTCAGTCATGCTATACATACAATACACAAAACCAAACCAAGTGCTTTGTTTTCTAGGATATTCGAGCTATGTTTTCTGAAAGTTAGAGTTAAAATGGTTTATATAGACACAAGTTTCGGGGGTGCCTACCTGATGGTGGCTGAATCAAGATTTCAGAGCCTTTTTTGATAGGTTTTCATATAAAAAATCGACATAGAATACTGTGACCTACGTGCGCACTGATTTGTTAATTTTGGCTGGCCTGACTCATATTTATGAGTCAGGCCTTTGAAGCGAAATCTTAAAGAAAGCTGCGCATGTGGTTCACGAAAAATTTCTCCAATTTCTTATATGTAAATATATGTTCGTAAAGGACCTCCAAAACATTTTTAGCCCATTTTAAACACTATGATATTCCCTAGAATATATTGCAATATATATATATATATATATATATATATATATATATATATATATATATATATATTAGATGAATAATAAATAATAGGATATGTTAATACAAGAATTATCAGGAACGCAACTATTAATAATATTTCTAAATTGTACCCATAGATTACAATGTTAAATTAAAAGTTCATTACCCACAATGTCGAACAACAATGACGTCGCGGTAGCCGGTTCGTCACCACATCAACACGTCTTTCAATTATCATTGATGGAGTTTCAGATAACCGACGTACTACCTGTAGGTTAAGTACTAGGTGATCTGAAGTCAATGTCCGTCTCGATAATGGAACATGGCGAAGAGCGTGTTATGCAAAATTATGAGTGAGTGCGAGGAGCAGTGTTGGATGCTGTCGCTGTCTAGGCCGGGAGCATGGATACGCAGCGCTGTTTGAATTATTGCGCTGGTACGACACAGGGCTGCCACAATGGCCGAGAGCGCGTGACACGGCTCCGCCCTGCTATCTGCGGCGACGCGTCGATCGCTTTCCTCCCCTGCGCGTGTGGCTCTCTCGATGCTGTATCATTCACGCCTCGGCCGGCGGTATATATGGGCCTCGGCACGAGTCGCGCGGCTTCGGCTTTTTCCCGACTCCGCGAGCGCAGTCGCCTACCGCTGGCTCGATTCCTCTCTTCCGCCCCGGCTTTATCCCAGAGTACGGCGTCTGCTCGTACTCTGGTGCCGCGCTCGTCGTCGTCCGCTCTCTCCGGCTCGACGGGTGCTTGTGTGTATGTAATGGAGTGTATGTGTACGCGCTGCGCAATCACCGCTCTGCAGCGGCGTCGTCAGCTGTTACTGTACAGCTGGCCGGCGATCGTCTCTCTCTCTCTCTCTCTCTCTCTATCTCTCTCTTTCTCTCTCTCTCTCTCTCTCTCTCTCTCTCTCTCTCTCTCTCTCTTTCGTGCTTGTTCCGGCTCCGGCTTATTTCCTGTCACGAAAACGGAAACGAACATGTGCGTCATCCTCAGGAGGGCCTACTTGTGCTGCTCTGCTCTACTGCAACTCATCTTCATCATTGCTCCCGCTGGTGCTGTCAGGAAGTGTGCAAGTATTTGTGTCTGTCAGTACAATATCAGTTATGATTTCGGCGCGGTGTTACATCGGTGCGAGAATCGCCGCTGTACTTTGGTTAATAATAAATATATTAGCAACTACTCAATCTCATGATAACTTACTCTAACCTAACCCTATCAACCATTTTCATATGTCTATCTCTTTCTACCTCTTAAGATGTGATATTAGTATTAGTATCAGGAAACTCAAAAGTATTAGTATTTACTACACTCAAAAAATGTATATGTTACTTTTTCACACGTCACAAAACATACATAAAAAATTAATAAAAATATACGCATCAAATATAGAACCTCCTCCTTTTTGAAGTTGGTTGACAACATACGCATTGAATAGAACATCCTCCGTTTTGAAGTCGGTTAAAGAAGGATTTCTTAAAGTTTTTTTTTCTTTGACTTTTCGTTTTTCTCTAGAATTTAATTTTAGAGTCGTATATATTTTGTAGAATAATTTTCGATTTATTTCTTTAGCCTATACTATAAATTGATTGATTTTATATGAATATTATTTAATATTTCTTTTTAATTGAAAACAAATGTTTTTAAAACATTTACGTTGGTAGTATTTATACCACCAATGTATTGTTTATTAATTGTTTTGTTTATTATTTATTTTTTAGCTTTTTTTGGTTTAGCATTTAAAAAATCGGTAAAAATTTATCAGTTGGGAAAGTGGTCATACGAATGCATTGCAAGGCAAAAGGTAATCGAAGCCTATAAAAACGGCGGTTGCTTCTTCAATATTCATAGGTTTACTAATCCCAAAATATCGACAGCAAGGCGTGTGCAATGACACCATCACATTAAGCAATTTGCCAGCAGTGATAGTTCTGGACGATTCTCGCTGAATATTGTATGCCAGTAAATTATTTTTCGGTGTTGAACTAATAAATGGATTATATCGTTTTGATAAGAATGGGCAAGTAAAACGAATCGACGTTGGCCCAAAAAATGTCGCAGAGTCGGTGCAATACTTTTTGCCGATATTGCATGAAAATATAATAGGCTAGTCTTGACATTTTGAAACACTATACGACTACCACTACTATATTACTTTACCATAAGAACTTTTTAACTACTTAGAACTTAATTAATTCTAATTCAGAGAGTCATTTTTTTGTAAAATAACTCACGAGGTATTAAAGTTAAAAGTTAAAAAAACATGTCTCAATAGTTTCCAAAGCCCCAAAACCCGATATATATCTACTGGGAATCGAAATATCCTTAAGGTGGCCACATTACCTGTACCCCCTTCATTAAAAAGTGAAAATTAAAAATATTCTAAAAATATTTTCTAATAATTGAAAATTAAAGTATTTTTGATGTACGATTTAATCAATTATGTATTCTGAAATATTAGGTGCTATCAGAACGGACATTCAAAAATTGACATTCCAGAAGGCGCCCTGGATCTCATTTATGAGATCCAGGGAGGTATATACACCATGCTCGAAGAAAGTGTACAGGAATACATCAAAAGCCTTGAAGAGCACAAGCTAGTCTTGATTTTCCTCGTTGTACGTCATTTATTCTCATGTGCGAAACGTGGACCTCATCTCCAAGAGCTCCGGGTGATCTAGGTACTATACTCGAGTACAATATGCAAGTAGACACCAAAAACCTCGGTGAGCACAAGCTAGACTTGATTCTTTGTAGTATGTAATACCTGGACCTCTTCTCCGAAAACCTTACTCGAAAAGAATGTATACGTCGACATAAAAAATCTCGAAGCGCACAAGCTAGACTCTATTTTCCTTGGTGCACATAATTTATTCTCGTACTACACCCGGACCTCATCCCCGAGAGCTCAAGATGACCAAAGTACTGCACCTGAGTACAATATGCACATAGATATCAAAAGCCTCGGAGCGCACAATCTAGACTTCATCTTTACTGGTGACTGGTACCTGGTACGTAACATCAGGACCTCATCTCCGAGAGCAAATGGAGATATAGACGGCTCACTCGAAAAGAATGTGAATGTAAATATCAAAAGCCCCGAATCGCACTATCTAGACATCATTTATCTCCGTGCGTAACACTTAGACACTTTCTCCGAGAGGCCCGGGTGGTATACACCCTACTGAGAAAGTTCAGATGATAATCAGGTGAGAATCAGGTTATTATCATGTGAAAATCATGCCAAAATCGCCAAGATTCTCAAATGATTATCACCCGATTTTCACCTGCAAATCTTGTTGATATTTTTTATTAAATAAAATGTAATTTTTTCTATACCATATAGAACATTTTATATTTAAAGTGCGTATAAATGTATATCTCAAAATTGACCGAATTCGAGACGTGCTCTGAAATTAAATAAGATATGATTAAGCTGTTGTACATACAATATGCCATTCAATAAATATTTAATTATTTACTATTTTAATAATTATTGTATATAAATGATCTCCGTAGTAATAAACTCCGACTGAAATATCCGATCTGATTGATTACTAATTTGAATATTCCTTTTTTTTCTTTTAGGGGCAAGTACATATAACAGGAACTGGACTTAGTCTGAAACTAATCTCGAATGTCTCGATATTTCGTGAAGCTATAGACTTATAGGTACTGCAACTTTCAGCTCTCGCGAGTGCGCGCAAAATCAACATACCAGCCGGTCGTTCTGTATATAAAATGGAACGATCAGCTGTATTGAGCTTGCTCAGCTGATATCTCGATTTTCCGCGCACTCTGCGAGAGCCGTAAGTTGTATTATTCGCTGTGAGCAGGAAAAATATTGTACACAAAAATAGTGCTATCTTACGACCAAGTGGCGCGGACATGAATGTACATGGAAGGCTCTAGTTATGGGCATTCAATAAAAATAATTTTTTATAAGTTTCTGACAATCTGCGATCTCAAATTATTTTCTCAAATTTTTTTCTTGAATTGATATTTATTTATTATTAAAAAGAATTATAAGGATATTGTTAGATTCATTAGTAATTAAAAAAATATTATTTTTATTGAATGTCTATAAGAGCCTGTTTATTTAGTACCATCCAGATCACGTCATTCGACCATAAGATGGCGCTATTCTTGAAAATAAGATAACATATTATACCACATGCTCACAGCGAATATGCAGCTTCGCAAAATATAGAGGCATTCGAGAGAAAGAAAATTGGATAATTCACAACCACGCAGATGAGAATTCGAATTAATTTCAAACTAACCCTGGTGCCTGCAGTCCACGTGCATGCGAACGTGAAATTGTTAATACCTAAATTCTTATAGGTAATTAATTTTCAAAATATTGTTACTATAATTTGTTTCTTAATTGTTTGATCCAATTCGTTATTTGCTGAAGAAGTTTTCTGCAGCGACACTGTTTTTGTTGTACTTAACCTTTAAAAGTACCATTATGTAACAATTAGTTGTTTTTTAAGTTCTTGCTTAATTTACTTCCTGTTTAATTGGAAATTTAAAAAGTTTTTTGTTCTGTACACTCTTCACGTAAAGCAATATAAATGAACTAGCTATATTAAAACTTTACAGGTATTATTGTACTAATTATGACAGCTGAAATTCTTAGGCTCTAGAGTATCATACATTTTTTGCTTCCTTGCAAGAAATGTAATGAATTTTAATTATAAAGTAATACGTAAATACTAATTTCAATTTTTATAATATTTTGTGAATCTAATAGCGAATAATTCTTAATTTATAGAATATTAAATATTTTTAATAATTCAACAGTAATGGCATCCAACGCAACTTTCTGTCGACATATGATTTCCAGCCACTGACATGAAGACGAGAGATTACAATGTACTGCTGTTAGCTTTCCATTACAAAAAGAGAGACGTTCGTAAACTGCTTCTTCAGGCTGGCTGCAACTTCACCTAGCAATCGATCAGGAGGACGAAGAAATCATGTATAAGCTCATGCAGAAGGGAGTCATCATTGATATAAAAGACTATCGCTCTGGACAAACATCCGTGCACCATGTAGCTCTCGAAAGATCGACCAACATACTTTGGAAGCTGCTGGACTTCAACACCAATTTTAACATGTGTGACAACAAGGGCAGAACAATCCTACAAATAATCTTTGATCCAACAGTGTACGATAATGGAAGCAGCAGCGAGACAGTGCATCTTGACATAGTAAAAATCTGCTACTGCAGGAGGCTTCGGTCAGCTGTGAGGAATGACTTCAGCAGACATCCCTGCACTTGGCTCCTACGCTGAAACTGAAAAATGCCTATGTTAAGTTCTAACTTTTGCTACGAACGTAAACCCGTACGACATCAAGGGCAGCACTATTCTGTGTGTTCTACTTTCAACCGAATATGCCAACTCGGACTGCAACGATGAGCCCTAGAACCGCAAGACTGCTAAAGAGCTGTTTATGCGTGAAACCAAGCTTGACATAAACAGTTCATTTTGTTGAATTTATTACTTATAAAGATAACGAAAGACTTTAACTTTAAAAAATTTGTTTTCATTTATTTCTTACTTGTATACCGAAGGGTTATGAAGTCTAAATTGTTCAAGGATTACGAACACAGATGAATATCTTAATTGGAGCACCCGCTCAGCTTCGTACAGTGTACACTTTTACTTGCCATCGGGCGCTACCGTGCCCCTTGATTTTTCTATTTAATCTGTATTATAGAAGAACTATTTTATTATGTTATTGGTTCGCAGACTTTAAACATGAAATTAATTCAATTAACATTTTGATAAATTGCTTAATGTGTCACAAAAATATTGTGCTTATTGTAGCAAAGTAATTGTTTTAACCAATTGCTTATAAATTATTGATAGATTTTGATTTATTGTTGTTTAAATATTAAGTTGGTTAACAAAATAAGTAGAATAAGTATTGACAGTAATTAGCATTACATTTGATAAAAAGGATTCACAACCTTTATGAAAGTATAACATATGTTTAAAAATACAATTTCTATCCTTTGATAACAGACTGTTTGATTCTATAAAATTTGTTGTTCTTTTTTATTTCAGATGGTTACGCTAAAACCAATTTAGATTTTTTGATACTTGTATACATATATTCTAAAGTTGATAAAGGAATGTGATATGCCTTGCAATTGTTCAAGGATTTTATAGTCAGATAAATAGCTCAGTTTTGCTTTTGATCATAACGAGAGAAGAATTATTTCTTCAGATAATTTCTTTTATTTCAGGAAAGTAATGAAATACCTGCAGGGTGATTATGATGACATAAGAATATAATCTATATCTGCCCATATAGCTCATCGGTAACGAGGTGTGACTCTCGTTTTTGGATTGTGCTTCCCGTTGGATGAACATTAATATATAAAAATTATTAAAAATATAATTAATTAAATATTTATTCAATTGCATATTGTATGTAGCACAGCTTAATCATATATTATTTAATTTTAGTAACAAACATGAAATTTTTAAATTCTGCGTTTTAGTACGTACTTTTGTACGTACTATAGCACGTATCGAATTCGGTCGATTTTGGGACATACATTTATACGTACTTTAAATATCAAATTTTCTCTGGAATAGAAAAAATTACATTTTATTTAATAAAAATATCAACCCGATTTTCAGGTGAAAATCAGCTGATAATCATTTGAGAATTTTACGTGATTTTGGAATGATTGTCACATAAATCTGATTATCATCTGAGGTTGAGTAGGGTATGTTTCACTGAAAGGGAATATTTACGTAAATATAAAAAGCCCCGAAGCGCACTATCTTCATTCTTCTAGACTTCCTTTTTCTCCATGAGCACCTGGACCTCATCTTCGAGAGCACCTGGCAGTATACACGCCTCACTCAAAGAGAATGTCCATGTAAATATCAAACGCTACAAAGCGCACTATATAGACTTCATTTTTCTCCCTGCATAACACCTGCACAACTTCTTCGAGAGGTCCGGGTGGTATCCGCGTATCACTCAAAGTAAATGTCCAAGTAAACATCAAAAACCTCGGAGCGCACCATCTAGTCTTAATTTTTACTAGGGCGTAACACCTGCTTCTCAGACGTCATCGTCGATGACCTCACACACCTGCACATTGTGTTCAATGATATTTCATAGGCATGTATACTTACAATGTTGAAGAAAAATAATTTACAAATTTAAAACTACAATTTAAGGTTATATAATATCAAACTTCGTGATCTTTTCTGTTTCCTTGATCGACGGGAACTTAGCTGCATAACAATCTCGATTATTAATAAAGAATGAAAAACTAATATCATTATATCGAATAAAATTAACTATGCTAATAGTTAGAGGCAAACATGACTTTAGAACCATACATAAAGCAAAATAATATTCAACAAATGTAAACTAATATAGAATAGATACCTCTCAATTCGATATACTTCGATACATATCTCGTATTCATTTCTTCATAGGGGACTCTTTCGCGCATGCACATTTTTTCGATTCTTAGGTTATGTTGGATCACTTGCCATTTCTACAGATTGCAGTAATTTTAATCGAAACAAAACTCTTTTCTTTCTACTAGAAATCAACGATTAATTTTTTTTAATTCGATGAAAATCGTCGAACTGGACCGAAGATATGGTTGTTTAAACTTTGTGACATAGGGTTTTGTCACCCTGATCTCTTTAGCTTTAAGTAATTATTTAAATATTCACTCCAACGGTTGATTCTACACTTTACCAAATTTATCTATAACAAAAGGGCGCCAGCTAAAGCGCGGCTAGCCTAGCATGAACTCTATGCCCGAGAAGGTTCCGAGATGCATGAAGTCAGGATGAATTATTTAACTACTAAATAATGACACTATGATTTAATCAATGTAAGTATCTAGTCTATATTTTAAATCTCGATTGTCGCTATCTATACATACACAATTATCTTAATTCTATGGTCGCTCGTCTAAAGATGGCTACGCAAGCCCGCGTGCGACGCTTTGAACGGCCGAACCACCATGCGTTTCCGAGACAATTCCGTAATAATTGACCGCTATGTAACACCTCTAAATTTCCCACTTGCAACCGGATTATCCCACTTTCAACCGGTTTGTTTGACTGCGATATATGTGGCTACTATGTTCCCTAATACACGTCCCGATGTAATATACGAATTATACCAAATTATATCAAATTTCCGCCCACTGAATCTTCTCATTAAGTGTCACACCACCATTTCTCAATTTGATAGAATTAATAATAATGATAATATTAATAATATTTTATTACCAGTCTGTCGATATGCCGAAAGTCGTTCAACAATTTCAAAAATTCACTCACCGCAGTTCCAAAATGTCCACGTTGCGTGCGTTGAGTCGCTCGTTCCGTGCACAGTCTCCTACGATTTCCCGGTCGCAAATCTTTAATAAATACGCTATCAACTTCTAACTATGACTTATACCCTCCCACTCACAAACTCAACAAATCTAACATATCTAACAACAACGATAACTGTAACTCTGCTACTACTAAATCTTAAGTCTAGCTCTCGTAAAAAAAACATGTTCTCAAGTCTAGCGCTCGCAAAAAAAGATCGATAGAGAGAGGGGGGGGGTAGAGTCGCTGTGCATCATGCGATGGCGGTAAGTGCCATGATCGTCAGGTACGGCGCGAGCCTGTATACACTAAGCAGCTCCAGCCTGGGCATCCGCGTGCCTCTGCGGGAGTCGCGTATTTCGTGTCGCGGTCTCTTCGTCGTCGTCGTCGTCGTCATCGTCGTCGTCGTCGTCGTCGTCGTCGCCGTCGTCGTCGTCGTAGTGTGTGCATGTGTGTGTGTGCGGGATTTCTCTGCTGTTCGCGACCGGCCAAGTCGCGTCTGCTGTACCGGTCAGCTGTGACAGTTAGCTGTGTGTGTGTGAGTGTCCGTATTTTCCTCGGTCGCGATTTCCTTCTCCTCATTCCCTCCAACAAACAATATAATAATTCCCCCCCCCCCCCCTAAATAACAATATTAAATAAAGCTCTAATTACTCAGCTCTGATGATGGCGGTGGTTCGCTCGTGATTGACTGCCACGTTTTTAAATAAATTTTTTATCCTAAATACGCGTCACAACTTATACCTCTTTCCGAAATTCGCTAAGTTGGCATCTCTGTAACTCTAATATATAGGGGTATATTGCAGGGGTATATATTTTTAGTTTAACTTTTCAGGAAAGATAGTTTTTATGAAGTAGATTAAATATCCAAAATTTTCGTGCAGGATATTTACTTCGTCTATCAACTATGAACAATCTTCTAGCTTACAATTTAAATGAAAATAAATTACTATATGTAATGTACATCCAACTTACTTTATTACATCTTCATGTGAATGCTGAGATAAAGACATTTACTTTGAAGGTTTTAAGAACTTTTAAAGGTAATGTGGTTCAAATTATATCCACTTTAAGATTGGAAAAAAAATTTGGTGTTAAATTCAGAATTATTTGAAGTTTAGAAAAAAACGTGTCTACGTTACAACGAATAATTCTCAATTTACAACCAAAATTTGTTTTCAATCTTAAAATGAGCGTAACTATTAACCACATTATCCTTAAAAGTTCTTAGATCCCTTAAGTTAAAGGTTTTATCTCAGCTTTAACATGAAGATCCCATAGAGCACTCAATATTGCAACAATATCACACGAATACCACATGCAATATAGTAGTAATATTTTAGTAATATTGTAGCATCATTCAATCTCCGCGTCATTTTAATCACAGGAATATTACGGAAATATTAGTACAATTTTTTGGTGACAATCAGGAAAAGTTTCACTAACATCACAACAATATTACGAGGGTAGTTCAATAAGTCTTTAGAATAAAGTATAAAAACAATTTTTTTTGGGTAAATTTTTTTTTATTTTTCAACATAATCTCCTTGGAGCTCTATACACTTGGTCAATCGCTTTTTAAGTTTTTTTAATCCTTCAGAAAAGTGCGTTTTCGGAAGTTCCTCAAAATAAGCACTTACAGAGGCAATGACGTCTTCGTTGTCCGTAAATCTCTGTCCACCGAGCCATTTTTTCAAGTTTGGAAATAAGAAAAAGTCACTGGGGGCTAAATCTGGTGAATACGGTGGGTGTTCGACCAATTCGAATTTTAGTTCTTCAATTTTAGCCATTGAAACGAAGCATGTGTGAACTCGGGCGTTGTCGTGATGAAAGAGAATTTTTTTTCTCGCCAAATGTGGTCGTTTTTTTTTAATTTCTTCTTTCAGCTGCTCTAATAATGATGCATAATACTCACCAGTAATTGTTTTACCCTTTTCCAAGTAGTCAATAAGTATAATTCCACGTGCATCCCAAAAAACTGTAGCCATAACCTTACCAGCTGACTTTACGGTCTTTGCCTTCTTTGGAGCTGGTTCGCCTGTGGAAATCCACTGTTTGGATTGTTCCTTTGTCTCAGGAGTGTAGTGGTGTATCCATGTTTCATCCACAGTCACAAATCGACGAAAAAATTCCTCAGGATTCCGACTTATGCGCGCCAAAAGAGCCTCAGAGGCGACCACTCTATTGCGTTTATTCTCAGCTGAGAGCAAATGCGGCACCCATCTTGCCGATAGCTTTTTCATGCCTAATTTTTCATGTAGAATTGAAACAACTGCACCTATAGATATCCTTGTGGCCTCAGCTAACTCACGCACTTTTAATCTTCTATCCTTCAACACCATATCGTGGATTTTATTGATGATTTCGGGAGTAGTTGCTTCTACGGACCTTCCTGAACGTGGTTCGTCACTTATTGATGTACGACCACGCTTAAATTCATTTACCCAGTTATAAATCGTTGCTAAGGCAGGGGCAGATGTGCCATGAACTGAGTCCAATTCATTTTTTATCTCATATGGAGTTAAACCCTTTAAATGAAAATGTTTAATTACCGCTCTGAACTCGTTTTTTTCCATTTTTCTTAACAAGCAATTTTTTTTTTCAATTGGTTATAAAAACACGTAAACTCAGAAGATGTGGACTGTGACTGCACCATATATCTAGTCGGGAGTGGTGCTGACTGAAAACAGATGATTTGGAGCGATTCGCGCGCCATCTGTTGGTCATTCTAAAGGCTTATTGAACTACCCTCGTATTATTGTTTTTTTCGTGATTGTGGCGATAGTGGGAAATATTGCAGTGATACTATTGGAATGTTATAATCATTCCACGTTTAACAATGAGAATACTGAGTAATATTTCAGTGACATTCCAGCAATATTGTAATTATTTTATCGAAATTATATATAATTACATATTTCGCCATAACGCTAGTACAAGAATTAGTATTCGTAATATACATGCAATAAACACATGTCAATAATCGTTCAGACGCAGCAGCTTCGAGATGACACATTATTGTAATGTGAACCGTCCTTATATACTAACTTATGACGAATCTTTGCACTTGCGAGAAAACGCCAATGCTCCATCTAGCAGAAAATGTGAGAAAATTGACTTTCAAATAATGCAAAATAACAATAATCTGTTTGTCTCGACTTGTTTTAGCGTAAACCTTGACCAACTACAGTATTGAAATATTTTTACAGTTAGTCAAGGTTCCTGGCCATACAAAACGATAATATTAAAATATTATCGTTAAACAAATGATTATTTAAATAAATTGAACCTGATTTTTCACCATACGATATAGTCGAAATATTTCGGCAGTATTAATCTGAGATTCATTGAGAAATATCATCCTGTAAACTTGCACGAATATTACTGTAATATTTCAATATGATATGTCACATAGCAATATTACAAGATATTTCGCGTATATTTCGGTGTTATGTGTAACAGTGTAATATTGGACAAATATTTCGGCAGTATTAATACATCTAGAAATATCATTCTGTAAACTTGCAGGAATATTACTATAATATCTCCTTGTGATATATCACATAGTAATATTACAGGATAATTCGCGTATATTTCAATGTGATTTGTCACAGTATAATATTGTAGAAATATTTCGGCAATGTTAAACTGAGATGTACTGAGAAATGTCATCCTGTATACTTGCACGAATATTACTATAATATTTCAATACGACATACCACATAGCAATATTACAGGATATTTCACGTATATTCGGTGTGATTTATCACAATCTAATATTGGAGAATTATTGCAGCAAACTGGCATTGTAGTTTATCATCGCAGAGTGTCATAAAAATATCACTGCAATATTACAATGTGATATATCGTAATGTAATATCATAGAAAATTATTTGAAATCTTGAAAATCATACTGAAATATAACAGAAATGTAGCTGCAATATATCAACTTATTCGCAGTATCACACCAACATTGAAATATTTCTATGACATTCCTGCAATATTGAGTGCTTTGTGAGATGTAGCCAATTTCGGAAAAAGATATGACTTTAAAAATGGCAAAAAATCAAATATAACCTAAAAATCGGAAAAATGCGAATGAGTTCTATAAAATAACCCATGCAATATTTTTCGAACGGGCACATTTTTGTTTGAAAGTTGGCTACAAGACAAAAAATCCTTTTTTGATTTGTTCAAAATGTTTAAAAGAAAAGCTGTGTAATTTTTTTTTTTAAATAGCTTGTTTTTGGTTAACATTAAAAATTCAAAAAATTCAAGGGAGTACCATAGTATTTAAAAAGGGGCTTAAATTCTTTTCAGGGCCATTTACGATACGTACTATCATGTAAATAATTGGCGATAATTATCGTCAAACCGCTGAATGACGCATATATGTACACATATATATATATATATATATATATATATATATATATATATATATATATATATATGATTTTATAAAATTGTTTACCTGTATCATTAAATGTTGTGTTCTCATTTCTGAACTAAGATGAGCAACAGAGCGTGCGAGTGTAACCACATGAGATTCTAGTCGTTGAAAACGCTTGTTGATACTCTAAACATTCCAAAACATTATAAGATATTATAATATTGATATGTATTTATAGATTAAATGAAGTAAAGAATAGAAAAAAATGGTCTTCTAATACATTTTTACCCACGGCATATGAGATTAAAGTAAGATTACAGGGTTTCATTTTAAAATGTTAGAAAACAATTTCTAAAATTTTAGTCGGACACAGAAAAAAACGTATTGCTACGTATAAACGCTCGAGTATCCATATTCTGGTGGATCTAAGCTGTGTGTTGCTGCTACAACAATACTTTGTTATTATTCTCACAGGAATATTATTTTGCTTTGACTACCATACAATATCATCGGTAATCATAATATAGCTACGACAGTAATATGTATGGTTACTCAAGCAATACCGGTATAGTTATCATACAAATATCAAAGTATTGATGTGAGACCCATTTCTTTTTCTGAGTAAATCCGCTTCTCCAAGAGCTGACACTCTCCTAGTCAGTGAATATTTTAATATGAAAGAAAATGCAATATGACAGAAGGGCTTTTCACATGACGACACAATTTCTTTATCAAAATTTGTGTTAGTGCAAGAGTAGAAATTGTTAATTAATGAAGAAGAAGGATTTTTGTGCTTTAAACACATAGCGATTTTTTATTCTTTATCAGATGTAAATTTAGAAGGTCTGATTTTGCTCCTTGAATAATTTCAAGGGGATATACCCAAACAAAAATTGAAAAATAATTAAAACTCAAAGAGTTACACCGCATTGTTTATACTTACATATGGATACACTTATGAACAATTGGGTGTAATTCTTTGGATTTTAAGGGGTCACTCTACGATCGCAGCAATAACTTACAATAATTTTTTTTTCGTAGAAAAATTTATTTAAAATATTTAAACTTTTTACACATAAAAGAAGAGGTTTCACACTTATAAAACATATTTTTTATTTTTGTTTTATATGTAATATCTGGCTAGGACGGCTGCCCGAAGTTGACCCCACTACAATCTGGTTGACGTGATATCTCCACTTTGAAGAGCCTGAAAGTAAAAAAGTGGACGGGTTATTAAAAATAAACTTTTCGCTATAGCTGGTAGCTTAATAAACAAAATTTGATGAAAAATAACAAAATGGCGGACATTTGAAATTTTCGACCTTTTTTTGCAATTGCCATTTTGTTAGTTTTCATCAAATTTTGTTTATGGAGCTACCGGCTATAGCGAAAAGCTTATTTTTAATAATCCGTCCAGTTTTTTGCTTTCAGGCTCTTCAAAGTGGAGATATCACGTCAACCAGATTCTAGTAGGGTCAACTTCAGGCAGCCGGCCCAGCCAGATTTTACGTACAAAACAAAAATAAAAAATATATTTTATAAGTGTGAAACCTCTTCTATTATGTGTAAAAAGTTTGAATATTTTAAATAAATTTTTCTATGAAAAAAAAGTATTGAAAATTATTGCTGAGATCGTAGAGTCACCCATTAATTATCTTAAATTTTTCTTTTGGTAAGCCCCCTGAAATTATGCAAGGGACAAAATGAGACCTTTTAAATTGAAGTCGGATATCTAATATATATTTTCTTATTCTAATAAATTAATTTTAAATTACTATATTTTTTTTTTCATTAGAATCTCAAGAAATGTGTGCTGATTCATCATTGATAGTTTATCAAAAGATAATTTTTTATTAAAAGTACACATTTAGTTTAAATTACATTTTTCCACGTCTCCTTACTCTCTAAAGTTGAAATAGTGAAAATTTCACTAATTTTGTTAGTAAGTACATATTTCACTGACAAAATATTGTATATACATTGATTTAGTAGTTAATACTGAACCTTAGTCGAATTAGTGAAATAAGTTAGATTCACTGGTTTACTATTGAATATTCACTATTTAATTTGTGAATAATTACTTTCACTATTTGTATGAACATTTCAAATTGTTTAAGTAACAATAACAACTATATTCAATTATTCATTTCTTATCAGCCTGGGTGAAATTAGTAGAGGAACAATCGAAAACAGCTTAAAGAAAGTTTAAGAATTTTCTAATGTAGGTATCCCGTTAGGCAAGTGGCTAAGATGATCGACTGTAAAAAGAAATTTGCTATCCGCGCTAATTGCTATTCAAATATTCTGAAGAGTGGGCACTTAATTGTTACGTCGGGTGTAAGCAATAAATGGCGCGAAGTTAATATAAAATTAAATCGCGTTCGCCTTTAGTTTTGGTCAATACTTGCGTACTTTACTTGGGAGTCGAGGCATTAGTAAAAGCAGGATAGCGAAAATGACATTTAATATGATAGCCGTAAAAATAGGAAATACGAATTTACGACAGGATAGGAGAGGATAGTGATGTATTTAGGGACTTACGTTGTATGCGTGAGTAGGCCTTGGTTCCCTATAGTCGGCTCGGCTCGGCTGTGCTGCGCCGCGGGCGGTCTCGTACTCGAGATGGTGGCGGGAGATATGACTAGGAGTTCAGGCACAGTAAATAAATAAGCGTAAGCAAATAAGTTTAGGTTCAAGTTTATTGTTTAAGAAACACAAAGGCGAATATAAGAGCGTGTCCCTTTTACAAGTAGAATGTCAAATAACAAACTGGTGCGTACGTGCTTACGGTGCAGAGTTCGAATGCAGAAGCTAAACGCTGAAGGCAAAAGGCGAGGGCAAATTACACGGACATGGGGCAGTATGACTTATATAACCTCGCGGGGGTCGCATGCTTATTCTAAATGCATGTATTATATTACATTTGCATACATGAGTTTTTACAAGATGTCGACTTATATATTACTTAGACATAAAAACATTCGATTGTGAATATAGCATTTTGGTTGTTGTTGAAACCTTTACAGGTGACGATTACAATGTTGGAAGATGAACCATTCGTACAATTTCTAATTTGTTGGTCGCCAGTAGTTGCAAAATGATCATACATAGTTCATACGTAGTTAGTGACTTAGTGATAAGAATAAGGACGGTGGCTTAGGGTATGGTGTATAGTTTCGGCATGCGGCGATTTTAGTTAGAAATAATAATTATTCACTAAAAATTTTCATGACTAAACCCATTATGTTCTGTAACACTATTATTATTTAAACATCAATACATTTATAAAACGAATTGTACTAAGGGAGCGATTTTCTAAGATTGAAACCATGATTATATTTTCAGATGTTGCTTTAACTCCATTAGTACATCACACATTAGTTAATTATTATGATAAGATTTAATTAGATATATAAAAGATCGGTTTGGCTTAGATACATACTATTTTTCAAAATTAATTTAGTGAATTTTTATTACCTGTAAGAATTTTAAAAAGTATAAAAAATGTTTATATAATTTATAGATGTAAATTTCTTTAGATATAGTTGGTAGAAATATATGACAGATTTTCGTAATTGTGTATTACCCTTTAAATATTTGATATTTATATATAAAATGATTTACTACATAGTTCAATATTAGTTTTCTGTTTATAGGAAAGAGTAATTTTATAGGTATGATTCTATATTCTGATATTAGGTGCCTATAATTAATCTTTAAGTATTTCTTGTGTTTGGAAGCTTGCTAACTATAGTGAATCTTGATATCTGAGAGATATGGATGTTCAGAAATTTGTATTTGATCGACATAAGTAGTTCAAGATAAATTTTAAGTACATTAACGATTTGATACACAATTATGTCTTTTTTGTTTTTTATTTTAACTTGTACTAAGTAGAATATCTTGAAATATAATGAAGTATTTCTGCCACCTTTTTTTTGTGCTGGATTCTTGATATTTTTGTCGTGCATTGCTCTTGGTAAAAAGCTTTTACAAATGGGCCTTGTGTCTATGCGGTACCTGCCCTTCCTTCTTTAGAATTGGCACTTATGGTTTTCGAGGTTTACTGATGTATTTTGAATTAGTGGAGTCTGGCAAATATACCTCTTGGAGATCGGTTCGATAGATAGTCTCTGTAAACGGTACTTGTAGTTGGAGGGAATCTCCTTCTTTGGTTTCTGTCTCGTGACGTCTCGATAGTGCCTGTGTTGTGTTGCTATACCTCGCCTTATATCTAGTTCTACAAGGATTTTCTTTCGAATGACACATTTTGTTACATGGGCTTTGCGTCCCTTTAAAATAATAAAATACGAAAATGTAGCCTTTGTTTAGATACATATCGCTTAATTTCGTTAATATTATATGAATAGTGTATGTTGTTTATATTGTTCATTGTTTACATTGTATATATGAAAATATATATAGTATACATCGTGCCATATCACAAACAACCTTATAAAAATACGAACAATTAATTGAATGAAATATATATATATATATATATATATATATATATATATATATATATATATATATATATATTTTTTTTTTTTTTTTATTTAATTAATTGTTATCTATGACTGAACTAGCGAAAATTTGTTTGTATATAATGATTTGCATCCCCTCCCAAGGATTGTCACCTTGTCGTGAGCCCATACACGGTCGGTGGGGGGGGGGGGCTCATTTGCCCGGGCCGGGAACCACCTCGGGCCAAGCCTGGGGAGAGGGCATAGATGGAAAGACTGCACAACAACAATAGGATCTCCACTGTTGAAGGGCTCCCGTGAATGGGCTCTCTCTGGGCTGGGAACGAGCCTCGGCTTCTTCTCTCTAGCCTGCAAGAAGAGGGATACGAGGACGGCTCCTTCGGTCCGACTAAAGGCTAAGGACAATCTCCCAGCATGGCGAAGGCGGTAGTGCCGGCTGGGTCACACTTTTACAATACTCGCAACAACACAATCAAATACAAGCATACACACGAATACTGTGGACGCGTAACAAAACCTCCGCATGTTCGATCGACCGGGGGCACTTCAGGCCGCCGATTAGTACAGGGGCCCGGGTCAGCCTAACCAGCTATTTCTGGCTGCCCTATCAGCCGGAGAAAAATCCCTCCCAGCCTGGACAGTGCCGGGTGGTGACCGGCTAGGGCCATGATAAGGTGGGGGGGGGGGGGCGAGGCCACCGGAGTTGTGCTTGTTCTTCTCAGTGGATGCCCCCGGGGTTGTGACAGGCGGAGGCAGAGTAGTGACGCCTGCCACCAACTCTAATACATCCGCACTTACAAACAACATGGATAATGCAGATAAAAAAAGAAATGGTAATAAAAGTGGAAATACTCACGGGGCGGTACTCCCTGGTTCCACGCAAGGTTCAGAAAGGCAAACATCTCGGGCGACTGACGTCGGTGCGACGTCGGCCAATACCAGGATGTTGACGGAGAAGGGTCTCCGGGCGGCTGCGGGGGCAACCCTGACGGTAAATCGTGGAGACTCTCAAAGCGGGAAGAATTCTGGGATGGTAACTGCCCAAAAAAGAAATAGGCATAAGAATCGGAAACCCCCCACGGGGTCGGAGCTAAAATGAGGGCGAACTGGAGGGATATCGGAGGCGGGGCAGCACACCGATACACCCAAATGGACGAAGGGTCGGAAGGCTCCACCCCGAGGGAGTTGAGGAGACGACTCGTGGGGGGTGCCTCGGGGAGCTATAGCAGGGCGGCGGCCACTGTCCTTAAGATAGCTATCGTCCCTGCTGAGTACTCAGAGGTACGCCTTATCGAGGATGAGGGAAAGGAAGTGTTTGCGACACTTGAAGCGGATATTAACAATGCGTCCGATAGAGCCTATATCCCGAGTTTCTTGGAAAATTGGTTCCAGAGAGGGGCGCTCATTTTCAAATGCAAGAACCAGACCAACAGGGCATGGTTGGAGGCTAATGTCAGCAAATAGGTAGGTGGGGAGGGCTCCCAAGTCAAGGCTATTGAGATGGGGAACCTCGTGAAGCCGGCAAGGAATCTGATCTACGCCCCGATATAGAGATACTTGCAAGGCATAACCCCACTCTCAAACCGGGTTCATGTGGGGTCATCGAACGTAAGACGGTGACCACCGGGAAGGAGGCGAAGAAAGTGGAAGAGACGGCGATTCGGGCCATGCTGGAGCCGGACGAAGTGGAGGCGCTGAAGGCACGCGACTTCAAACCCTTCTGCGACGGGGCCAGGGCACACGTCATCCTTCTCAAGGAAAGGGTGAATGAGGCAACAGCGGAACAGGAGATAGAAGAGGCAGAGGGGGCCATGGAGATGGATCTCTCAGTAGAAGAGATGAGTGACGTTATCGAGGTTAGTACAGGGGAATATGTAATCCAACCCAATGGACAATAGGGGGAGACAAATTGAGGTGAGCGAGACCACTGGGACCGGTTCCATATCGGCAGCCACAATCTTGTTAACGCAGATAAACTTGCACCAGAACAAAAGCGCTTCGGCGATCCTAGCCAGGCGAATGACAAAAGTGTACACAGGTATATGCCTTATCCATGAACCTTTGATTCACAAAGGCAAGATAGCAGGCTTAGGCAATTGTGGCAAACTGATCAGTGGCAGCGCCGATTCAACGGGGACGTGCCTTATTACTAAGAGACTACAGTCCTGCATCCACCTACAGGTGGAGACGGTGCCTAAATACTGCTCGAGAGACTTCACTAGAGCAAGGATCAGGTAAAAGATAGGCAACGGCGGTACAAAGGATATTCTGGTTGCGGCGGTCTACTTCCCGCACGACATTGCGGAGTCTGCACCAAAGGAAGTCGTGGCCTTGGTAAGAGAGTGCGCGGTTAAGGAGCTACGTTTGATTATGGGGTGCGATGCTACCGCACACTGTGTCATATGTGGCAGCTCAAAGACGAACGGCAGGGGAGAAAAGCTGCTTGAATATCTACTCTCAATATATATGAATATATTAAATAAGGGAAACAAGCCGACATTCCAGAACTCGGTAAGGGAGGAGGTCATCAACAGCACCCTTGCATTCAGGTCACTCTGGACGGAAATAATAAGCTGGTAGGTCTCGGAGGAAGTCTCGATGTCGGATCACAATCACATTGTGTTCCAAATTGGAGGGACATGGATGGATAATAGGTTGAAAAGTGACCCAACGAAAATGATCTGGGCCGGATATAGGGAAGAACTTGTTATACGCCCAATACTATGCTCTTTCGCACAGCTCAGGGTAGCTGAGTTTAAATTCTCGCGCCACCGTAGTTCGCGCCGCCGCTCGGTAGCGTCATCCAAACCGTGGTAGGAGTAGGCATGGCAAATCCATAGGATCGGCCATCGCGGTAGTCCATACCCGAGGAATCTCGCT
Source organism: Gastracanthus pulcherrimus (assembly GCA_949152435.1). Taxonomy (NCBI): domain Eukaryota; kingdom Metazoa; phylum Arthropoda; class Insecta; order Hymenoptera; family Pteromalidae; genus Gastracanthus; species Gastracanthus pulcherrimus. The sequence goes on from OX424576.1 coordinate 61,994,070, forward strand.
TATAATAATGTAAAATTCAATTCAGCCTAGTAATATCTAGAGGCGACTATAGGGCTAAGATTTGAGTTTGAGAATAACTCACGGCTTTTAATTAAACTTCTGTTTAATTATTTTGCTTTCCGCGTCCTCTATACACAGGGTGGACCATTTTAATCTATTATCGGAAATATCTCAGAATTATGGTTGGATATAGAAAAATGTTTCAGACAAAAGTTGTAGAGGTCAAAGGGGTTCAACTTTTGGTACCAACGACCTTGACCTTGAACTTGTTTTTGAAGGTCACTTCAATGTCAAGAACATTTTTTAAATGAGAAAACCTACTTGACTCCTGATTTGAAAAGAGCAAAAAATTTTACGTTCAAAATGATATTTTCAACAAGGTCATGGAAGATCATATGAAGGTCAAATTTGCGAAAATTGTTAAATAATAAGTGTTAGCTTCAAATAACGATTGGAAACATCAAAATTTTTTCGAAAGAAGTTATCAAGGGTGGAGAGTATCACCTTCTGGTTCCAATGACCTTGACCTTGACCAAGAATTTGGTTTTGAAGGTTATGTCAAGGTTTAAGTGATTTTTCAATTGAGGACCCCTGATTTTGACCTCTGATACGGGAAAAATAAGAGAATTCACGTTGAAAATGCTAATCAAGGTCATGATAAGGTCGTATCAAGGTCAATTTAATGTGCACTTCAAAAGTTAAAAATAAATATTTGAAGGTCAAAAGACATCAAAGAGCTTGAACATTTGTCTAATTTTAAGGTAAAATTAGCCTAAAACATAAAAAAGTTACATGAAATCCATTTATTTTTTTAAGTGAAATCTTTCTCAGTTGGTGTTTTACATTTTCTAAAAGATAGAAAATCAGCCAAGTATCAATGACTATGACTTTCTCAAAGCCATTTACTTAGTACCATATTTTTAGTGCTACCCAAAAACAACGACGTAGACGTAATAGGATTATGTTTCGTTTGGGGTGCTTTATTACAGTGAGTTCCCCTTGTCTCTCACTTCAAGGTACTTTGTTTTAGTAAGTTCTCCTTGCCTCTCACTTTTCGTTTTAAAATTAACCATTGAGTATGTGCTCAAATGTGCTCACCGTTTGCTTCGATACACAGTTAAAAAATGTGTTACCGTGGAAAGCAAGACATTTCTTGGAATTGCTGCACAAGCTCTTCATATGCGTTCTATCATGTCTTCTCGTGTCGTTGGTTACTGCTAATAACAAGTGTTTTTCAAATATCGCCAAAGATAAAAGTCAGGTGAAGTCAGGTCAGGCGAGTTAGGAGGCCATGCAACTAGACGTCCACGTCCAATCCATTGATTTGGGTACCGTTCGTTAAGAAAGGTTTTTATAATCCGTGCAAAATGAGGTGGTGCAACAATCCAATTGCACCCACATTCTTCGCCTGGTCTCTAAATCGACATCTTCAAGCAGGCCACGTAAATGGTCTCTAAAGAATTCTAAAAAATTGTGTTGGTTGACATTACCGTTAAAAAAATAAGGACCAATTACATATTTATTTACAATTCCACATCAAACGTTTAAACCCTAACGATGTTGATTATCAACTGTTCTGTGCCAGTGTGGATTAACATATGACCAGTAATGACAGTTATGTCTGTTTAGTTCCCCAGTGTTTTTAAAAGTTGCTTCATCTGAAAACACAACAAATATGAACAACTCTGGATGCTGTACTGCCCATTGATAAAACTTAAGACGTTCTGAAAAATGCCGAGGCGTTAGTTCTTGAGTTACTGTAATGTTGTAAGCATGATACCATTGGGCTTTGAGGATCCTAAGAACTGTTGATTTTGGTATTTCATGTTGTCTTTCAATTTCTCGAGAACTAATGTGGGGATTAAGGTGAATGGCTGCAAGAACTGTTAAAACACGATTGTCATTTTCTCTATACTCGTGGCGAGGACGTTCACGATGTAGTCGTCTTTCTCGAGCTTTAGTGGTTAGATCTCGTATGTTAATGTAAGTTGGATGCCGCCTATTTTGATAACGTTCAGCATAAAGTGCGGCTGCATGAACATAAACACCCTGGCACTCTCCTAAAATCATAATCATGTCCACAATTTCATTTGGGGGGTAATCAGTCATTTTATATTTTTAAAAAATTCACTACTGTATAAAGATAGAAGGTGTTCTCGCTATTTTTGATACTTATCCGTTAACCCGCCGTTCGAACAGGATCTCTAACACGGATTATATTTGCGCAGGTGGTACTTAGATGCACAACAACGAATGTAGCAACACTCTTATCGAACCGTCACCGATCGACTACGGGTTGCACGTCGAGAGAAAATATTCGAATATTTTTTGATATTTGGCGGATGTAGAAAATTTTTTCTTCTTTTTGTTTACAAGTCCTTGATTTAATATTTTTTGCCGCAGCGTAGCCCCAACATATTTGATAACTAATCCCAACGTGCATTCCATACTCGAAGGTAACACTTCACGGTGATTTTCACCTGCAAGGCCCCACTACGGAGACGGCTCGCTAAATATAAAAAAATATTCGAATATTTTCTCTCGACATTAGTTATTGTGCATCGAAGTACCACCTGTGTAAATATTACTATGCGTGTTAGAGATAGTACTTGAGTGGCAGGTTAACGGACAAGTATCCAAAATAGCGAGAACACCTTTTATCTTTAAACAGTAGTGAATTTTGTAAAAATATAAAATGGCTGATTACCCCCCAAATGAAATTGTGGACATGATTATGATTTTTTAGAATTCTTTAGAGACCATTTACGTGGCTTGTTTGAAGATGTCGATTTAGAGACCAGGCGAAGAATGTGGGTGCAATTGGATTGTTGCACCACCTCATTTTGCACGGATTATAAAAATCTTTCTTAACGAACGGTACCCAAATCAATGGATTGGACGTGGACGTCTAGTTGCATGGCCTCCTAACTCGCCTGACCTGACTTCACCTGACTTTTACCTTTGGCGATATTTGAAAAACACTTGTTATTAGCAGTAACCAACGACACGAGAAGACATGATAGAACGCATATGAAGAGCTTGTGCAGCAATTCCAAGAAATGTCTTGCTTTCCACGGTAACACATTTTTTAACTGTGTATCGAAGCAAACGGTGGTCACTTTGAGCACATACTCAATGGTTAATTTTAAAACGAAAAGTGAGAGGCAAGGAGAACTTACTATAACAAAGTACCTTGAAGTGAGAGACAAGGGGAACTCACTGTAATAAAGCACCCCAAACGAAACATAATCTTAAAATTAGACAAATGTTCAAGCTCTTTGATGTCTTATGACCTTCAAATATTTATTTTTAACTTTTGAAGTGCACATTAAATTGACCTTGATACGACCTTATCATGACCTTGATTAGCATTTTCAACGTGAATTCTCTTATTTTTCCCGTATCAGAGGTCAAAATCAGGGGTTCTCACTTGAAAAATCACTTTGACTTTGACATAACCTTCAGAACCAAATTCACGGTCAAAGTCAAGGTCATTGGAACCAGAAGGTGATCGACCCTTGATAACTTTTTTCTAAAACATTTTGATGTTTCCAATCGTTATTCCATGCTAACACCTATTATTTAACAATTTTCTCAAATTTGAGCTTCATATGACCTTCCATGACCTTGTTGAAAATATCGTTTTGAACGTAAAATGTTCTGCTCTTTTTAAATCCGGAGTCAAAAGTAGGTCTTTTCATTTAAAAAAATGATCTTGACCTTGAAATGACCTTCAAAAACAAGTTCAAGGTCAAGGTCATTGGTACCGAAAGTTGACCCCCTTTGACCTCTATAACTTTTGTTTGAAACATTTTTCTGTATCCAACCATAATTCTGAGATATTTCCCATAATAAATTAAAATGGTCCACCCTGTATATATATCTATTCTATCTACTTCAGTCGCCATCAGGATGACCGAGCAACCAGAGGAATACCAGTACTCGGAGGCAGACTGATGTCGACTCGCCTTCGCCAAGGACTACGTTGCCCGGATTACTGCGGTGTTCAAGAGCAGCAGGTCGACGACAGTCAGCACGCAGACAACATCCCAGAGGCCAGAGCAGCGAAACTAGACCACTCAGGTCAATACACCAGCAGCCTTACAAGTATGAGAGCGTGCTGCGATGTTCTCTCCACCAGTCCCCATCAGCACTGAAGGACTACCCCCGAAAGTCGCATCTACCGCCAGTCAAAACAGACTTCGCCGCCCTGTCACGGCCAAAAGAAGAATAGAGTGGACAGTGAATACGTTCGAGCCCTATAAGGCAGCGGGGCCGGATGGGGTTTTCCCGGCATTTCTACAGAAGGGCCACGACGTGCTGGCACCCGCAATAGCAAAGCTGTTCCTGTCTATGGGACACGTACCCGGTAACTGGAGATAGGCGAGGGTGGTATTCCTCTTAAAAATAGGGAAAGCACAAAACTCAGAAACAAAGCACTACAGACCGATCAGCTTGACATCGTTTCTATTAAGGACGATGGCAAGACTGATGAATAGATACATCAAGGAAACTTCGCTGGTAGAGGTACCTCTACATGCTAGGCAGCTTGCCTACCAGACGGGCAAGTCGGTGGACCGGACCCTGGTGGAGGCAGTTAGCTTTGTACGAAGAGGAATGAACAATAAAGGCATGGTGATGGTAGCCTTTCTAGAAGTGGATGGTGCTTTCAACTACCGACCATAGAGGCAAAAATGAAAGCATGTAGGTGCACGCTGTACCGAAAACCCTATACAGGTGGATTTGGCACATGATAAGCTGCAGGATAATAGAGGCTCAATGGGGCACATACACAGGAAAGGTAAGGTGACCATGGGGTGCCCGCAAGGGGGGGTCTTTTTTCCCACAATGTGGTGCCTGGGGGTCGATATACTGATACGCTTGCTAAACGAAGCAGGGTTTTACGCTCAGGCGTACGCAGTCGACATTGTTATAATGGTAAGCGGCGATGACGAGCAGGTGCTTACAGGCCTCATGCGACACGCGCTGGGAATAGTTGAGACCTCGTGCAAGTTAGTAAAGCTCGGCGTTAATCCCGAGAAATTCAGTGTCATGTTGTGCACCACCAGGTATAAGGTGAAGCCGATCAAGGGATTCCACCAGGGCGGCATTCCCCTTAGCCTGGTCAAACAGGCCAAGTACTTGGGGGTCACACTCGACATTAAGCTTAATTGGGGTAAACACATCTGGGGGCAAAGAGAGGAACTCATGGTACATGAGAAGGCACTCGATAAAGTTTAAAGCTTTCAAGACCTACTGCAGGCTAAAGGAAGCACCGAACTGTAACCAATTCACGGACAGTGAAGTTGTTACAGGTGTTCTGTCGGACATCGACAGAGCAGGCTACGACAGTATTACAGAGAGGATCCTGTTCTCACACCCCTACAGGGTCATAATTCTGGATAGGATAGAATGGAGCGGAGGATCGTATGGCCTCATAAAGGTGGGTATCGTCTGGTCCACGGACGGCTCACGCATTGGCAACACGCAAGAGCTGGTATGCTTGGTGGACCCCGATGCAAGGGTCTTCCAGGCGGATGTCAGAACTATTAGGGAATGTGCGGAATGGCTAACAGCTGGTGGCATTGTGCAGAGGACAATAACAATCTGCTTGGACAGTAAGGTCGCAGTACTCGTAGTAGATAGAATTAGCATCACCAGGACGTACTAAGATGCAGGGAAGCTCTAACCATCCTATCCGCTCGAAACTTGGTGAGGTTGCTATGGGTGCTAGGACACTCGGGCATCCAGAGAAATGAGAAAGTGGACAGGCTAGCCGGCAGAGGCTCCAAACAGGTAAGGGCAATATACTGCGAGACGACAATCCTACCCTGCGAAGCGAAAAAGACCGCGGGGGCCTGGCTCAGGGAGAAACTGCAGGCGAAGTGGAGAAACACAAAAGGCATAAGGCAAGCATAGGAAATGCTGGGGGACAGCGCACCAGAGGAATATATTAAAGCCATCGGAGGCCTGGGCACAAGAAAGCTCAGGTCCACTTATTGGCTGGCGGACAGGTCATTGGAACGTAGGTCATCATCTCCAGAAGATGGGGATCCAAGAGGAAGGTAAGTGCAGATGGTGCGGCTACAGAGAAGAAACGACCCTTCACCTAATATGAGACAAAGGGCGTGGGGCGTACGTGTTATGGAACCGACTGCACTTAGAGCGCAAAAATTAGAGTCCATCAGTCAAGTTACACGGGCAATTGATAGGAGGCTGTATGTTTCTTGGGTTGTGAATACTGGGCTAGGAGGAATGGTACAAAGGGTAATGCCTGAGTGCCGGACCGGTACGTCCCCGAGCAGGGCCGCCGAGGTCACCTCCGCCACTAAGACTAAGACTAAGATGAATTATCTGTATGATTTCAATTTATCTACTATCTGTCATTACACTTATTTAAATATTAATACATATGTGTATTTTTGTACAAATGAAGACGTTAAACACAAATTAACAATACTGATATCGTTGGAATACCTTACTATAACTTCAGTCATACATTACATATTTTGTTATACATTCGGGGTATTATAATAATTTGTCAAAGTTCCTTGTTGCGTCAAAATTTTTTTTTAAAATATTATTAAAACTTACTTAATATATAACGAGATATGATCGTTATTTTTCTTCTTTCTTCTGCTGAGTAGGTGAATCACATTAAAATATACATTTTACGTATGTGTAGAAATGGTCGAAATTGGCGTTACTCGATGTGTTAACAAGTTTACTTAAAAATCTTCGACGTTTAAGATTTATATTTATTATAGGTACGAAAAATACTCTTATTACATCAATTATATTTATGGTACAGTGAATTCATTCATTGCTAGCTATAAAAATACTATATAATATACTATGATATACTACAATACTATAACTACTGTATTTATTTTATGACCTTTGGTCTTACCTTACATACAAAATTTTGCGGATATAAATTGATATGCTAATATATTGTATCCGTAGTATTTCTTTTAATCGCTAGTATAGTAGTTGTGATTGTCAATCGAAATAATTGATTGCGTTTACCTGGAGTATATCTTTACATTTCTTTTGGATTTGCAATTACTGACTAATATATAAATAAAAATAAATAAAAATAATACTAATCTTTTGCTTAACTTAGTTATTTCTTTTGTATATTCTCTTTTGTATTTTTATATGATCACACATAAGATTGTCTGCTATATAGTTTCGTGAGATTAAATGTTCTTTGTTTTCGATATTCTTTTATCAATGAGTAACAATGCTGAATAAAATTTTGAATTATTCTCTTTTGCTTTGATTTTTTTATACTTTAATTATTAACAATTTTCTTTAATCTTGAAATTTTATGCTAAAAAGATTCTCGTATATTACTATTACTGCGGGTCTAGTATCTGAAACAAATGTTTACATATTATAATTAGTTAAATAAGTTTGGGATCAACTGTATGTCTCTGAAGGTCGCGTGTAGATTGTATCTGAAATCAGTGAATTATATATTATTCTTTGATTATATTATTTTGATTGAATGTGCGAAAAGCGTAGACGGTTCATATGCACTACCTTCGTTTGATTTTCTCTTAATTGTCTCTTTACGTTTTCATTTTCCAAAATGTGTAACACTAAATAAGGACCGTAATGAGAATCATCGAATTCATGAGGCTTGGGACCTTTTTGCAACCACACGTAATCACCTACTTTGATTTCCACGTGATTAGCCCTTAACTCATAATATCGTTTCACTCTCTCCTTAGCTAGGGATATTCTTTCGGCAGCTATTTTACATAGGACGCTCAGGCGTGAGATAAGATCTCGCATGTAGTCGGCGTACGCAGGTAAGAGGTCATCGGCCGCGGAAGGATCTCTTGATGGTAGTGGCGCTAGATGTCCGAATACAAGTTCGTAAGATATGAAAATAGTCGATTCGTTCCGCCCGGAAGTGTGGTTAAGCATGGCTAATTCAACCCATTCATCACATTGAGCTTCTTTGGAAATAAACATTTTTAGAAATTCACTTAGCGGTGCATGCGCTCGGTCAAGAGAACCGTTCAACTGCTAGTGAAAGCGGTAGTTTTTATTTGCTTAATTTTGAACCTTTTGGCTACGTGTGCCATTAATCTGCTCAGATAATTAGTCCCTTGATCTGTTAATATAGTTTGAGGAGTTCCGAAAATACAAACTAATCTTTTTATAAATCCGTTAGCTAATGAGATAGCTTTAGTTTTAAGCAATGGTCCGAATATATCAAGAGCTACTTTAGCAAACGGGATTGCTGGATAATCCGTAATAATTAAAGTTTGCTTGGTTTTTCTCTAACTATTTTTTTTAATTAACATTGCTTGCATTTTTAATGAACTTTTGGACTTCCTGTTTAAGATTTTCCTAATTATATTTATGTCTGATTCTATTATAAGTTTTGCTGGCGCCTTTGTGTCCACCAATCGTAGAGCAATGCATATCTTCGATAATTTTTGCACGTGCAGAAAGAGGAAAAGTTTGTATATGGCCGAGACAGATAATGATTTTAATATTTGTTGAATATAACTTTTTTCTAATACTGTTAATTATTAAATTGAATTCAACATTTTCAATAATTTTACCTTTTGCAATGTTAAAAGTATTATTCTTTTTTTCAATTAAAATGAAACTCAATTTATTAAGTAAAATTTGCCAAATATTCATGATATTAGTTAAACTTTCGAGTTGTTCGCTTCTAAGTGGCATTATTGTATGGAATCTAGTATTAACTTTAATGAATTTACGTTCACCAACAATTAAACTATCAAGACATCGTAGTTTATTGATTTCATATGATTCCATTGCTCCTTCATGTAGTGATTGGCCTATCGAATTTACGAAATATAAATAATTATCTTTTCGCGTATATAATTTTTCTCAACAATGAATAATATTCTTATTAGGGAGTTCGTTTGTGTGTGAGTCATGATCTGTGAGTTCAGAATAAGGTAGCTCATTAGACTCTCTTGAATTAATTAGTACACGAATTATCAGTTCCTGTTTCAGCCACGATTTCGATTTCCGAATTTCGGAGATCGATTAATTTTCGAATTTTGAATCATTATGATTTCGATTTTGCGCGCTTAATTTACTATTTTCAAATTTCGGATCAAATTTCGGATCGATTTTCGGGGTTTCGAATCTCGGATTTAGAAGTAGAAAGATCGTTTTACGTATGTCGGATTTCAGATTTCGAATTGGAAGTGATTTGCGTATATGATTTTTGACTTCGCGAATATCAATATTCTAAGCTTGAATTTGGCAACGGTTCGGACTTTGATGACACGCGCTGTTCTGCGTTTTCGGTGAAAGTAGCCGTTAAAAACTTACGTACTTTTCTATTTTTAATTGATCGTAATTTTAGAGGCAATCCATAATCATCAATTATAAAATATTGTTCTCTATAATTAATGTCTGCATCATAATTAATAAAGATTTCACTGCCGAGCAGTCCGTCTTCCTCAATAGTAAAATCGTCTGGTACTAAGTGATTAAAAATGTTAAATCATGAAATTGCATTGGAATTTTATCATAATTGTTTATGCTGTGACTTATTATACCGGTTAGTTCTAAAATGTCGTTAATATTGACTTGAACATTAAATTGAAGAAAATTTTGAAAAAAAGGGGAAAATTTTGAAAATTTTGGAATTAGCGGAAATTTTTGAAAATTTTGGAAATTTTTGAAAATTTTGGAAATTTTTGAAAATTTTGGAAATTTTTGAAAATTTTGGAAATTTTTGGAAATTTTTGAAAATTTTGGAAATTTTTGAAAATTTTGAAAATTGTGGAAATTTTGGAAATTTTGGAAATTTTGGAAATTTTGGAAATTTTGGAAAATTTTGAAAAATTGTTATTTTGAAGATGAAATTGTAATTTAATTCTGTAAGGAAACAGCGCATGACTCAAAATGTGCAACTCCCCAGTATATATACGATGTATTTACTTTATGAGGAGTCACAGTGTTCCTCAAGCATGCAAAAATGGTCCGAAAATGGATCCAATAATAGCTAATGCAGAATTAGATGAAAAAAAATGTAAAATTGAAAATCCTAAGTGATCGGTTTCCCAAGTTATGGACGCTTTTGTGTTACGCTATGCGCATTCATGAATAGCCAAGTAGAGTATTTGAGTACACACGTATAATTCGTTTTCTCACTCCGAATAAAATAAATTGAGTATGTATTCATTACTTATTGTTGAGAGTATTATTGTTTTTTGATAATTTAAATATTATTTATTAAAATGTTGATATAATGGCTTTATAAACAAAGCCGTATTTCAGTTGTTTCGTCGTTTTTCCGACGTATCTCAAAATGCATCATCTAATTTTTATAGAGTTGGTGTTTTATAAATATATGACACAATTAAAAGATTATTTTAATACCGCTAGGTGGCGCATGGAAATCCGTAATCGAAAAATGTATGTCGAAGTCATATATACACCAGAGGAAAAAAGCCATCCAACCCTCCCGAGTTGCAGTTGCATTTTTTAAACTTACGTTTTCAAAATGCCTCCTCGGTGTTCTCATCATGATAATAGAAAGAAAGTATGTGGAGCTTGTGGTCGTAAAATTGTTTTTGGCAAAATAAAAACAGGTAAATTTTTAATAAGTAAATCTACTGAAAAACTCATAAAGAAGTTTATATCTATGGATTTCGATTTAAACGATGAAAGGTATACTGTGAGCATATGTAGGACTTGTTATTTGACACTACTTGATATTGAAAAAGAAATTTTCAATCGGCAAGTACCAACTATGCCTAACTACAAAGAGATAGTAGTTGCAAAAGAAACTCGTTTAAATAACGCTTGTAATTGTTACGTATGTTTGACTGCTCAGTCCAAAGGACACATAAAAGTTGAAAAAGGCAGAGGAAACTTTAGGGATATAAATAAAGAAATTGACATTTCTACTGGATACTATGAATCACATAAATCCGAGGAGCTTGAACTAAATAAAAGTAATGATTCTGTTGATTCAATAAAATATTGCATTAAATGTTTTCAAGAAATTGGCAAAGGTAAAGCTCATAAATGCAAAAATCTCAGGGATAATGTCATAAAAATGGTTGAAAAACTTCCTCAGAAAATCCAACAGAAAATTGCAACTCGTGTTATAAAATGCAATTTAGAATCTAATCAGGATGAAAGTGGCAGGCGGGCCAATATTGATTTAAATATGAGCACTGCTGGGCGAAGTAAAAAGATCACAATAAATTGAGATGACAAGAACGTGGCCTTTGACGTAAATAATTTAGATAATTTTCGAGTTCAACTAGACGCTTCACAAAATGAGATGAGAAAAATTACCAATTTTATAAGGTGTAATGTTGATAAAATGTCTATCCCTAAAAATTATCGAGAGCATATGTCGAGAAAGTCGAAAGAATTGACAGATGTTTACAAAACGGGTGTTTATGAATTCGACTGTGAAAGCGCAACGGATGCAGAAAAGCAATTACGTCCTGTTGTCTATGCCAATGCTGAAGAACTTGTAGAACAAGTTATCGAAAGTAGAAATTTAGTAGGCGACTGTTGCATCAAAGTTATGGCTGATGGAGGGCAAAATTTTTTTAAAATTAGTTTGTGCAAGCTCAATCTAGTTTCGAAAAACTATCATGGTGATGCTTTTGAAGGCAATGCGTGTAGGAAATTGATGAAAGAGTCAGATAGGCTTAAAGATCCAGAAATATATAAAGATGTAGGTATTTTTAAAATTATACCGTACATTGCAGCTTTCAAAGCAATGGACAAGGTGGTAAATTGTTGTTTCACCTCTGGAAAAGTAGGACCTTCACTTGATAATTATATTAAAGAACTGAAAGAAGCTTTAGAAAGTCTTGAAAAACTTTCAGAAACACTGAAAATTCACGTAATTCTTTCACATGTACAAGAAGGTTTACAGTTCATTGAAAGAAATTACGGCTTGGGTTTTTGGTCAGAGCAGAGTGGTGAGTCGATTCATCGTGATTTCTTGAAGTTTTGGGAACGTTATAAAGTAAACGGTTATTATCGTGAGACTTATTTACCAAATTTACTGAAAGCTGTCGTAGAATTCTCATCGCTAAACCTATAAAAAAAATAAAAAACGGACAAAAATAAATAAAAAAAACAAAAAAAAACAAAAAACAAAAAAAAACAAAAAAAAAACAAAAACAAAAAAACAACAAAAAAACAAAAACAGTGATCAGTTAACCACTACGTCCTCGTCGTTGATCATGGGTTACGCTAAAAGTGGTTTCAGTAAACTTGTTTTTGAAATTATGATTATTAAATGATTTCATTCAATTTTTCAATCAAAAAAATTTTTAGCAATAATGATATCAACAATAAATAATCATCAATACATACTCAATTTTTTTACACGGAATTACTAAAAGAATTATACGTGTGTACTCAAATTGCTCTACTTGGCTATTCATGAATGCGCATAGCGTAATACAAAAGCGTCCATAACTTGAGAAACCGATCACTTAGGATTTTCAATTTTACATTTTTTTCATCTAAAAACAATATAGAAAATTTCTGCATTAGCTGTTTTTGGATCCATTTTGGGACCACTTTTGCATGCTTGAGGAACACTGTGAGTAAATTATAACTATGGCTGCTAGTTATTTTTTAGTTAAGGTAGTGGGTGCGAATACAACCTTTTTATAAAAAGCGTCTCTCGCAAGGGGGTAAACGTGTGCGTTAAAGTGATTTTTTTATAATACATACTAAATGGAAATCGAGTGGTAAAATTCGTTTTTATTAAACAGTAATTATTAAGCAATTCTTTTAGTGATAAATTATTTTGATATTTATGTCGTGAAGAAAATAAATATAAAGATTGTTGGTAAAATCTTCTAGTAACTTGAAGAGTTTACAAATAAATTAATTATTGAGAATTTTATTTTGTAAATTGAATAATAGAGTAAATTACTCATTAACTATTTGGCTTGACTTATAGTTACATTTACTTTCGACTAGTAAAATTAAATAGTTTTGTTGTGAAATTAATATTGTATTTACAAAATCAATTTATAGTAAAGAAAGAAGCTATCGAAAATTTGTAGAAAATTTTGAAAATTTGTAGAAAATTTTGAAAATTTGTAGAAAATTTTGAAAATTAGTATAAAATTTTGAAAATTTGTAGAAAATTTTGAAAATTTGTAGAAAATTTTGAAAATTTGTAGAAAATTTTGAAAATTTGTAGAAAATTTTGGAAATTTTTGAAAATTTTGTAAATTTTGTAAATTTTGTAAATTTTGGAAAATTTTGGAAATTTTGGAAAATTTTGGAAATTTTGGAAAATTTTGGAAATTTTGGAAAATTTTTGAAATTTTGGAAAATTTTGGAAATTTTGGAAAATTTTGGAAATTTTGGAAATTTTTTGAAATTTTGGAAAATTTTGGAAATTTTTTAAAATTTTGGAAAATTTTGAAAAACTGTAATATTGAAGATGAAATTGTAATTAAATTCTGTAAGGAAATAGCGCATGACTCAAAATGTGCAACTCCCCAGTATATATACGATGTATTTAATTTATGAGGAGTAAATTATAACTATGGCTGCTAGTTATTTTTTAGTTAAGGTAGTGGGTGCGAATACAACCTTTTTATAAAAAGCGTCTCTCGCAAGGGGGTAAACGTGTGCGTTAAAGTGATTTTTTTATAATACATACTAAATGGAAATCGAGTGGTAAAATTCGTTTTTATTAAACAGTAATTATTAAGCAATTCTTTTAGTGATAAATTATTTTGATATTTATGTCGTGAATTATAAATTAGTTATTGAGAATTTTATTTTGTAAATTGAATAATAGAGTAAATTACTCATTAACTATTTGGCTTGACTTATAGTTACATTTATTTTCGACTAGTAAAATTAAATAGTTTTGTTGTGAACTTAATATTGTATTTACAAAATCAATTTATAGTAAAGAAAGAAGCTATCGAAAATTTGTAGAAAATTTTGAAAATTTGTAGAAAATTGTGAAAATTTGTAGAAAATTTTGAAAAATTTGTAGAAAATTTTGAAAATTTGTAGAAAATTTTGAAAATTTGTAGAAAATTTTGAAAATTTGTAGAAAATTTTGAAAATTTGTAGAAAATTTTGAAAATTTGTAGAAAATTTTGAAAATTTGTAGAAAATTTTGAAAATTTGTAGAAAATTTTGAAAATTTGTAGAAGATTTTGAAAATTTGAAGAAAATTTTGAAAATTTGTAGAAAATTTTGAAAATTTGTAGAAAATTTTGGAAGTTATTGAAAATTTTGTAAATTTTGGAAAATTTTGTAAATTTTGGAAAATTTTGTAAATTTTGGAAAATTTTGTAAATTTTGGAAAATTTTGTAAATTTTGGAAAATTTTGTAAATTTTGGAAAATTTTGTAAATTTTGGAAAATTTTGTAAATTTTGGAAAATTTTGGAAATTTTGGAAAATTTTGGAAATTTTGGAAAATTGTGAAAATTTGTAGAAAATTTTGAAAAATTTGTAGAAAATTTTGAAAATTTGTAGAAAATTTTGAAAATTTGTAGAAAATTTTGAAAATTTGTAGAAAATTTTGAAAATTTGTAGAAAATTTTGAAAATTTGTAGAAAATTTTGAAAATTTGTAGAAAATTTTGAAAATTTGTAGAAAATTTTGAAAATTTGTAGAAAATTTTGAAAATTTGTAGAAGATTTTGAAAATTTGAAGAAAATTTTGAAAATTTGTAGAAAATTTTGAAAATTTGTAGAAAATTTTGGAAGTTTTTGAAAATTTTGTAAATTTTGGAAAATTTTGTAAATTTTGGAAAATTTTGTAAATTTTGGAAAATTTTGTAAATTTTGGAAAATTTTGTAAATTTTGGAAAATTTTGTAAATTTTGGAAAATTTTGTAAATTTTGGAAAATTTTGTAAATTTTGGAAAATTTTGTAAATTTTGGAAAATTTTGGAAATTTTGGAAAATTTTGGAAATTTTGGAAAATTTTGGAAATTTTGGAAAATTTTGGAAATTTTGGAAAATTTTGGAAATTTTGGAAAATTTTGGAATTTTTTGAAATTTTGGAAAATTTTGGAAATTTTGGAAAATTTTGGAATTTTTTGAAATTTTGGAAAATTTTGGAAATTTTGGAAAATTTTGGAAAATTTTGAAAAACTGTAATATTGAAGATGAAATTGTAATTAAATTCTGTACGGAAATAGCGCATGACTCAAAATGTGCAACTCCCCAGTATATTTACGATGTATTTAATTTATGAGGAGTAAATTATAACTATGGCTACTAGTTATTTTTTAGTTAAGGTAGTGGGTAGAAAATACAACCTTTTTATAAAAAGCGTCTCTCGCAAGGGGGTAAACGTGTGCGTTAAAGTGATTTTTTTATAATACATACTAAATGGATATCGAGTGGTAAAATTCGTTTTTATTAAACAGTAATTATTAAGCAATTCTTTTAGTGATAAATTATTTTGATATTTATGTCGTGAATTATAAATTAGTTATTGAGAATTTTATTTTGTAAATTGAATAATAGAGTAAATTACTCATTAACTATTTGGCTTGACTTATAGTTACATTTATTTTCGACTAGTAAAATTAAATAGTTTTGTTGTGAACTTAATATTGTATTTACAAAATCTATTTATAGTAAAGAAAGAAGCTATCGAAAATTCGTAGAAAATTTTGAAAATTTGTAGAAAATTTTGATAAATTTGTAGAAAATTTTGAAAATTTGTAGAAAATTTTGAAAATTTGTAGAAAATTTTGAAAATTTGTAGAAAATTTTGAAAATTTGTAGAAAATTTTGAAAATTTGTAGAAGATTTTGAAAATTTGTAGAAGATTTTGAAAATTTGTAGAAAATTTTGAAAATTTATAAAATTTTGAAAATTTGTAGAAAATTTTGAAAATTTGTAGAAAATTTTGAAAATTTGTAGAAAATTTTGAAAATTTGTAGAAAATTTTGAAAATTTGTAGAAAATTTTGAAAATTTGTAGAAAATTTGTAGAAAATTTTGAAAATTTGTAGAAAATTTTGATAAATTTGTAGAAAATTTTGAAAATTTGTAGAAAATTTTGAAAATTTGTAGAAAATTTTGAAAATTTGTAGAAAATTTTAAAAATTTGTAGAAAATTTTGAAAATTTGTAGAAAATTTTGAAAATTTGTAGAAAATTTTGAAAATTTGTAGAAAATTTTGAAAATTTGTAGAAAATTTTGGAAGTTTTTGAAAATTTTGTAAATTTTGGAAAATTTTGTAAATTTTGAAAATTTTGAAATTTTTGAAAATTTTGAAATTTTTGAAAATTTTGAAATTTTTAAAAATTTTGGAAGTTTTGGAAAATTTTGGAAAATTTTGGAAATTTTGGAAAATTTTGGAAATTTTTG
Organism: Gastracanthus pulcherrimus; assembly: GCA_949152435.1. Taxonomy (NCBI): domain Eukaryota; kingdom Metazoa; phylum Arthropoda; class Insecta; order Hymenoptera; family Pteromalidae; genus Gastracanthus; species Gastracanthus pulcherrimus. The sequence goes on from OX424576.1 coordinate 62,010,426, forward strand.
AAAATTTTGAAAAACTGTAATATTGAAGATGAAATTGTAATTAAATTCTGTAAGGAAATAGCGCATGACTCAAAATGTGCAACTCCCCAGTATATATACGATGTATTTAATTTATGAGGAGTAAATTATAACTATGGCTGCTACTTATTTTTTAGTTAAGGTAGTGGGTGCGAATACAACCTTTTTATAAAAAGCGTCTCTCGCAAGGGGGTAAACGTGTGCGTTAAAGTTATTTTTTTATAATACATACTAAATGGAAATCGAGTGGTAAAATTCGTTTTTATTAAACGGTAATTATTAAGCAATTCTTTTAGTGATAAATTATTTTGATATTTATGTCGTGAATTATAAATTAGTTATTGAGAATTTTATTTTGTAAATTGAATGATAGAGTAAATTAATCATTAACTATTTGGCTTGACTTATAGTTACATTTATTTTCGACTAGTAAAATTAAATAGTTTTGTTGTGAAATTAATATTGTATTTACAAAATCAATTTATAGTAAAGAAAGAAGCTATCGAAAATTTGTAGAAAATTTTGAAAATTTGTAGAAAATTTTGAAAATTTGTAGAAAATTTTGAAAATTTGTAGAAAATTTTGAAAATTTGTAGAAAATTTTGAAAATTTGTAGAAAATTTTGAAAATTTGTAGAAAATTATGAAAATTTGTGGAAAATTTTGAAAATTTGTGGAAGATTTTGAAAATTTGTAGAAAATTTTGAAAATTTATAAAATTTTGAAAATTTGTAGAAAATTTTGAAAATTTGTAGAAAATTTTGAAAATTTGTAGAAAATTTGTAGAAAATTTTGAAAATTTGTAGAAAATTTTGATAAATTTGTAGAAAATTTTGAAAATTTGTAGAAAATTTTGAAAATTTGTAGAAAATTTTGAAAATTTGTAGAAAATTTTAAAAATTTGTAGAAAATTTTGAAAATTTGTAGAAAATTTTGAAAATTTGTAGAAAATTTTGAAAATTTGTAGAAAATTTTGAAAATTTGTAGAAAATATTGAAAATTTGTAGAAAATTTTGGAAGTTTTTGAAAATTTTGTAAATTTTGGATAATTTTGTAAATTTTGAAAATTTTGAAATTTTTGAAAATTTTGAAATTTTTGAAAATTTTGAAAATTTTAAAAATTTTGGAAGTTTTGGAAAATTTTGGAAAATTTTGGAAAATTTTGGAAATTTTGGAAAATTTTGGAAATTTTTGAAAATTTTGAAAAACTGTAATATTGAAGATGAAATTGTAATTAAATTCTGTAAGGAAATAGCGCATGACTCAAAATGTGCAACTCCCCAGTATATATACGATGTATTTAATTTATGAGGAGTAAATTATAACTATGGCTGCTACTTATTTTTTAGTTAAGGTAGTGGGTGCGAATACAACCTTTTTATAAAAAGCGTCTCTCGCAAGGGGGTAAACGTGTGCGTTAAAGTTATTTTTTTATAATACATACTAAATGGAAATCGAGTGGTAAAATTCGTTTTTATTAAACGGTAATTATTAAGCAATTCTTTTAGTGATAAATTATTTTGATATTTATGTCGTGAATTATAAATTAGTTATTGAGAATTTTATTTTGTAAATTGAATAATAGAGTAAATTACTCATTAACTATTTGGCTTGACTTATAGTTACATTTATTTTCGTCTAGTAAAATTAAATAGTTTTGTTGTGAACTTAATATTGTATTTACAAAATCAATTTATAGTAAAGAAAGAAGCTATCGAAAATTAGTAGAAAATTTTGAAAATTTGTAGAAAATTTTGAAAATTTGTAGAAAATTTTGAAAATTTGTAGAAAATTTTGAAAATTTGTAGAAAATTTTGATAAATTTGTAGAAAATTTTGAAAATTTGTAGAAACTTTTGAAAATTTGTAGAAAATTTTGAAAATTTGTAGAAAATTTTGAAAATTTATTAAATTTTGTAAATTGGTAGAAAATTTTGAAAATTTGTAGAAAATTTTGAAAATTTGTAGAAAATTTTGAAAATTTGTAGAAAATTATGAAAAATTTTGAAAATTTTGAAAATTTTGAAAATTTTTATAAAATTTTGAAAATTTGCATAAAATGCTGAAAATTTGTAGAAAATTTTGAAAATTTGTAGAAAGTTTTGAAAATTTGAAGAAAATTTTGAAAATTTATAGAAAATTTTGGAAATTTTTGAAAATTTTGGAAATTTTTGAAAATTTTAGAATTTTTAAAAATTTTGTAAATTTTGGAAAATTTTGGAAATTTTTTGAAATTTTGGAAAATTTTGTAAAACTGTAATATTGAAGATGAAATTGTAATTTAATTCTGTAAGGAAATAGCGCATGACTCAAAATGTGCAACTCCCCAGTATATTTACGATGTATTTAATTTATGAGGAGTAAAATATAACTATGGCTACTAGTTATTTTTTAGTTAAGGTAGTGGGTAGAAAATACAACCTTTTTATAAAAAGCGTCTCTCGCAAGGGGGTAAACGTGTGCGTTAAAGTGATTTTTTTATAATACATACTAAATGGATATCGAGTGGTAAAATTCGTTTTTATTAAACAGTAATTATTAAGCAATTCTTTTAGTGATAAATTATTTTGATATTTATGTCGTGAATTATAAATTAGTTATTGAGAATTTTATTTTGTAAATTGAATAATAGAGTAAATTACTCATTAACTATTTGGCTTGACTTATAGTTACATTTATTTTCGACTAGTAAAATTAAATAATTTTGTTGTGAACTTAATATTGTATTTACAAAATCTATTTATAGTAAAGAAAGAAGCTATCGAAAATTTGTAGAAAATTTTGAAAATTTGTAGAAAATTTTGAAAATTTGTAGAAAATTTTGAAAATTTGTAGAAAATTTTGAAAATTTGTAGAAAATTTTGAAAATTTGTAGAAGATTTTGAAAATTTGTAGAAGATTTTGAAAATTTGTAGAAAATTTTGAAAATTTATAAAATTTTGAAAATTTGTAGAAAATTTTGAAAATTTGTAGAAAATTTTGAAAATTTGTAGAAAATTTTGAAAATTTGTAGAAAATTTGTAGAAAATTTTGAAAATTTGTAGATAAATTTGTAGAAAATTTTGAAAATTTGTAGAAAATTTTGAAAATTTGTAGAAAATTTTGGAAGTTTTTGAAAATTTTGTAAATTTTGGAAAATTTTGTAAATTTTGAAAATTTTGAAATTTTTGAAAATTTTGAAATTTTTGAAAATTTTGAAATTTTTGAAAATTTTGAAATTTTTAAAAATTTTGGAAGTTTTGGAAAATTTTGGAAAATTTTGGAATTTTGGAAAATTTTGGAAATTTTTGAAATTTTGAAAAACTGTAATATTGAAGATGAAATTGTAATTAAATTCTGTAAGGAAATAGCGCATGACTCAAAATGTGCAACTCCCCAGTATATATACGATGTATTTAATTTATGAGGAGTAAATTATAACTATGGCTGCTACTTATTTTTTAGTTAAGGTAGTGGGTGCGAATACAACCTTTTTATAAAAAGCGTCTCTCGCAAGGGGGTAAACGTGTGCGTTAAAGTTATTTTTTTATAATACATACTAAATGGAAATCGAGTGGTAAAATTCGTTTTTATTAAACGGTAATTATTAAGCAATTCTTTTAGTGATAAATTATTTTGATATTTATGTCGTGAATTATAAATTAGTTATTGAGAATTTTATTTTGTAAATTGAATAATAGAGTAAATTACTCATTAACTATTTGGCTTGACTTATAGTTACATTTATTTTCGACTAGTAAAATTAAATAGTTTTGTTGTGAAATTAATATTGTATTTACAAAATCAATTTATAGTAAAGAAAGAAGCTATCGAAAATTTGTAGAAAATTTTGAAAATTTGTAGAAAATTTTGAAAATTTGTAGAAAATTTTGAAAATTTGTAGAAAATTTTGAAAATTTGTAGAAAATTTTGAAAATTTGTAGAAAATTTTGAAAATTTGTAGAAAATTTTGAAAATTTGTAGAAAATTTTGAAAATTTGTAGAAAATTTTGAAAATTTGTAGAAAATTATGAAAATTTGTGGAAAATTTTGAAAATTTGTGGAAAATTTTGAAATTTTTGGAAATTTTGAAATTTTCAAAAATTTTGGAAGTTTTTGAAAATTTTGGAAATTTTGGAAAATTTTGGAAATTTTTTGAAATTTTGGAAAATTTTGGAAATTTTTTGAAATTTTGGAAAATTTTGAAAAACTGTATTATTGAAGATGAAATTGTAATTAAATTCTGTAAGGAAATAGCGCATGACTCAAAATGTGCAACTCCCCAGTATATATACGATGTATTTAATTTATGAGGAGTAAATTATAACTATGGCTGCTAGTTATTTTTTAGTTAAGGTAGTGGGTGCGAATACAACCTTTTTATAAAAAGCGTCTCTCTCAAGGGGGTAAACGTGTGCGTTAAAGTTATTTTTTTATAATACATACTAAATGGAAATCGAGTGGTAAAATTCGTTTTTATTAAACGGTAATTATTAAGCAATTCTTTTAGTGATAAATTATTTTGATATTTATGTCGTGAATTATAAATTAGTTATTGAGAATTTTATTTTGTAAATTGAATAATAGAGTAAATTACTCATTAACTATTTGGCTTGACTTATAGTTACATTTATTTTCGACTAGTAAAATTAAATAGTTTTGTTGTGAACTTAATATTGTATTTACAAAATCAATTTATAGTAAAGAAAGAAGCTATCGAAAATTTGTAAAAAATTTTGAAAATTTGTAGAAAATTTAGAAAAATTTGTAGAAAATTTTGAAAATTTGTAGAAAATTTTGAAAATTTGTAGAAAATTTTGAAAATTTGTAGAAAATTTTGAAAATTTGTAGAAAATTTTGAAAATTTGTAGAAAATTTTGAAATTTGTAGAAGATTTTGAAAATTTGTAGAAAATTTTGAAAATTTGTAGAAAATTTTGAAAATTTTGGAAAATTTTGTAAATTTTGGAAAATTTTGTAAATTTTGGAAAATTTTGGAAAATTTTGTAAATTTTGGAAAATTTTGTAAATTTTGGAACATTTTGTAAATTTTGGAAAATTTTGGAAATTTTGGAAAATTTTGGAAATTTTGGAAAATTTTGGAAATTTTGGAAAATTTTGGAAGTTTTTGAAAATTTGAAAATTTGTAGAAAATTTTGAAAATTTGTAGAAAATTTTGAAAATTTGTAGAAAATTTTGAAAATTTGTAGAAAATTTTGAAAATTTGTAGAAAATTTTGAAAATTTGTAGAAAATTTTGAAAATTTGTAGAAAATTTTGAAAATTTGTAGAAAATTTTGAAAAATTTGTAGAAAATTTTGAAAATTTGTAGAAAATTTTGAAAATTTGTAGAAAATTTTGAAATTTGTAGAAAATTTTGAAAATTTGTAGAAGATTTTGAAAATTTGTAGAAAATTTTGAAAATTTGTAGAAAATTTTGAAAATTTGTAGAAAATTTTGAAAATTTTGTAAATTTTGGAAAATTTTGTAAATTTTGGAAAATTTTGTAAATTTTGGAAAATTTTGTAAATTTTGGAAAATTTTGGAAATTTTGGAAAATATTGGAAATTTTGGAAAATTTTGGAAATTTTGGAAAATTTTGGAAATTTTGGAAAATTTTGGAAATTTTGGAAAATTTTGGAAATTTTGGAAAATTTTGGAATTTTTTGAAATTTTGGAAAATTTTGGAAATTTTGGAAAATTTTGGAAAATTTTGAAAAACTGTAATATTGAAGATGAAATTGTAATTAAATTCTGTAAGGAAATAGCGCATGACTCAAAATGTGCAACTCCCCAGTATATTTACGATGTATTTAATTTATGAGGAGTAAATTATAACTATGGCTACTAGTTATTTTTTAGTTAAGGTAGTGGGTAGAAAATACAACCTTTTTATAAAAAGCGTCTCTCGCAAGGGGGTAAACGTGTGCGTTAAAGTGATTTTTTTATAATACATACTAAATGGATATCGAGTGGTAAAATTCGTTTTTATTAAACAGTAATTATTAAGCAATTCTTTTAGTGATAAATTATTTTGATATTTATGTCGTGAATTATAAATTAGTTATTGAGAATTTTATTTTGTAAATTGAATAATAGAGTAAATTACTCATTAACTATTTGGCTTGACTTATAGTTACATTTATTTTCGTCTAGTAAAATTAAATAGTTTTGTTGTGAACTTAATATTGTATTTACAAAATCAATTTATAGTAAAGAAAGAAGCTATCGAAAATTAGTAGAAAATTTTGAAAATTTGTAGAAAATTTTGAAAATTTGTAGAAAATTTTGAAAATTTGTAGAAAATTTTGAAAATTTGTAGAAAATTTTGAAAATTTGTAGAAAATTTTGATAAATTTGTAGAAAATTTTGAAAATTTGTAGAAACTTTGAAAATTTGTAGAAAATTTTGAAAATTTGTAGAAAATTTTGAAAATTTATTAAATTTTGTAAATTGGTAGAAAATTTTGAAAATTTGTAGAAAATTTTGAAAATTTGTAGAAAATTTTGAAAATTTGTAGAAAATTTTGAAAAATTGTAGAAAATTTTGAAAAATTTTGAAAATTTTTATAAAATTTTGAAAATTTGCATAAAATGCTGAAAATTTGTAGAAAATGTTGAAAATTTGTAGAAAGTTTTGAAAATTTGAAGAAAATTTTGAAAATTTATAGAAAATTTTGAAAATTTATAGAAAATTTTGGAAATTTTTGAAAATTTTGGAAATTTTTGAAAATTTTGGATATTTTTGAAAATTTTGGAAATTTTTGAAAATTTTAGAATTTTTAAAAATTTTGTAAATTTTGGAAAATTTTGGAAATTTTTTGAAATTTTGTAAAATTTTGTAAAACTGTAATATTGAAGATGAAATTGTAATTTAATTCTGTAAGGAAATAGCGCATGACTCAAAATGTGCAACTCCCCAGTATATTTACGATGTATTTAATTTATGAGGAGTAAATTATAACTATGGCTACTAGTTATTTTTTAGTTAAGGTAGTGGGTAGAAAATACAACCTTTTTATAAAAAGCGTCTCTCGCAAGGGGGTAAACGTGTGCGTTAAAGTGATTTTTTTATAATACATACTAAATGGATATCGAGTGGTAAAATTCGTTTTTATTAAACAGTAATTATTAAGCAATTCTTTTAGTGATAAATTATTTTGATATTTATGTCGTGAATTATAAATTAGTTATTGAGAATTTTATTTTGTAAATTGAATAATAGAGTAAATTACTCATTAACTATTTGGCTTGACTTATAGTTACATTTATTTTCGACTAGTAAAATGAAATATTTTTGTTGTGAACTTAATATTGTATTTACAAAATCTATTTATAGTAAAGAAAGAAGCTATCGAAAATTTGTAGAAAATTTTGAAAATTTGTAGAAAATTTTGATAAAATTGTAGAAAATTTTGAAAATTTGTAGAAAATTTGAAAATTTGTAGAAAATTTTGAAAATTTGTAGAAACTTTTGAAAATTTGTAGAAAATTTTGAAAATTTGTAGAAAATTTTGAAAATTTGTAGAAGATTTTGAAAATTTGTAGAAGATTTTGAAAATTTGTAGAAGATTTTGAAAATTTGTAGAAAATTTTGAAAATTTATAAAATTTTGAAAATTTATAAAATTTTGAAAATTTATAAAATTTTGAAAAATTTATAAAATTTTGAAAATTTATAAAATTTTGAAAATTTATAAAATTTTGAAAATTTATAAAATTTTGAAAATTTGTAGAAAATTTTGAAAATTTGTAGAAAATTTGTAGAAAATTTTGAAAATTAGTAGAAAATTTTGAAAATTTGTAGAAAATTTTGAAAATTTGTAGAAAATTTTGAAAAATGGTAGAAAATTTTGAAAATTTGTAGAAAATTTTGAAAATTTGTAGAAAATTTTGAAAATTTGTAGAAAATTTTGAAAATTTGTAGAAAATTTTGAAAATTTGTAGAAAATTTAGAAATATGTAGAAAATTTTGAAAATTTGTAGAAAATTTTGAAAATTTGTAGAAAATTTTGAAAATTTGTAGAAAATTTTGAAAATTTGTAGAAAATTTTGAAAATTTGTAGAAAATTTTGAAATTTTTGGAAATTTTGAAATTTTCAAAAATTTTTGAAAATTTTGGAAATTTTGGAAAATTTTGGAAATTTTTTGAAATTTTGGAAAATTTTGAAAAACTGTAATATTGAAGATGAAATTGTAATTAAATTCTGTAAGGAAATAGCGCATGACTCAAAATGTGCAACTCCCCAGTATATATACGATGTATTTAATTTATCAGGAGTAAATTATAACTATGGCTGCTAGTTATTTTTTAGTTAAGGTAGTGGGTGCGAATACAACCTTTTTATAAAAAGCGTCTCTCGCAAGGGGGTAAACGTGTGCGTTAAAGTTATTTTTTTATAATACATACTAAATGGAAATCGAGTGGTAAAATTCGTTTTTATTAAACAGTAATTATTAAGCAATTCTTTTAGTGATAAATTATTTTGATATTTATGTCGTGAAGAAAGAAATATAAAGATTGTTGGTAAAATCTTCTAGTAACTTGAAGAGTTTACAAATAAATTAGTTATTGAGAATTTTATTTTGTAAATTGAATAATAGAGTAAATTACTCATTAACTATTTGGCTTGACTTATAGTTACATTTATTTTCGACTAGTAAAATTAAATAGTTTTGTTGTGAACTTAATATTGTATTTACAAAATCAATTTATAGTAAAGAAAGAATCTATCGAAAATTTGTAGAAAATTATGAAAATTTGTGGAAAATTTTGAAAATTTGTGGAAAATTTTGAAAATTTGTGGAAAATTTTGAAAATTTGTGGAAAATTTTGAAATTTTTTGAAATTTTAAAATTTTCAAAAATTTTGGAAGTTTTTGAAAATTTTGGAAATTTTGGAAAATTTTGGAAATTTTTTGAAATTTTGGAAAATTTTGGAAATTTTTTGAAATTTTGGAAAATTTTGAAAAACTGTAATATTGAAGATGAAGTTGTAATTAAATTCTGTAAGGAAATAGCGCATGACTCAAAATGTGCAACTCCCCAGTATATATACGATGTATTTAATTTATGAGGAGTAAATTATAACTATGGCTGCTAGTTATTTTTTAGTTAAGGTAGTGGGTGCGAATACAACCTTTTTATAAAAAGCGTCTCTCGCAAGGGGGTAAACGTGTGCGTTAAAGTTATTTTTTTATAATACATACTAAATGGAAATCGAGTGGTAAAATTCGTTTTTATTAAACAGTAATTATTAAGCAATTCTTTTAGTGATAAATTATTTTGATATTTATGTCGTGAATTATAAATTAGTTATTGAGAATTTTATTTTGTAAATTGAATAATAGAGTAAATTACTCATTAACTATTTGGCTTGACTTATAGTTACATTTATTTTCGACTAGTAAAATTAAATAGTTTTGTTGTGAACTTAATATTGTATTTACAAAATCAATTTATAGTAAAGAAAGAATCTATCGAAAATTTGTAGAAAATTATGAAAATTTGTGGAAAATTTTGAAAATTTGTGGAAAATTTTGAAAATTTGTGGAAAATTTTGAAAATTTGTGGAAAATTTTGAAATTTTTTGAAATTTTAAAATTTTCAAAAATTTTGGAAGTTTTTGAAAATTTTGGAAATTTTGGAAAATTTTGGAAATTTTTTGAAATTTTGGAAAATTTTGGAAATTTTTTGAAATTTTGGAAAATTTTGAAAAACTGTAATATTGAAGATGAAGTTGTAATTAAATTCTGTAAGGAAATAGCGCATGACTCAAAATGTGCAACTCCCCAGTATATATACGATGTATTTAATTTATGAGGAGTAAATTATAACTATGGCTGCTAGTTATTTTTTAGTTAAGGTAGTGGGTGCGAATACAACCTTTTTATAAAAAGCGTCTCTCGCAAGGGGGTAAACGTGTGCGTTAAAGTTATTTTTTTATAATACATACTAAATGGAAATCGAGTGGTAAAATTCGTTTTTATTAAACAGTAATTATTAAGCAATTCTTTTAGTGATAAATTATTTTGATATTTATGTCGTGAATTATAAATTAGTTATTGAGAATTTTATTTTGTAAATTGAATAATAGAGTAAATTACTCATTAACTATTTGGCTTGACTTATAGTTACATTTATTTTCGACTAGTAAAATTAAATAGTTTTGTTGTGAACTTAATATTGTATTTACAAAATCAATTTATAGTAAAGAAAGAAGCTATCGAAAATTTGTAGAAAATTTTGAAAATTTGTAGAAAATTTTGAAAATATGTAGAAGATTTTGAAAATTTGTAGAAAATTTTGAAAATTTGTAGAAAATTTTGAAAATTTGTAGAAAATTTTGAAAATTTGTAGAAAATTTTGAAAATTTGTAGAAAATTTTGAAAATTTGTAGAAAATTTTGAAAATTTGTAGAAAATTTTGAAAATTTGTAGAAAATTTTGAAAATTTGTAGAAGATTTTGAAAATTTTAAAAATATTGGAAATTTGAAAATTTTGAAAATTTTGGAAATTTTTTGAAATTTTGGAAAATTTTGAAAAACTAATATCGAAGATGAAATTGTAATTTAATTCTGTAAGGAAATAGCGCATGACTCAAAATGTGCAACTCCCCAGTATATATACGATGTATTTAATTTATGAGGAGTAAATTATAACTATAGCTGCTAGTTATTTTTCAGTTAAGGTAGTGGGTGCGAATACAATCTTTTTATAAAAAGCGTCTCTCGCAAGGGGCTAAACGTGTGCGTTAAAGTTATTTTTTTATAATACATACTAAATGGAAATCGAGTGGTAAAATTCGTTTTTATTAAACAGTAATTATTAAGCAATTCTTTTAGTGATAAATTATTTTGATATTTATGTCGTGAAGAAAATAAATATAAAGATTGTTGGTAAAATCTTCTAGTAACTTGAAGAGTTTACAAATAAATTAATTATTGAGAATTTTATTTTGTAAATTGAATAATAGAGTAAATTACTCATTAACTATTTGGCTTGACTTATAGTTACATTTATTTTCGACTAGTAAAATTAAATAGTTTTGTTATAATGATGTAATTTTGATTTGTATGGTATCTTGTACTTAAAAAGAATATTTTAAGAACCATTATATGAACAAAAATATAAAAATTAAAGATCTTAAAATATTCTTTTACTAGTACTAGGGGAGGGTGGGGCATCAGTGACACCCTAACTTTTAACAAGGATTATATAAAAATGATAGACATTGAGAACATTTGAATAGCACAAAAAGTTAGGAAATTATATCAAGAATCGAAAGCGACAGTTGAATATGTGTTTTCTGTGACACATTAATTTATATACATCGAAAAGTAAAGTCAGTCAAAACTGCTCTACGTGCTCCACTAGGGGGCAACTGTGGCACCCCGGTGGGGCACGCAGAGCACGGCTTTTCATGAGGTATTTTCACTTTTATAATTTTACGTAAATAATCAAATGAAAAATTAATAAACTCAGAAGTAAAAATTTTGAAAACTTGTAGAAAATTTTGAAAATTTGTAGAAAATGTTGCAAATTTGTAGAAAATTTCGAAAATTTGTAGAAAATTTCGAAAATTTGTAGATAATTTTGAAAATTTGTAGAAAATTTTGAAAATTTGTAGAAAATTTTGAAAATTTGTAGAAAATTTTGAAAATTTGTAGAAAATTTTGCAAATTTGTAGAAAATTTGTAGAAAATTTTGAAAATTTGTAGAAAATTTTGAAAATTTGTAGAAAATTTTGAAAACTTGTAGAAAATTTTGAAAATTTGTAGAAAATTTTGAAAATTTGTAGAAAATTTTGAAAATATGTAGAAAATTTTGAAAATTTGTAGAAAATTTCGAATATTTGTAGAAAATTTTGAAAATTTGTAGAAGATTTTGAAAATTTGTAGAAAATTTTGAAAATTTGTAGAAAATTTTGAAAATTTGTAGAAAATTTTGAAAATTTGTAGAAAATTTTGAAAATTTGTAGAAAATTTTGAAAATTTGTAGAAAATTTTGGAAGTTTTTGAAAATTTTGTAAATTTTGGAAAATTTTGTAAATTTTGGAAAATTTTGTAAATTTTGGAAAATTTTGTAAATTTTGGAAAATTTACAAATTTTTGGAAAATTTTGGAAGTTTTTGAAAATTTTGAAAATTTGTAGAAAATTTTGAAAATTTGTTGAAAATTTTGCAAATTTGTAGAAAATTTTGCAAATTTGTAGAAAATTTTGCAAATTTGTAGAAAATTTTGCAAATTTGTAGAAAATTTTGCAAATTTGTAGAAAATTTCGAAAATTTGTAGAAAATTTCGAAAATTTGTAGAAAATTTTGAAAATTTGTAGAAAATTTCGAAAATTTGTAGAAAATTTTGAAAATTTGTAGAAAATTTGTAGAAAATTTCGAAAATTTGTATAAAATTTCGAAAATCTGTATAAAATTTTGAAAATTTCTAGAAAATTTTGAAAATTTGTATAAAATTCTGCAAATTTGTAGAACATTTCGAAAATTTGTAGAAAGTTTTGAAAATTTGAAGAAAATTTTGAAAATTTTTAGAAAATTTTGAAAATTTTTAGAAAATTTTGAAAATTTTTAGAAAATTTTGAAAATTTTTAGAAAATTTTGAAAATTTGTAGAAAATTTTGAAAATTTGTAGAAAATTTTGAAAATTTTTGAAAATTTTGAAAATTGTTAGAAAATTTTGAATAGATTAGAATAATTTGAATAATTAGAATAATTTGTAGAAAATTTTGAAAATTTGTAGAAAATTTTGAAAATTTGTAGAAAATTTTGAAAATTTGTAGAAAATTTTGAAAATTTGTAGAAAATTTTGAAAATTTGTAGAAAATTTTGAAAATTTGTAGAAAATTTTGCAAATTTGTAGAAAATTTGTAGAAAATTTTGAAAATTTGTAGAAAATTTTGAAAATTTGTAGAAAATTTTGAAAATTTGTAGAAAATTTTGAAAATTTGTAGAAAATTTTGAAAATTTGTAGAAGATTTTGAAAATTTGTAGAAAATTTTGAAAAATTGTAGAAAATTTTGAAAATTTGTAGAAAATTTTGAAAATTTGTAGAAAATTTTGAAAATTTTGAAATTTTGAAAATTTTTGAAAATTTTGGAAATTTTTGAAAAATTTGGTAATTTTTGTAAATTTTGGAATTTTTTGGAAAATTTTGGAAATTTTGGAAAATTTTGGAAGTTTTTGAAAATTTTGAAAATTTGTAGAAAATTTTGAAAATTTGTTGAAAATTTTGCAAATTTGTAGAAAATTTTGCCAATTTGTAGAAAATTTTGCAAATTTGTAGAAAATTTTGCAAATTTGTAGAAAATTTTGCAAATTTGTAGAAAATTTCGAAAATTTGTAGAAAATTTTGAAAATTTGTAGAAAATTTCGAAAATTTGTAGAAAATTTTGAAAATTTGTAGAAAATTTTTAGAAAATTTCGAAAATTTGTATAAAATTTCGAAAATCTGTATAAAATTTTGAAATTTCTAGAAAATTTTGAAAATTTGTATAAAATCCTGCAAATTTGTAGAACATTTCGAAAATTTGTGGAAAGTTTTGAAAATTTGAAGAAAATTTTGAAAATTTTGAAAATTTTTAGAAAATTTTGAAAATTTTTAGAAAATTTTGAAAATTTTTAGAAAATTTTGAAAATTTTTAGAAAATTTTGAAAATTTTTAGAAAATTTTGAAAATTTTTAGAAAATTTTGAAAATTTGTAGAAAATTTTGAAAATTTGTAGAATATTTTGCAAATTTGTAGAAAATTTTGCAAATTTGTAGAAAATTTTGCAAATTTGTAGAAAATTTTGCAAATTTGTAGAAAATTTTGCAAATTTGTAGAAAATTTTGCAAATTTGTAGAAAATTTCGAAAATTTGTAGAAAATTTCGAAAATTTGTAGATAATTTTGAAAATTTGTAGAAAATTTTGAAAATTTGTAGAAAATTTTGAAAATTTGTAGAAAATTTCGAAAATTTGTAGAAAATTTTGAAAATTTGTAGAAAATTTTGCAAATTTGTAGAAAATTTTGCAAATTTGTAGAAAATTTTGCAAATTTGTAGAAAATTTTGCAAATTTGTAGAAAATTTGTAGAAAATTTTGAAAATTTGTAGAAAATTTTGCAAATTTGTAGAAAATTTTGCAAATTTGTAGAAAATTTTGCAAATTTGTAGAAAATTTTGCAAATTTGTAGAAAATTTTGCAAATTTGTAGAAAATTTTGCAAATTTGTAGAAAATTTTGCAAATTTGTAGAAAATTTTGCAAATTTGTAGAAAATTTGTAGAAAATTTTGAAAATTTGTAGAAAATTTGTAGAAAATTTCGAATATTTGTAGAAAATTTTTGAAAATTTGTAGAAAATTTCGAAAATTTGTAGAAAATTTTGAAAATTTGTAGAAAATTTTGAAAATTTGTAGAAAATTTTGAAAATTTGTAGAAAATTTTGAAAATTTGTAGAATATTTGAAAATTTGTAGAAAAATTTGAAAATTTGTAGAAAATTTTGCAAATTTGTAGAAAATTTCGAAAATTTGTAGAAAATTTCGAAAATTTGTAGATAATTTTGAAAATTTGTAGAAAATTTTGAAAATTTGCAGAAAATTTTGAAAATTTGTAGAAAATTTTGAAAATTTGTAGAAAATTTCGAAAATTTGTAGAAAATTTCGAAAATTTGTAGAAAATTTCGAAAATTTGTAGAAAATTTTGAAAATTTGTAGAAAATTTTGAAAATTTGTAGAAAATTTTGAAAATTTGTAGAAAATTTTGAAAATTTGTAGAAAATTTTGAAAATTTTGAAATTTTGAAAATTTTTGAAAATTTTGGAAATTTTTGAAAAATTTGGTAATTTTTGTAAATTTTGGAATTTTTTGGAAATTTTGGAAAATTTTGAAAAATTGTTATTTTGAAGATGAAATTGAAATTTAATTCTGTAAGGAAATAGCGCATGACTCAAAATGTGCATCTCCCCAGTATATATACGATGTATTTAATTTATGAGGAGTAAATTATAACTATGGCTGCTAGTTATTTTTTAGTTAAGGTAGTGGGTTCGAATACAACCTTTTTATAAAAAGCGTCGCTCGCACGGGGGTAAACGTGTGCGTTAAAGTGATTTTTTTATAATACATACTAAATGGAAATCGAGTGGTAAAATTCGTTTTTATTAAACAGTAATTATTAAGCAATTCTTTTAGTGATAAATTATTTTGATATTTATGTCGTGAAGAAAGAAAAATATAAAGATTGTTGGTAAAATCTTCTAGTAACTTGAAGAGTTTACAAATAAATTAGTTATTCAGAATTTTATTTTGTAAATTGAATAATAGAGTAAATTACTCATTAACTATTTGGCTTGACTTATAGTTACATTTATTTTCGACTAGTAAAATTAAATAGTTTTGTTGTGAAATTAATATTGTATTTACAAAATCAATTTATAGTAAAGAAAGAAGCTATCGAAAATTTGTAGAAAATTTCGAAAATTTGTAGAAAATTTTGCAAATTTGTAGAAAATTTTGCAAATTTGTAGAAAATTTTGCAAATTTGTAGAAAATTTTGCAAATTTGTAGAAAATTTTGCAAATTTGTAGAAAATTTTGCAAATTTGTAGAAAATTTTGCAAATTTGTAGAAAATTTTGCAAATTTGTAGAAAATTTTGCAAATTTGTAGAAAATTTTGCAAATTTGTAGAAAATTTTGAAAATTTGTAGAAAATTTTGAAAATTTGTAGAAAATTTTGAAAATTTGTAGAAAATTTTGAAAATTTGTAGAAAATTTCGAATATTTGTAGAAAATTTTTGAAAATTTGTAGAAAATTTCGAAAATTTGTAGAAAATTTTGAAAATTTGTAGAAAATTTTGATAAAATTGTAGAAAATTTTGAAAATTTGTAGAAACTTTTGAAAATTTGTAGAAAATTTTGAAAATTTGTAGAAAATTTTGAAAATTTGTAGAAGATTTTGAAAATTTGTAGAAGATTTTGAAAATTTGTAGAAAATTTTGAAAATTTATAAAATTTTGAAAATTTATAAAATTTTGAAAATTTGTAGAAAATTTTGAAAATTTGTAGAAAATTTTGAAAATTTGTAGAAAATTTGTAGAAAATTTTGAAAATTTGTAGAAAATTTTGAAAATTTGTAGAAAATTTTGAAAATTTGTAGAAAATTTTGATAAATTTGTAGAAAATTTTGAAAATTTGTAGAAAATTTTGAAAATTTGTAGAAAATTTTGAAAATTTGTAGAAAATTTTGAAAATTTGTAGAAAATTTTGAAAATTTGTAGAAAATTTTGAAAATTTGTAGAAAATTTTGGAAGTTTTTGAAAATTTTGTAAATTTTGGAAAATTTGTAAATTTTGGAAAATTTTGTAAATTTTGGAAAATTTTGTAAATTTTGGAAAATTTTGGAAATTTTGGAAAATTTTGGAAATTTTGGAAAATTTGGAATTTTTTGAAATTTTGGAAAATTTTGAAATCTGTAATATTGAAGATGAAATTGTAATTAAATTCTGTAAGGAAATAGCGCATGACTCAAAATGTGCAACTCCCCAGTATATATACGATGTATTTAATTTATGAGGAGTAAATTATAACTATGGCTGCTAGTTATTTTTTAGTTAAGGTAGTGGGTGCGAATACAACCTTTTTATAAAAAGCGTCTCTCGCAAGGGGGTAAACGTGTGCGTTAAAGTTATTTTTTTATAATACATACTAAATGGAAATCGAGTGGTAAAATTCGTTTTTATTAAACGGTAATTATTAAGCAATTCTTTTAGTGATAAATTATTTTGATATTTATGTCGTGAATTATAAATTAGTTATTGAGAATTTTATTTTGTAAATTGAATAATAGAGTAAATTACTCATTAACTATTTGGCTTGACTTATAGTTACATTTATTTTCGACTAGTAAAATTAAATAGTTTTGTTGTGAACTTAATATTGTATTTACAAAATCAATTTATAGTAAAGAAAGAAGCTATCGAAACTTTGTAGAAAATTTTGAAAATTTGTAGAAAATTTTGAAAAATTTGTAGAAAATTTTGAAAAATTTGTAGAAAATTTTGAAAATTTGTAGAAAATTTTGAAAATTTGTAGAAAATTTTGCAAATTTGTAGAAAATTTTGCAAATTTGTGGAAAATTTTGCAAATTTGTAGAAAATTTGTAGAAAATTTGTAGAAAATTTCGAAAATTTGTAGAAAATTTCGAAAATTTGTAGAAAATTTCGAAAATTTGTAGAAAATTTCTAAAATTTGTAGAAAATTTCGAAAATTTGTAGAAAATTTTGAAAATTTGTAGAAAATTTCGAAAATTTGTAGAAAATTTTGAAAATTTGTAGAAAATTTTTAGAAAATTTCGAAAATTTGTATAAAATTTCGAAAATCTGTATAAAATTTTGAAAATTTCTAGAAAATTTTGAAAATTTGTATAAAATTCTGCAAATTTGTAGAACATTTCGAAAATTTGTAGAAAGTTTTGAAAATTTGAAGAAAATTTTGAAAATTTTTAGAAAATTTTGAAAATTTTGAGAAAATTTTGAAAAATTTTAAAAAATTTTGAAAATTTTTAGAAAATTTTGAAAATTTTTAGAAAATTTTGAAAATTTGTAGAAAATTTTGAAAATTTTTGAAAATTTTGAGAATTGTTAGAAAATTTTGAAAATTTGTAGAAAATTTTAAAAATTGGAAATTTGAAAATTTTGAAAATTTTGGAAATTTTTTGAAATTTTGGAAAATTTTGAAAAACTAATATCGAAGATGAAATTGTAATTTAATTCTGTAAGGAAATAGCGCATGACTCAAAATGTGCAACTCCCCAGTATATATACGATGTATTTAATTTATGAGGAGTAAATTATAACTATAGCTGCTAGTTATTTTTCAGTTAAGGTAGTGGGTGCGAATACAATCTTTTTATAAAAAGCGTCACTCGCAAGGGGCTAAACGTGTGCGTTAAAGTTATTTTTTTATAATACATACTAAATGGAAATCGAGTGGTAAAATTCGTTTTTATTAAACAGTAATTATTAAGCAATTCTTTTAGTGATAAATTATTTTGATATTTATGTCGTGAAGAAAATAAATATAAAGATTGTTGGTAAAATCTTCTAGTAACTTGAAGAGTTTACAAATAAATTAGTTATTCAGAATTTTATTTTGTAAATTGAATAATAGAGTAAATTACTCATTAACTATTTGGCTTGACTTATAGTTACATTTATTTTCGACTAGTAAAATTAAATAGTTTTGTTGTGAAATTAATATTGTATTTACAAAATCAATTTATAGTAAAGAAAGAAGCTATCGAAAATTTGTAGAAAATTTCGAAAATTTGTAGAAAATTTTGCAAATTTGTAGAAAATTTTGCAAATTTGTAGAAAATTTTGCAAATTTGTAGAAAATTTTGCAAATTTGTAGAAAATTTTGCAAATTTGTAGAAAATTTTGCAAATTTGTAGAAAATTTTGCAAATTTGTAGAAAATTTTGCAAATTTGTAGAAAATTTTGCAAATTTGTAGAAAATTTTGCAAATTTGTAGAAAATTTTGAAAATTTGTAGAAAATTTTGAAAATTTGTAGAAAATTTTGAAAATTTGTAGAAAATTTTGAAAATTTGTAGAAAATTTCGAATATTTGTAGAAAATTTTTGAAAATTTGTAGAAAATTTCGAAAATTTGTAGAAAATTTTGAAAATTTGTAGAAAATTTTGATAAAATTGTAGAAAATTTTGAAAATTTGTAGAAACTTTTGAAGCAATTCTTTTAGTGATAAATTATTTTGATATTTATGTCGTGAAGAAAATAAATATAAAGATTGTTGGTAAAATCTTCTAGTAACTTGAAGAGTTTACAAATAAATTAATTATTGAGAATTTTATTTTGTAAATTGAATAATAGAGTAAATTACTCATTAACTATTTGGCTTGACTTATAGTTACATTTATTTTCGACTAGTAAAATTAAATAGTTTTGTTATAATGATGTAATTTTGATTTGTATGGTATCTTGTACTTAAAAAGAATATTTTAAGAACCATTATATGAACAAAAATATAAAAATTAAAGATCTTAAAATATTCTTTTACTAGTACTAGGGGAGGGTGGGGCATCAGTGACACCCTAACTTTTAACAAGGATTATATAAAAATGATAGACATTGAGAACATTTGAATAGCACAAAAAGTTAGGAAATTATATCAAGAATCGAAAGCGACAGTTGAATATGTGTTTTCTGTGACACATTAATTTATATACATCGAAAAGTAAAGTCAGTCAAAACTGCTCTACGTGCTCCACTAGGGGGCAACTGTGGCACCCCGGTGGGGCACGCAGAGCACGGCTTTTCATGAGGTATTTTCACTTTTATAATTTTACGTAAATAATCAAATGAAAAATTAATAAACTCAGAAGTAAAAATTTTGAAAACTTGTAGAAAATTTTGAAAATTTGTAGAAAATTTTGAAAATTTGTAGAAAATTTTAAAAATTTGTAGAAAATTTTGAAAATTTGTAGAAAATTTTGAAAATTTGTAGAATATTTGAAAATTTGTAGAAAAATTTGAAAATTTTGGAAAATTTTGTAAATTTTGGAAAATTTTGTAAATTTTGGAAAATGTTGTAAATTTTGGAAAATTTTGGAAATTTTGGAAAATTTTGGAAGTTTTTGAAAATTTTGAAAATTTGTAGAAAATTTTGAAAATTTGTTGAAAATTTTGCAAATTTGTAGAAAATTTTGCCAATTTGTAGAAAATTTTGCAAATTTGTAGAAAATTTTGCAAATTTGTAGAAAATTTTGCAAATTTGTAGAAAATTTCGAAAATTTGTAGAAAATTTTGAAAATTTGTAGAAAATTTCGAAAATTTGTAGAAAATTTTGAAAATTTGTAGAAAATTTTTAGAAAATTTCGAAAATTTGTATAAAATTTCGAAAATCTGTATAAAATTTTGAAATTTCTAGAAAATTTTGAAAATTTGTATAAAATTCTGCAAATTTGTAGAACATTTCGAAAATTTGTGGAAAGTTTTGAAAATTTGAAGAAAATTTTGAAAATTTTTAGAAAATTTTGAAAATTTTTAGAAAATTTTGAAAATTTTTAGAAAATTTTGAAAATTTTTAGAAAATTTTGAAAATTTTTAGAAAATTTTGAAAATTTGTAGAAAATTTTGAAAATTTGTAGAAAATTTTGAAAATTTGTAGAAAATTTTGAAAATTTTTGAAAATTTTGAAAATTTCGAAAATTTGTAGAAAATTTTGCAAATTTGTAGAAAATTTTGCAAATTTGTAGAAAATTTTGCAAATTTGTAGAAAATTTTGCAAATTTGTAGAAAATTTTGAAAATTTGTAGAAGATTTTGAAAATTTGTAGAAAATTTTGAAAATTTGTAGAAAATTTTGAAAATTTGTAGAAAATTTTGAAAATTTGTAGAAAATTTTGGAAGTTTTTGAAAATTTTGTAAATTTTGGAAAATTTTGTAAATTTTGGAAAATTTTGTAAATTTTGGAAAATTTTGTAAATTTTGGAAAATTTTGGAAATTTTGGAAAATTTTGGAAGTTTTTGAAAATTTTGAAAATTTGTAGAAAATTTTGAAAATTTGTTGAAAATTTTGCAAATTTGTAGAAAATTTTGCCAATTTGTAGAAAATTTTGCAAATTTGTAGAAAATTTTGCAAATTTGTAGAAAATTTTGCAAATTTGTAGAAAATTTCGAAAATTTGTAGAAAATTTTGAAAATTTGTAGAAAATTTCGAAAATTTGTAGAAAATTTTGAAAATTTGTAGAAAATTTTTAGAAAATTTCGAAAATTTGTATAAAATTTCGAAAATCTGTATAAAATTTTGAAATTTCTAGAAAATTTTGAAAATTTGTATAAAATTCTGCAAATTTGTAGAACATTTCGAAAATTTGTGGAAAGTTTTGAAAATTTGAAGAAAATTTTGAAAATTTTTAGAAAATTTTGAAAATTTTTAGAAAATTTTGAAAATTTTTAGAAAATTTTGAAAATTTTTAGAAAATTTTGAAAATTTTTAGAAAATTTTGAAAATTTGTAGAAAATTTTGAAAATTTGTAGAAAATTTTGAAAATTTGTAGAAAATGGTATCTTGTACTTAAAAAGAATATTTTAAGAACCATTATATGAACAAAAATATAAAAATTAAAGATCTTAAAATATTCTTTTACTAGTACTAGGGGAGGGTGGGGCATCAGTGACACCCTAACTTTTAACAAGGATTATATAAAAATGATAGACATTGAGAACATTTGAATAGCACAAAAAGTTAGGAAATTATATCAAGAATCGAAAGCGACAGTTGAATATGTGTTTTCTGTGACACATTAATTTATATACATCGAAAAGTAAAGTCAGTCAAAACTGCTCTACGTGCTCCACTAGGGGGCAACTGTGGCACACCCCGGTGGGGCACGCAGAGCACGGCTTTTCATGAGGTATTTTCACTTTTATAATTTTACGTAAATAATCAAATGAAAAATTAATAAACTCAGAAGTAAAAATTTTGAAAACTTGTAGAAAATTTTGAAAATTTGTAGAAAATTTTGAAAATTTGTAGAAAATTTTAAAAATTTGTAGAAAATTTTGAAAATTTGTAGAAAATTTTGAAAATTTGTAGAATATTTGAAAATTTGTAGAAAAATTTGAAAATTTGTAGAAAATGTTGCAAATTTGTAGAAAATTTCGAAAATTTGTAGAAAATTTCGAAAATTTGTAGATAATTTTGAAAATTTGTAGAAAATTTTGAAAATTTGTAGAAAATTTTGAAAATTTGTAGAAAATTTTGAAAATTTGTAGAAAATTTTGCAAATTTGTAGAAAATTTGTAGAAAATTTTGAAAATTTGTAGAAAATTTTGAAAATTTGTAGAAAATTTTGAAAATTTGTAGAAAATTTTGAAAATTTGTAGAAAATTTTGAAAATTTGTAGAAAATTTTGAAAATATGTAGAAAATTTTGAAAATTTGTAGAAAATTTCGAATATTTGTAGAAAATTTTGAAAATTTGTAGAAGATTTTGAAAATTTGTAGAAAATTTTGAAAATTTGTAGAAAATTTTGAAAATTTGTAGAAAATTTTGAAAATTTGTAGAAAATTTTGAAAATTTGTAGAAAATTTTGGAAGTTTTTGAAAATTTTGTAAATTTTGGAAAATTTTGTAAATTTTGGAAAATTTTGTAAATTTTGGAAAATTTACAAAATTTTGGAAAATTTTGGAAGTTTTTGAAAATTTTGAAAATTTGTAGAAAATTTTGAAAATTTGTTGAAAATTTTGCAAATTTGTAGAAAATTTTGCAAATTTGTAGAAAATTTTGCAAATTTGTAGAAAATTTTGCAAATTTGTAGAAAATTTTGCAAATTTGTAGAAAATTTTGCAAATTTGTAGAAAATTTCGAAAATTTGTAGAAAATTTCGAAAATTTGTAGAAAATTTTGAAAATTTGTAGAAAATTTCGAAAATTTGTAGAAAATTTTGAAAATTTGTAGAAAATTTGTAGAAAATTTCGAAAATTTGTATAAAATTTCGAAAATCTGTATAAAATTTTGAAAATTTCTAGAAAATTTTGAAAATTTGTATAAAATTCTGCAAATTTGTAGAACATTTCGAAAATTTGTAGAAAGTTTTGAAAATTTGAAGAAAATTTTGAAAATTTTTAGAAAATTTTGAAAATTTTTAGAAAATTTTGAAAATTGTTAGAAAATTTTGAAAATTTTTAGAAAATTTTGAAAATTTGTAGAAAATTTTGAAAATTTGTAGAAAATTTTGAAAATTTTTGAAAATTTTGAAAATTGTTAGAAAATTTTGAATAGATTAGAATAATTTGAATAATTAGAATAATTTGTAGAAAATTTTGAAAAATTTGTAGAAAATTTTGAAAATTTGTAGAAAATTTTGAAAATTTGTAGAAAATTTTGAAAATTTGTAGAAAATTTTGAAAATTTGTAGAAAATTTTGAAAATTTGTAGAAGATTTTGAAAATTTGTAGAAAATTTTGAAAATTTGTAGAAAATTTTGAAAATTTGTAGAAAATTTTGAAAATTTGTAGAAAATTTTGAAAATTTGTAGAAATTTTGAAAATTTGTAGAAAATTTTGAAATTTGTAGAAAATTTTGAAAATTTGTAGAAAATTTTGAAAATTTGTAGAAGATTTTGAAAATTTGTAGAAAATTTTGAAAATTTGTAGAAAATTTTGAAAATTTGTAGAAAATTTTGAAAATTTGTAGAAAATTTTGGAAGTTTTTGAAAATTTTGTAAATTTGGAAAATTTTGTAAATTTTGGAAAATTTTGTAAATTTTGGAAAATTTTGTAAATTTTGGAAAATTTTGTAAATTTTGGAAAATTTTGGAAATTTTGGAAAATTTTGGAAGTTTTTGAAAATTTTGAAATTTGTAGAAAATTTGAAAATTTGTTGAAAATTTTGCAAATTTGTAGAAAAATTTTGCCAATTTGTAGAAAATTTTGCAAATTTGTAGAAAATTTTGCAAATTTGTAGAAAATTTTGCAAATTTGTAGAAAATTTCGAAAATTTGTAGAAAATTTGTAGAAAATTTCGAAAATTTGTAGAAAATTTTGAAATTTGTAGAAAATTTTTAGAAAATTTCGAAAATTTGTATAAAATTTCGAAAATCTGTATAAAATTTTGAAATTTCTAGAAAATTTTGAAAATTTGTATAAAATTCTGCAAATTTGTAGAACATTTCGAAAATTTGTGGAAAGTTTTGAAAATTTGAAGAAAATTTTGAAAATTTTTAGAAAATTTTGAAAATTTTTAGAAAATTTTGAAAATTTTTAGAAAATTTTGAAAATTTTTAGAAAATTTTGAAAATTTTTAGAAAATTTTGAAAATTTGTAGAAAATTTTGAAAATTTGTAGAAAATTTTGAAAATTTGTAGAAAATTTTGAAAATTTTTGAAAATTTTGCAAATTTGTAGAAAATTTTGCAAATTTGTAGAAAATTTGCAAATTTGTAGAAAATTTTGCAAATTTGTAGAAAATTTGAAAATTTGTAGAAGATTTTGAAAATTTGTAGAAAATTTTGAAAATTTGTAGAAAATTTTGAAAATTTGTAGAAAATTTTGAAAATTTGTAGAAAATTTTGGAAGTTTTTGAAAATTTTGTAAATTTTGGAAAATTTTGTAAATTTTGGAAAATTTTGTAAATTTTGGAAAATTTTGTAAATTTTGGAAAATTTTGGAAATTTTGGAAAATTTTGGAAGTTTTTGAAAATTTTGAAAATTTTGTAGAAAATTTTGAAAATTTGTTGAAATTTTTGCAAATTTGTAGAAAATTTTGCCAATTTGTAGAAAATTTTGCAAATTTGTAGAAAATTTTGCAAATTTGTAGAAAATTTTGCAAATTTGTAGAAAATTTCGAAAATTTGTAGAAAATTTTGAAAATTTGTAGAAAATTTCGAAAATTTGTAGAAAATTTTGAAAATTTGTAGAAAATTTTAGAAAATTTCGAAAATTTGTATAAAATTTCGAAAATCTGTATAAAATTTTGAAATTTCTAGAAAATTTTGAAAATTTGTATAAAATTCTGCAAATTTGTAGAACATTTCGAAAATTTGTGGAAAGTTTTGAAAATTTGAAGAAAATTTTGAAAATTTTTAGAAAATTTTGAAAATTTTTAGAAAATTTTGAAAATTTTTAGAAAATTTTGAAAATTTTTAGAAAATTTTGAAAATTTTTAGAAAATTTTGAAAATTTGTAGAAAATTTTGAAAATTTGTAGAAAATTTTGAAAATTTGTAGAAAATTTTGAAAATTTTTGAAAATTTTGAAAATTTCGAAAATTTGTAGAAAATTTTGCAAATTTGTAGAAAATTTTGCAAATTTGTAGAAAATTTTGCAAATTTGTAGAAAATTTTGCAAATTTGTAGAAAATTTTGAAAATTTGTAGAATATTTTGCAAATTTGTAGAAAATTTTGCAAATTTGTAGAAAATTTTGCAAATTTGTAGAAAATTTTGCAAATTTGTAGAAAATTTTGCAAATTTGTAGAAAATTTCGAAAATTTGTAGAAAATTTCGAAAATTTGTAGATAATTTTGAAAATTTGTAGAAAATTTTGAAAATTTGTAGAAAATTTTGAAAATTTGTAGAAAATTTCGAAAATTTGTAGAAAATTTGAAAATTTGTAGAAAATTTTGCAAATTTGTAGAAAATTTTGCAAATTTGTAGAAAATTTTGCAAATTTGTAGAAAATTTTGCAAATTTGTAGAAAATTTGTAGAAAATTTTGAAAATTTGTAGAAAATTTTGAAAATTTGTAGAAAATTTTGAAAATTTGTAGAAAATTTTGAAAATTTGTAGAAAATTTTGAAAATTTGTAGAAGATTTTGAAAATTTGTAGAAAATTTTGAAAATTTGTAGAAAATTTTGAAAATTTGTAGAAAATTTTGAAAATTTGTAGAAAATTTTGGAAGTTTTTGAAAATTTTGAAAATTTGTAGAAAATTTTGAAAATTTGTTGAAAATTTTGCAAATTTGTAGAAAATTTTGCCAATTTGTAGAAAATTTTGCAAATTTGTAGAAAATTTTGCAAATTTGTAGAAAATTTTGCAAATTTGTAGAAAATTTCGAAAATTTGTAGAAAATTTTGAAATTTGTAGAAAATTTCGAAAATTTGTAGAAAATTTGAAAATTTGTAGAAAATTTTTAGAAAATTTTTAGAAAATTTTGAAAATTTTTAGAAAATTTTGAAAATTTTTAGAAAATTTTGAAAATTTTTAGAAAATTTTGAAAATTTTTAGAAAATTTTGAAAATTTTTAGAAAATTTTGAAAATTTGTAGAAAATTTTGAAAATTTGTAGAAAATTTTGAAAATTTGTAGAAAATTTTGAAAATTTTTGAAAATTTTGAAAATTTCGAAAATTTGTAGAAAATTTTGCAAATTTGTAGAAAATTTTGCAAATTTGTAGAAAATTTTGCAAATTTGTAGAAAATTTTGCAAATTTGTAGAAAATTTTGAAAATTTGTAGAATATTTTGCAAATTTGTAGAAAATTTTGCAAATTTGTAGAAAATTTTGCAAATTTGTAGAAAATTTTGCAAATTTGTAGAAAATTTTGCAAATTTGTAGAAAATTTTGAAAATTTGTAGAAAATTTCGAAAATTTGTAGAAAATTTCGAAAATTTGTAGATAATTTTGAAAATTTGTAGAAAATTTTGAAATTTGTAGAAAATTTTGAAAATTTGCTAGAAAATTTCGAAAATTTGTAGAAAATTTTGAAAATTTGTAGAAAATTTTGCAAATTTGTAGAAAATTTTGCAAATTTGTAGAAAATTTGTAGAAAATTTTGAAAATTTGTAGAAAATTTTGCAAATTTGTAGAAAATTTTGCAAATTTGTAGAAAATTTTGCAAATTTGTAGAAAATTTGTAGAAAATTTTGAAAATTTGTAGAAAATTTGTAGAAAATTTCGAATATTTGTAGAAAATTTTTGAAAATTTGTAGAAAATTTCGAAAATTTGTAGAAAATTTTGAAAATTTGTAGAAAATTTTGAAAATTTGTAGAAAATTTTGAAAATTTGTACAATATTTGAAAATTTGTAGAAAAATTTGAAAATTTGTAGAAAATTTTGCAAATTTGTAGAAAATTTCGAAAATTTGTAGAAAATTTCGAAAATTTGTAGATAATTTTGAAAATTTGTAGAAAATTTTGAAAATTTGTAGAAAATTTTGAAAATTTGTAGAAAATTTTGAAAATTTGTAGAAAATTTCGAAAATTTGTAGAAAATTTCGAAAATTTGTAGAAAATTTCGAAAATTTGTAGAAAATTTTGAAAATTTGTAGAAAATTTTGAAAATTTGTAGAAAATTTTGAAAATTTGTAGAAAATTTTGAAAATTTGTAGAAAATTTTGAAAATTTTGAAATTTTGAAAATTTTTGAAAATTTTGGAAATTTTTGAAAAATTTGGTAATTTTTGTAAATTTTGGAATTTTTTGGAAATTTTGGAAAATTTTGAAAAATTGTTATTTTGAAGATGAAATTGAAATTTAATTCTGTAAGGAAATAGCGCATGACTCAAAATGTGCATCTCCCCAGTATATATACGATGTATTTAATTTATGAGGAGTAAATTATAACTATGGCTGCTAGTTATTTTTTAGTTAAGGTAGTGGGTTCGAATACAACCTTTTTATAAAAAGCGTCGCTCGCACGGGGGTAAACGTGTGCGTTAAAGTGATTTTTTTATAATACATACTAAATGGAAATCGAGTGGTAAAATTCGTTTTTATTAAACAGTAATTATTAAGCAATTCTTTTAGTGATAAATTATTTTGATATTTATGTCGTGAAGAAAGAAAAATATAAAGATTGTTGGTAAAATCTTCTAGTAACTTGAAGAGTTTACAAATAAATTAGTTATTCAGAATTTTATTTTGTAAATTGAATAATAGAGTAAATTACTCATTAACTATTTGGCTTGACTTATAGTTACATTTATTTTCGACTAGTAAAATTAAATAGTTTTGTTGTGAAATTAATATTGTATTTACAAAATCAATTTATAGTAAAGAAAGAAGCTATCGAAAATTTGTAGAAAATTTCGAAAATTTGTAGAAAATTTTGCAAATTTGTAGAAAATTTTGCAAATTTGTAGAAAATTTTGCAAATTTGTAGAAAATTTTGCAAATTTGTAGAAAATTTTGCAAATTTGTAGAAAATTTTGCAAATTTGTAGAAAATTTTGCAAATTTGTAGAAAATTTTGCAAATTTGTAGAAAATTTTGCAAATTTGTAGAAAATTTTGCAAATTTGTAGAAAATTTTGCAAATTTGTAGAAAATTTTGCAAATTTGTAGAAAATTTTGCAAATTTGTAGAAAATTTTGAAAATTTGTAGAAAATTTTGAAAATTTGTAGAAAATTTTGAAAATTTGTAGAAAATTTTGAAAATTTGTAGAAAATTTCGAATATTTGTAGAAAATTTTTGAAAATTTGTAGAAAATTTCGAAAATTTGTAGAAAATTTTGAAAATTTGTAGAAAATTTTTAGAAAATTTTGAAAATTTGTAGAAAATTTTGAAAATTTGTAGAAAATTTTGAAAATTTGTAGAAAATTTCGAAAATTTGTAGAAAATTTTGAAAATTTGTAGAAAATTTTGCAAATTTGTAGAAAATTTTGCAAATTTGTAGAAAATTTTGCAAATTTGTAGAAAATTTTGCAAATTTGTAGAAAATTTTGCAAATTTGTAGAAAATTTTGCAAATTTGTAGAAAATTTTGCAAATTTGTAGAAAATTTGTAGAAAATTTTGAAAATTTGTAGAAAATTTTGAAAATTTGTAGAAAATTTTGAAAATTTGTAGAAAATTTCGAATATTTGTAGAAAATTTTTGAAAATTTGTAGAAAATTTCGAAAATTTGTAGAAAATTTCGAAAATTTGTAGAAAATTTCGAAAATTTGTAGAAAATTTTGAAAATTTGTAGAAAATTTTGAAAATTTGTAGAAAATTTTGAAAATTTGTAGAAAATTTTGAAAATTTGTAGAAAATTTTGAAAATTTTGAAATTTTGAAAATTTTTGAAAATTTTGGAAATTTTTGAAAAATTTGGTAATTTTTGTAAATTTTGGAATTTTTTGGAAATTTTGGAAAATTTTGAAAAATTGTTATTTTGAAGATGAAATTGAAATTTAATTCTGTAAGGAAATAGCGCATGACTCAAAATGTGCATCTCCCCAGTATATATACGATGTATTTAATTTATGAGGAGTAAATTATAACTATGGCTGCTAGTTATTTTTTAGTTAAGGTAGTGGGTTCGAATACAACCTTTTTATAAAAAGCGTCTCTCGCACGGGGGTAAACGTGTGCGTTAAAGTGATTTTTTTATAATACATACTAAATGGAAATCGAGTGGTAAAATTCGTTTTTATTAAACAGTAATTATTAAGCAATTCTTTTAGTGATAAATTATTTTGATATTTATGTCGTGAAGAAAGAAAAATATAAAGATTGTTGGTAAAATCTTCTAGTAACTTGAAGAGTTTACAAATAAATTAGTTATTCAGAATTTTATTTTGTAAATTGAATAATAGAGTAAATTACTCATTAACTATTTGGCTTGACTTATAGTTACATTTATTTTCGACTAGTAAAATTAAATAGTTTTGTTGTGAAATTAATATTGTATTTACAAAATCAATTTATAGTAAAGAAAGAAGCTATCGAAAATTTGTAGAAAATTTTGAAAATTTGTAGAAAATTTTGAAAATTTGTAGAAAATTTTGAAATATTTAGAAAATTTTGAAAATTTGTAGAAAATTTTGAAAATTTTTGAAAATTTTGAAAATTTGTAGAAAATTTTGAAAATTTTTGAAAATTTTGAAAATTTTTAGAAAATTTTGAAAATTTGTAGAAAATTTTAAAAATTTTGGAAATTTGAAAATTTTGAAAATTTTGGAAATTTTTTGAAATTTTGGAAATTTTTTGAAATTTTGGAAAATTTTGAAAAACTAATATCGAAGATGAAATTGTAATTTAATTCTGTAAGGAAATAGCGCATGACTCAAAATGTGCAACTCCCCAGTATATATACGATGTATTTAATTTATGAGGAGTAAATTATAACTATAGCTGCTAGTTATTTTTCAGTTAAGGTAGTGGGTGCGAATACAATCTTTTTATAAAAAGCGTCTCTCGCAAGGGGCTAAACGTGTGCGTTAAAGTTATTTTTTTATAATACATACTAAATGGAAATCGAGTGGTAAAATTCGTTTTTATTAAACAGTAATTATTAAGCAATTCTTTTAGTGATAAATTATTTTGATATTTATGTCGTGAAGAAAATAAATATAAAGATTGTTGGTAAAATCTTCTAGTAACTTGAAGAGTTTACAAATAAATTAATTATTGAGAATTTTATTTTGTAAATTGAATAATAGAGTAAATTACTCATTAACTATTTGGCTTGACTTATAGTTACATTTATTTTCGACTAGTAAAATTAAATAGTTTTGTTATAATGATGTAATTTTGATTTGTATGGTATCTTGTACTTAAAAAGAATATTTTAAGAACCATTATATGAACAAAAATATAAAAATTAAAGATCTTAAAATATTCTTTTACTAGTACTAGGGGAGGGTGGGGCATCAGTGACACCCTAACTTTTAACAAGGATTATATAAAAATGATAGACATTGAGAACATTTGAATAGCACAAAAAGTTAGGAAATTATATCAAGAATCGAAAGCGACAGTTGAATATGTGTTTTCTGTGACACATTAATTTATATACATCGAAAAGTAAAGTCAGTCAAAACTGCTCTACGTGCTCCACTAGGGGGCAACTGTGGCACCCCGGTGGGGCATGCAGAGCACGGCTTTTCATGAGGTATTTTCACTTTTATAATTTTACGTAAATAATCAAACGAAAAATTAATAAACTCAGAAGTAAAAATTTTGAAAACTTGTAGAAAATTTTGAAAATTTGTAGAAAATTTTGAAAATTTGTAGAAAATTTTGAAAATTTGTAGAAAATTTTGAAAATTTGTAGAAAATTTTGAAAATTTGTAGAAAATTTTTAGAAAATTTTGAAAATTTGTAGAAAATTTTGAAAATTTGTAGAATATTTGAAAATTTGTAGAAAAATTTGAAAATTTGTAGAAAATTTTGCAAATTTGTAGAAAATTTCGAAAATTTGTAGAAAATTTCGAAAATTTGTAGATAATTTTGAAAATTTGTAGAAAATTTTGAAAATTTGTAGAAAATTTTGAAAATTTGTAGAAAATTTCGAAAATTTGTAGAAAATTTTGTAAAATTGTAGAAAATTTTGCAAATTTGTAGAAAATTTTGTAAATTTGTAGAAAATTTTGCAAATTTGTAGAAAATTTTGCAAATTTGTAGAAAATTTTGCAAATTTGTAGAAAATTTCGAAAATTTGTAGAAAATTTTGAAAATTTGTAGAAAATTTTGAAAATTTGTAGAAAATTTTGAAAATTTGTAGAAAATTTTGCAAATTTGTAGAAAATTTGTAGAAAATTTTGAAAATTTGTAGAAAATTTTGAAAATTTGTAGAAAATTTTGAAAATTTGTAGAAAATTTTGAAAATTTGTAGAAAATTTTGCAAATTTGTAGAAAATTTGTAGAAAATTTTGAAAATTTGTAGAAAATTTTGAAAATTTGTAGAAAATTTTGAAAATTTGTAGAAAATTTTGAAAATTTGTAGAAAATTTTGAAAATTTGTAGAAAATTTTGAAAATTTGTAGAAAATTTTGAAAATTTGTAGAAAATTTCGAATATTTGTAGAAAATTTTTGAAAATTTGTAGAAAATTTCGAAAATTTGTAGAAAATTTCGAAAATTTGTAGAAAATTTCGAAAATTTGTAGAAAATTTTGAAAATTTGTAGAAAATTTCGAAAATTTGTAGAAAATTTTGAAAATTTGTAGAAAATTTTGCAAATTTGTAGAAAATTTTGCAAATTTGTAGAAAATTTTGCAAATTTGTAGAAAATTTTGCAAATTTGTAGAAAATTTTGCAAATTTGTAGAAAATTTTGCAAATTTGTAGAAAATTTTGCAAATTTGTAGAAAATTTTGCAAATTTGTAGAAAATTTTGCAAATTTGTAGAAAATTTTGCAAATTTGTAGAAAATTTTGCAAATTTGTAGAAAATTTTGCAAATTTGTAGAAAATTTTGCAAATTTGTAGAAAATTTTGCAAATTTGTAGAAAATTTGTAGAAAATTTCGAAAATTTGTAGAAAATTTCGAAAATTTGTAGAAAATTTCGAAAATTTGTAGAAAATTTCGAAAATTTGTAGAAAATTTCGAAAATTTGTAGAAAATTTCGAAAATTTGTAGAAAATTTCGAAAATTTGTAGAAAATTTCTAAAATTTGTAGAAAATTTCGAAAATTTGTAGAAAATTTTGAAAATTTGTAGAAAATTTCGAAAATTTGTAGAAAATTTTGAAAATTTGTAGAAAATTTTTAGAAAATTTCGAAAATTTGTATAAAATTTCGAAAATCTGTATAAAATTTTGAAAATTTCTAGAAAATTTTGAAAATTTGTATAAAATTCTGCAAATTTGTAGAACATTTCGAAAATTTGTAGAAAGTTTTGAAAATTTGAAGAAAATTTTGAAAATTTTTAGAAAATTTTGAAAATTTTTAGAAAATTTTGAAAATTTTTAGAAAATTTTGAAAATTTGTAGAAAATTTTGAAAATTTTTAGAAAATTTTGAAAATTTGTAGAAAATTTTGAAAATTTTTGAAAATTTTGAAAATTTTTAGAAAATTTTGAAAATTTTTAGAAAATTTTAAAAATTTTGGAAATTTGAAAATTTTGAAAATTTTGGAAATTTTTTGAAATTTTGGAAAATTTTGAAAAACTAATATCGTAGATGAAATTGTAATTTAATTCTGTAAGGAAATAGCGCATGACTCAAAATGTGCAACTCCCCAGTATATATACGATGTATTTAATTTATGAGGAGTAAATTATAACTATGGCTGCTAGTTATTTTTTAGTTAAGGTAGTGGGTGCGAATACAATCTTTTTATAAAAAGCGTCTCTCGCAAGGGGGTAAACGTGTGCGTTAAAGTTATTTTTTTATAATACATACTAAATGGAAATCGAGTGGTAAAATTCGTTTTTATTAAACAGTAATTATTAAGCAATTCTTTTAGTGATAAATTATTTTGATATTTATGTCGTGAAGAAAATAAATATAAAGATTGTTGGTAAAATCTTCTAGTAACTTGAAGAGTTTACAAATAAATTAATTATTGAGAATTTTATTTTGTAAATTGAATAATAGAGTAAATTACTCATTAACTATTTGGCTTGACTTATAGTTACATTTATTTTCGACTAGTAAAATTAAATAGTTTTGTTATAATGATGTAATTTTGATTTGTATGGTATCTTGTACTTAAAAAGAATATTTTAAGAACCATTATATGAACAAAAATATAAAAATTAAAGATCTTAAAATATTCTTTTACTAGTACTAGGGGAGGGTGGGGCATCAGTGACACCCTAACTTTTAACAAGGATTATATAAAAATGATAGACATTGAGAACATTTGAATAGCACAAAAAGTTAGGAAATTATATCAAGAATCGAAAGCGACAGTTGAATATGTGTTTTCTGTGACACATTAATTTATATACATCGAAAAGTAAAGTCAGTCAAAACTGCTCTACGTGCTCCACTAGGGGGCAACTGTGGCACCCCGGTGGGGCACGCAGAGCACGGCTTTTCATGAGGTATTTTCACTTTTATAATTTTACGTAAATAATCAAATGAAAAATTAATAAACTCAGAAGTACTGTGCATATATTTGATTGTATGATATGATTTGCAATGAAAAATAGCGAAATTCGATCTTACAGCGTTATAAGCTTTTAAAGGTTAGGAGGCAAACAGCTGACGCGCCGCGCAACAGATTTCGTGTGCTATTCGTGCCCCACCTAGGTGCCCGTCGTGCCCCATTTTCAATATTTTTTCCAACTGTTAATACACAATTACTGAGCACTGCAAGATAAAATATCAAGCAAGGCCTGAAAGTTGGAAGTATAAACTATTAAGTAGACTTTGTTTCAAACGGATCCATTCTTTTTTCGCGTTGTACCAGCAAAATGAAAAATTAAACCAACCTATTATTTCGACTTTGAATTTCAAGCTCATTTAATTAATTGGTTGGACTTTCTTTTTCTATATTATGATCAGAGACGAAAACTAGAAGTATTTTTCTTTAGATTTTCACAATTATTTGCTTAAAAATATCTATTAATCGTTTTAATATCGAGGTGCCAAACCAACCCACCTGCCACGTCATGCCCCACCCTCCCCTATACCTTTAAAGCTTCGCGCATATTTTATTTCAAATATCAATATAGCTGGTATAGCATGTCTTATATAGGACCATATCTATTTTACCAACGGAGTGACAATTGCATGTTTACTTTATAAGGAAAATATTTTGTCTTGACAGTATAAACAGTCGATCAAGAAGTATATTATCATATTACAAATTGATTAAATTAGGGAAGTATTATAGTTTTATAAGTAATTTGATTGTTAGAAAGAGTCGATTTCTTTGTATCTTCTTTTCGTTTTCAGCAGAACCAGCATATACAATCAATGGACTAAGATACAAGTTTAAATGCAAGTTTCAATTGTTTACAGATTGCATGTATACTATTTTATAAATTTTACTTTAGTAACATACATTTTTTCAGGTTATATGAGTGCAGAATGGCATATTTAATGTAAAAATAGTTACTTCAATAAATGAAAAGTCATAAATTTAACGCAGGTAAGCCATTCAAATGTATTAGTAAACGAATTGACTCTTTTAGCGAATATAATATACTCAACTTTGGATTTTCAGTACCTGCGCGTAGCCTACTGGGTACCCAAATCAATGAAATAAGATTTTACTCGGTAAATACATGCTCTTTTTATGTATGCCAATATGACAGTGGTGAACATTAACATCCATATGTTGCAAGTAAATAGATAAACGATTGATCATGCTATTTTTATTGATATTTATGTTTAAACGCATTTTTCTCATGACTTAATTTTCATAACTTACTTCGTAAGCCTGCGCAACATCATCGTGAATCACACTGAAAAATGTTGTACTTTCTTTTTAATATATTTTGACCAAATTTAAAGACTGTTTCTTTTTATTATTACCTAAAATATATTTTTTTTAAATACAAGTTAATATTAAA
The DNA here is from genome assembly GCA_949152435.1 of Gastracanthus pulcherrimus. Lineage (NCBI taxonomy): Eukaryota > Metazoa > Arthropoda > Insecta > Hymenoptera > Pteromalidae > Gastracanthus > Gastracanthus pulcherrimus. Next base: position 62,045,088 of record OX424576.1, read on the forward strand.
ATACTGCATATATCGTAAACAATAAATTGTTCATATAGAATAGAACCTCAGAATAATTAATAATGTTATTTGAAAATATTGCTCTTTAAATGTCTTTTAGCATGAAATGTTCATAAAAAAATATGTATACCAATCGATCGTAACCCCTTGCGCACACTGATGATCAAACATATGTCTGCTTTTACAGTTTTTTCAAAATGGCTACTTCAAAGGGTGGTGAATTTGAACAAAACCAGTCTAAAATATTACTTTTTTCTATATTATAACATGTTTTGTAAAAAAAATATTTTTTTTCTTAAATTAAAGGATTTTAGTGTTTGCTGTATCTTCTTCTTTTAAATAAATAATTGGGTAAACAAAACAACACGTTTTACAACTTGCTCGTTTATTAGCGCGTACTTAGCATTCACCATACGTAGTGTCGATACTGAGAGTGTATACAGTGACTGTACTGTATAGACTACAGATAGTTGTATAGGTTTGAGTCTGTGTAGTCGCAGTGTAGTATATGTAATTCAACTTCGATTAATCCGCTGAATAATAGCGTGGCCATACTAATTGTATCGTTTACTTAATCAATTAAATATAATATTATCATTATTAATATAAACAATTGTTTATTAGTTCAAAGGACAATTATGATTATTATGTATTCTTTTTGAGAGAGTAATATATAATATCCTTGTTTAATTAATTATTTGATAATTTAAAAATTTTCATTTTGTATTTTTGGCATAATCGCTTTTTTAATAAACAATTAGTATTGATTCTATTAATAATTATTATTATTTATTTATTTTGGAAAAACAATGTTATTATTTAAATAATTATTTAATTAATTAATTTTTGGAAAAATTTTCTTTGATGCGTAGCAAATTTTATTTTTATTATTCTGGAAAAATTAAATGGGATTTTTTAATTCTATCGTTTTATAGCGATTTACGCAAGTTAGTTCATTCTAATCGATATCGAATATAAACGGTATTCTTTCAGTGTTATTGCTTGTGTATCTGATTAGTATTTTATGAGCAATAGTTACTAAATAGTAGTTACTGGATAAGCGATTTACGCAATCTAGTATTGATAAAATACATTGAAAGAAGCAATTTCTTTTGTTTCTGTGATGTAAAAACTGTTTTTTGGGTACATCACTCTACTTGATGCAAATAAATAAACTTTATTGTAGTACTGAAAGGTTGAATTAATAACTTGTGTTTAAAATTCAAAACTTAATATTACTTTAAATTTAAATATTTTTTTATCCCGCACATAGTATAAATATAATTATAACGCAAGAAAATGGCGAATCAATATGACATCTCCTTTGATGAAACGGTCGGAACCGAGATCTAAGCTTGGATTTTCCGTTTAGACAGACAAGAGTTGGATATTTTTTTAAATAGGCTCGAATTAAAAAGCGATGGCACGCAATTTGTGAACAGCGATAGGATATATAGACGCTTGCGGGCGACTATACAGCGACCGATTTCATAGATAGCTTAGATAACACAATCATTTAGAGCAGAAAACTCGTCGAGAAGAGAAGCTCGATGAAGTGTTAGCGGATGCAAAATTTAACAATAGGATGCAGACCGAAATTCTAGGTAGACAATAATATTTGGCAAGCAACTTAATGGAAACGGGCTCACCAAGCGATTTTGCTCCAATAGCAACCAGCTACACTCAGATTAGTTCAGTGTATATGCCCGTTAGGGCATGCCAAGAGAATAGGCAAATTAATACTGGTAATATAAAACACGATGCACGTGCAGGAGGAGCGGCGGCTGTAGTGGTGGTTACGACAGCACCGGTACATACACTACCTACAGAAATAACTATACCACCGGCATATGAACCACCTACATGATCGCTCACACCACCATCACAAGCCCAGCAATGCCACTGGCACTGTGGGGAATCGAGTTGCCGAGTGCCACGGCACCACCAAGTATGCTATCAGTAACGAGTATTAAAAGTGCAACTACAATTGCTACTGCAAGTGGCTCAGGGGGAACGAGTAAAACTAGTGACTCGACTACAGTATTTTCTACGGGTATAAGACAATCTGCGAATGCGCGGGAAAACTCAAATATGGTAATGATGACATTATCGAATGGTATGTTATACCCCGTTCCAAGAGCCACAGCACTAGAAATAGAAAGTACACAAGCATTGGTACAGGACTGCGGCACTCAAGCGAGACTACTTCAAGAGATTGTTGCTGAACTGGTTACGAGTGCAAGGTTGCGTTTTGAGACATTGCAAAACAATGAATCGGTGAATACGCATAAGGGGAAAGGAGCAAAGCCAAAAAACAACAGAGGTGTCACTTTTTAAGACACATTCGACCTATGGTATGACGGTGCCGACCAGCTGAATGATAACCAAAGGGCACAAGAAGAGGTTGTTGCAAGAGGGAGTAAATCGCGACATGACGCGAATACACCAAGTTTTATCTTAATGCTACAACAACCAAGACAGAAAGTACTAGCGACAGCCCATCAAAGGGATCAGACTCTCCCAACCCGGAAAGAGTCTGGGGGAGGGGAGTGCCTCTATATTCAGAGACAACGCGACCATCGCAGAATAGTACATTCTCCAATCATCGAATGAATGATGTTGGAAAAACGGTTCGATCCCGGAATATTAAGTTTTCCGGTGAGAAAGACGGTCGCAGTGTAGAAGAATTCCGGCTACGCGTCAATGAGTGCCGCACCCTGGCCCGCATAGGGGATGAGGACCTCTTGAACGCCATGACGGGGTTGCTGAAGGGAGCAACACTCCAATGGTGTCGTCAATCCAGGAAGAATTGGAACACCTGGAAAGATATTTGCGAGGCAGCACGACGATGTTATGGCGTTGATAGCCGTTAATAAAAGCGGTTAGTGACGGAAGCGACTGCTCGCACCCAAGGATTTACTGAACCAGTCATAGACTATATATTTCGTCTGCTCTAGTACATTAATAAATATCAAGTGCAATGGGATGATGAAAGAAAATTGCAACTTATTTATCTAAATATGTCGCCAGAGTTGCAAACGATCGTGAGCAAAGATAAAGAAATAACCACCTCCAGCTGATAAGTGCTTGTTATCTGAATTGGCGTATAAAGGGCCACCCGCACCGACAAATTATTACAAAATGAGTCTGACTGCAATTGCTAAAGGTTCGCCTACAGACTTGTCTCAGAAGGTTGATAAGCTGGTGGAGGAAAAATTGAGTGCGAACTGCAACGCTGCAGACTGGCAGCGATATCGCAGAATTCGCCTCAAGACATTTCAGCTATGATCGAACAGTTGCTCAAGAAAAAACTAAAGCAGCTGACTCTTATTGGCTCCGTGAAAGCTCCACCTTCAACTGCCGAGAAAGCAGCAACGCAAAAATCTGTTCCTACAAGATTTAAAGGGTCGTATTATAAGAGGGGTGGCAGTCCAAAAAGAAGAAGTCCCACGCGTCAGCCGGCCTGGGACAAAAATAAAGCACAGATGCCTGGGCCTCGTACGCATCTTGTATGCTGGAGCTGTAGCTGGCCAGGAAACACTACAAGAACGTGTTCTTCTTACAAGAGACGATCTTCCTTTGTTTCGGAGTAACGGAGACGTTCCACTCTGATAATGGAACGGAATTTAAAAACAAGATAGTGGTCCGATTTCTAGAAGAACATGGAGTTGTCCATACGGCGATACCACCGTATCACGCGTAAGCAAATCCCGTAGAGCGAGTAAACCGCACTGTTAAGACCATGATCAGGTCGTATATAGAGAAAAACCATAGTTCTTGGGATTTACATATGTCGGAGCTAGTGTTTGCCTATAGTACGGCAGTGCAAGAATCTAGGGAATTGTGACCAGCTTTTCTAAATTTCGGATGCAACCCTGTGCCTCCAAGTACGTTGTCGCGGCAAGAAGAACTCGCCACAGCGCATGAAGCAGAGACAGTGGCGTTACAGAATTGGAATGAGCGCATGAATAAACTGCTTGAAAAGCGAGATTTAGCAGCAGAAAATTCAACAAAAGAGTAAGAATGTCAAGCTAAATATTACAACATCAAGCGGCGTGATGTGCAGCATGCTGTTGGCGAGAAACTTTTGCGACATAATTGCATTCTTTCATGTGTGCCACAAGGAATTACTGTTAAATGGGCTGCTAAATACTGGGCCATACGTCATTTCTGAGAAGCAAGGTTACAATACCTACCAATTAACTGACCAATCCTGAAATAAGGTAGAACAAATCTTTGTAAATTATTTGAGACCGTATTTTGACGAGGACACCATGCCTTTCGACTCCGAAGATGAGCAGCTGTTACATGCGTATGCAGCTGTTACAGGCACTATCAGAGCGGAGAGAGCAAGAAGGCTCGAATGGTAATGAAAGAGATAAAGAGAGAGCGTACAGGGGAACCTAAAAATAGTGTATTTTAACTGCTAATGTCTCAAAACATGTTTCTAACATGTTTTTAGCTACACTTTTTTTAACTATCACCAAGCTTTCGCTATGAGGAAGCACACTCGCCGTGTGCTTAAAGTACAGAAATCCTTCTTTTTTATTAATTAGCAATATCTACTCTTGCACGAACACAAATTTTGGTAATAAAATTTGTTGTGTCATGTAATAAACTCTTCTTTCATATTATCTATTCTCTTATATTAAAATATTGCAGTAAAGTGCTAAAAAAAATGTATGTTGCATGACCATTTAATGTGCTATATATTATGTAGGAGCCACCTTAAGCCCAGTTTTAATAAGACTCGTAAATGTGTTATGCGCATACCTATTTAAAGCAGAAATAAAGTCTTTGAAGGAATTATCCATTGGAGAGCAGATTAGGTATTTTTGGCATACAGAATACTTTACAAACCCCCCAAGTAATCTAAATCTGCAAGAATTACCGTAAGAGCCACCTGAATAATATTATTTATACTAAAGATTTTAATTTCTCAGATGCTTGATAAAAGTTAACTTATTATTACTTTTAAAATTAATTTTAACATTTAATAAAAATTTGTATTTTATAACTTTACAATGTTTTGATATTATTTTAAACTTCATTATACAGTTCAAAACCCACGAACCAAATGTATGATCTTCTCCTTGTGAAGGTATTCAGGATTTATTCCAGTTTGATGAATTTTCGATCAATATGTAAACAATATTTTAAAAGTATTCAGTGTTGTGATAATACTCAATGCAGGTAATTGTTTTCGTACATCCTACAAGAAAAATCTGCATAATTGTTTTCGAATCCTTATTTTAAAAGATCAAGCTAACCATATATATTGATATTTGAACCTCGTCATGTTTATAGTATTCATGATGATCTAGTTGTGAATACTAATATTGACTATTTGTATTATAAATATTGATTTCACCAAAATAAAAGACAAAATTGGTGTTTAGCACCCGTCTTTCGATCCCCAGCTGTTGTAGAAGCTGCCTCTCTCTCTCTTTCTCTTTCTCTCTCTCTCTCTCTCTCTCTCTCTCTCTCTCTCTTCTGAGGTACTTCGTAAGGCTTACACTGCGAGCGTACGAATGCAGGACCATAAGCTTGGAAACTTAGCATTTATAAAACAGGCTACTGCTAGTAATACGTTAATTTCTTGCAATGGTCCTGCTAACGTAGTTACTAATGAGACTCGTGATAGTACTGACACTTCGAGTAATACTGTAACCACTGAATCACATGAATCTCAAGAGCGAAATACGCGGGCTTCGTCTGGGTTGGTAAGGGGGCGGGGCGAGTGCAGCAGCATTATTATATTTAGTATTTTTGAGGGAGATATAAGTCACTACGACGACGTTGCCTACGCTGATCTCGCCACGGTCCTTTCTTTCCTCAGACGTGAAGACATTGACTTCACTCGGCACAACCAGCGGCAACTCTAGCAGCTACTAGCACTACAACCCGGTGATCTCCTTGCTTAGTTAACCTTTCTAGCAGTGCACTAGTCATTGACATAATGCACGCGAAAAAAAGTTTTACCCGGTTATGCACGCGGGATGTCAACATGTCGCTTCTTGACCAGAACATTGCTGATTGTCTTACAAATGGCAAAATATTTATAAATAAATATTTAAATAAAGAGCTTTTCTTAAAATTCCGTAGTTTGAAATCTGTTGCCCATGGACTCAATTTTAAATACGTATGGCATAGGCATGGCAAGTTCATGGTCAAGAGGCGAGATGGTTATATATCCCTTTTCTTCCCGACCGCTGCTGATCCTTATTCATTGTGTGAAGCTCAGAAAAAAGCATCGACTTGTCAAGTGACAGCGTGTGAAGCACCTGCGACTAAAGAACCATCGGCCATTCTAATCAGTTTACGGAGCAGTTTTGTTGGTGAGATTGTATCGAAGGCTTTGCTAAAATCAAATAATAAAAGAATGGTTATTAGCTTCTTAATTTTTCGGCGGCACCGCTTCTTAATAATGCTGAGACAAATCCAGCAATATATTCGTTAACGTCCCTCTTACCGCCTCTTCGCGGTTGCTGAGTCGCGCCTAAATACCGATATTGGTGATGAGATAGTTGGTATTGATGGTTTCTCCATACTCAGGCAGGACCGCAATATGAACGGTGGTGGGGTAGTCCTGTATGTGCACAATTCTCTTAAGGCTAAGGTTCTCGCTCGATCCTATACCGCACAGCTCGGTACTCCTGACATACTAGAATATCTGATTTGCAGTGTACAGCAGGGTTGCTCAGCTCCTATTCTAGTTGCTGTAGTATATAGACTGCGTCACATTCCATTCATTAAAACACAAATTTCGTTGAGCAACTCGCATAATGTGTAGGTAATTTCAGTCACAAAATTATTATGGGTTACCTTAATGCTAACCTACTATCAATGTCGGCAGATGTGTAATTCGTAAGGCACTTATCAAACGATCTCTCACAAAAAATAATTGAACATGACCCGACTCATCATACTGATAAGTCTCACACATGAATTGACGTTATACTACTTGACGACAATGACGTGGTTCTGAGTGCTGTTAATCGAATGACGGCCTTTCCCAGTCGCCATAATATTATAGATGTATCAATACAAATATATGCAATTAGACCTCCAAAACCATCTTCTATTACCTACAGAGACTACAAATCTATAGATCAAACTAAATTACTATATGTCCTTTAAAACTGTGATTGGTCGCTCCTCGATTGTTCGGACGTTGACATTGACGGTGGACACGTTTGTATCAGCTTCAATTTCATGGAGGCAATATATAAATTAGCACCACTATAGAGTTTTACACCTAAGAATAATGTAAAGCCTCGATGGGAGGATGCGGATCTTACATATCTGTACAAAAAACGTGACGCTGTACGTCGACGGTACAACAGGACGAGGGATAACAGGCCCTGGCAAGAGTATTTACGCCTTGTCTCCAAGCAGAGAAACAATCAGAACAGGCTCGCAGCTCCTATCTTCAAAATAGAATTTTTTAAGCATTAAATGACAAAAAAAGTATTTGGAAGGAGTTTTGAGCCCTCGGGTTGCTGCCTGCTCAGAAAGAGGATCTTCACGGCTTTACTCCATAGGAGCTCAACTCTCACTTTGCTGGGGTTTCGATTTCTCAAGATGAGTGTGAGGGAGATGGATGACATCATAGCCTCGGCCTTAGAGGAGGGCTTTAGTTTCAAAGAGATCTCCTCAGTGAACGTTGCTCTTCCTGTCTCTCATTTCTCTTCACAAGCATTGGGTGAGGACGGAATCCCACAAAAAGGAGCAGCTAGGGCTCTTACAGCTATAGGCATTCATCTTGCAAAGGTTTTTAATGCATTCCTTTCACGTGGTATCTTCCCGGGGACATAGAAGAAGGCTCATTTGGTGCCATGAAAGAAAACAACAGTTCCTTCATCGGTTACGGATTTTCGTCCGGTAGCCCTCTTGAGCTTTCTTTCCAAGGTCCTCGAGAAGATTGTGCACATTCAAATCACTGAGTATTTAACATCCAAAAAAGTCGTCGATCCTCTCCAGACTCGCTTTCGACAATATCACAGCACTCAGACAGCTCTACTTAAATTAACTGAGGACATACGAGATGGTATCGATAGCATTAAGGATGAAAATAACAGAAAAATTAAGAAGCTAATAACCATTCTTTTATTATTTGATTTCAGCAAAACCTTCGATACCATCTCACCAACAAAACTGCTCCGTAAACTGATTAGAATGGTTTTCTCTAGGAGTGTGGTCCTGTGGATTAAATCTTACATAACGTATGGGAAACAAAAAGTTAAGACCAAATCACTTGGCCAATCAGATTGGCTCACAACCAATGTTGGAGTTTCACAGGGCTCGGTCTTGGAACCCCTTCTTTTCATTCTCTACATCAATGACATAGCAGATATCTTGGACTCTGAACACATCAAGCACATTCTCTACGCGGATGACCTGCAGATTTATACGCAAGTCGAACTGGCATACTTGCATGAGGGCATCATGCGCCTAACATCTGCGGCACGAGCCGTGTCGACGTTGGCAGCGTCTGGGGGTCAATGTCAACAAAATTAAGGCTATTATTTTTGGATCAGTGTATAACATTAACTTGCTAGGTGATATGCAGCTAGCAGGCATTCAGGTAGAAATCGGCAAATTCGTACCAATTGTTGGCACGGTCATGAACCTCGGTGTTGTTATGGATTCGAAACTGACATGGAAACATCAAGTAGAAGACGTCCCTAAGCGTATTTATCGCTCTCTTTACGGCTTAAAATTTGTTAGGGCCTGCACTACCGTGGTTCTGCGTAAGCAGCTCGCAGGTGCACTGATCGTCCCCCAAATCAATTACTGCTCGGTATTTTATCTTGATTCGTCATTCATCCATCCATCCATCCATCCATCCATCCATCCACTCGATAGATGAAGTCCTGGTAAATAATTATAATCCTGATCTTCTGACTCTCTGGAAAGAAAATATGGACATACAACCATGCGGTTCTGTCACTGCCGTTGCATATTACGTGGCAAAGTATGCCAGCAAGTGTGAGCCGAATGACACTGGCGATGTCGTTAAAGAAGCGATACAAAAGGCTAAAAGACGAGGTGAAACTGTATGGAAGCAAGTATTTTCCGTATCAATGACCATTCTTTCTTTGCGGTTAGTCAGTGCTCCAGAATGCGCTTATAGACTGTGTCACCTTCCACTGAAAATGTCTTCACGCAAGGCTGTGTTTGTAAATAGCTGCAAGCCCGATGAAAGATTTCGAATTTTACGATTGGTAGGTGCTGAAGCTTCAAAATTGAATAACATTTTCCATCTAAAGACCAGATGAGCTTGAAGGTTTTAGTTTGGCTGAATTTGCTGCCAGATACGAATCGGTGTCGAATAAAGTTTGGACAGAAGATGATGGAGATATCGAACTGAATGAAAATATCGAGGAAGAAAGTTTGAGGTATATAACTCTGAGAAATCGTACACGCATGCGAATAAGAAGCAAATCAGCTGTGCTGCGCACTCGATATTATACGCTGAACAGTGACAAAGAGGGTTATTACTACAGTTCAATTGTCTGTTATATACCGTTTCGAAATGAACACGAACTTCTACTGGAGAACGAGTCTGCAGAAGCCTGCTTCATTAGACGACAACATGAACTGAGACCTTTACTTGGGAATTTAAATACAGAATAGTTTGCTCACGTAGAACAGGTAATTCAGCAGGCTTTGGCCCAAGCAGTAGCCTTTAACGGTGTACGTGAAGCTGCAAATGAAGTAAACAATGACGAACCTGTGATTCATGAGGATGAACAAATAATATATGATCCGGATGATTTTTGTTTAGCCGAGGATGAAATTGCAGGAATACCTGATGATGTATTTGTTGTTGGTGTAAGAAGTTTAAACGTGCAAAAAAAAGAGCTTTTCGGCGAAGTTACTATAGCTATCGAAAAATATATAAGAGGTGATGAAATTCAGATGTTGCAGTTCATAACGGGCGGTGCGGGAAGTGGCAAATCGTTTACTTTGAAACTGTTGGTTGAACAGGTGCCTGCGACGTACGGAAGAAAGCCACCAAGTAACGTAATTCCTGCAGACGTGAACAACTGCGGAGGGCTTCTGTATACGATAAAATTATCCAAAGGGTTCCGTGTGATGCTTAGACGCAATACTTTAATTTCAGATGGATTAGTCAATGGAGCAATGGGAGTAGTAGAGCAGTTCAAATGGCCAGCACTGCGAAAAGACCAATTAGAAGTTGGGAAATTACAAGAAGCTGTGTTGATTAAGTTCGACGAGGACACAATAGGATCTCGAACGAAAGATTGTAATAATTTAGTCGCAGTGGTACCTATAACTACAACATTCCAAGCAACCAAAGGATACGGAGATGTTGAGCGTAGAATGCTCCCGATAATCCTGAGTTGGGCTGTGACAGTCCACAAATTGCAAGGCGTCACACTGAATAAGGCTGTCATCGACCTTAGCAAAAAATTATTTGTCAAAGACCAAGCTTACGTAACCCTCAATAGAGTGAAAAATTTAGGTAGTATAGCGATATCTGATCTAGATATGAATAAATTATTGAAAAATCTCCACGATGCAAAAGCACTGAAATAAATGCAAATATTAAGAAATCTTCCACGCAGAGATGGCATACATTTTTCCTAGTTTCCTGGGTGGAACTCGAATTGCAGCCACTTCCACGTGGTGAGTTCTGGGTTATTTTATTTTCAATATAATATATTATCAATATAATTATATGCAATATAATTAATGATAAAGAAAATGAAATAAGCAAAGAGCTGCAAGTATGAAATAATTATTTTCAACCGAATCAGTCAAGTATTTTTTGGAATAATCGCAGGACAAACATAAAATAAAAACGCCAGTACTGACATAGTACAGGCTCGATACTGGCCCAGTTATATAATGGAACCACCATGGGATAATTCTCTTTTATTCAAAAAATAGTTTATCCAAATCGGTTCAGTAGTTTCCGAATAATCGGCAGAAGAACCTAACAAATTGCCAGTACTGACGTAGTACTTGCTCCATACTCACCCAGTAATATAGTGGGACCAACATGAGATCATTCTCTTATATTAAAAAAATTTTATCAAAATCGGTTCAGTAGTGTTCGAATAATCGACGGAAGAACATAAAAAATTACCAGTACTGACATAGTGCTGGCTCCATACTGGCCCAGTAATATAATGGGACCACAATGGGATCATCTCTTTCATTTACAAAATATTATCAAAATCGATTCAGTAGTTTCCAAATAATGGGCGGAAAAACATAATAACTTATCAGTACTGACGAGTACTGGCTCAATACAGGCCCAGTAATACAATGGGGGCAACATGAGACCATTCTCTTTCATTAAAAAAAATATATTATCGAAATCGGTTCAATAGTTTCCGAATAATTGGCGGACAGAGCCGTCAGAGGCCGAAATATACAGAAAAAATATTCATAAAAAACTAAATTACTGGCGAGATACTGGACCAATAATCACAAAATTATAATGGGACTACCGCAGGATAATTACCTTTCATATAAAAAAATTTCATCCGAATCGGTTGAATAATTTCGGAATAATCGCTGGACAAAAAATAAAAAAAAAGCCATGTCGAATTGAGAACTTCCTTCTTTTTCGATGTCGGTTAAAAATGTGTCCCGCGGCGGTGTGTGTGTGGAATTTCAATAAATACCGATGTCTTTTCGATGCATATTTCCCATAGTCGCACGCTCAGCAAAATTTTCGCTGCCTCTTTAGAAACTCGCGTTGGCAGCATAGCCTAGCGCGTAAATCATCGTGTGCCCGACACGGCTGCAGGTGAAACAAAACAGAAATAAGTAAGTTAACTTATAAGAATAAAGAATTTCATATTGAAACAATTAACTAAGTTTGAGGAAGCTAAGTGCCATTGAATTGGCAACGATTATGAATAGTTACAGTAGTCTTTGCGTGATGAAGTAACAAGTAAATGATGAATAAAAATGAAAAAATTTATTTTCATACGAGGCATATAACATTTTTCTGGAAAATTAAATTATTATTTGTAATTTCTATGTGGCCTATGTGTTTCTCCTCAAAAAAAACCAAGAGAATCGTTAAAGTTTTATTAAGTTATGTGCAGTTGTTTGTGTGTGCTGAAATAACAAACAAATAACCAAAAAAAGTTGATAAAATGAGTTTTTAAACGAGGTATTTTACGTATTTCTGGAAAAATAAATCATTATCTGTAATTTATATTTACCCTATGTGTTTCTCCGCAAAACAACGAATATTATAATTAACTTCACTCTGTGCAATCATAAACTCTTCCAACCGAGCTGACAGCTCGACGATCCTTCTAATCATGCTCCGGTACTGATTCCTACGCGCTTCGCACAGGTCACTATTTTGCTGGGACACTCTCAATTGTCTTGACGTGCGAAATTAGCTTATGGTGCTTGGCTTCCAGTTCCTCCATGCGAGCCTGGACTTCGTTTTCTGCTTCCTCTGGCTCATTTGTGAAGTTATTCCCCGGCCAAGGGAAGCTTATCGCTGGTGTCACTGGTGTTATTAATAAAGAGTAGCCAATAAAATATAAATCCTCGTAAAATCTACCTATTGCACTTTGCTTTCACTAGGATTTAAAAAAAAAAAAATTATTTTTTTTGTTAGAAATAACATTTTGACCACTTTCCCTTCTTCTCTATCTTGCGCCCACATCACTACGACTTTGTATAAGGAAGTCCCCGCTTGCTGCACCGCGAGCGCATTAGTGCAGTCGGAGCGCAACCTTTACTGATGAAGCATCTTATGTTAATTTTGATTACACTGAATCGCTCGACTCTGTATTTATTCGCCTCCCGATTCCTGTTCGATCCATCGCTGCTGTTGTAAGGTTATGGGCCCAGGCACTGCCTAAGCTAGATGCGGGATTGCTGAGCGATGGCTGATATTTGTCGAGAGGGAAGTGCGTCCGAGAGCGAGAGCTCTTGACGTTTCTTTATATGTCAAGAAGGAGACGAGCACGAGAACAAGGAGACGAGCACGAGAACAAGGAGATGAGAAAAGGTAGATAAGTGGATAGCAAGGAGACAGGAGAGTCCGGTGAAAGATGGCTGAGTGTCTGGCAATGGTGAACCAAAAATCTGGTAAAAAGTTCCGTACATAAAAGTGCGCGAAATGCGTGCGCGGGATACACGTGCCAAATCGCGTCTCTAATTAACACACAAAACAATCGAGACAAATTCTCGTGCGAGATTTTTCTTCTTTCACGGAAAAAGATTTTACGCGCACCAATGTGTTTCATTTTCACCAATGATGCGGGGTCCATCCACGTGTATAAGAAATAGAGCGCGAATCGAGATGCGGGTTGGGTGTGAGAGAGAGAAAGAGAGGAACCGGGGCTTCAACATGGCCGCCGCACAGATTGAAACGTGCCCGATACACGTACATGCGGAGGAATACCGGACATTACGCCAAAAGAGAAAGAGAGAGAGAGAGAGAGAGAGAGAGAGAGAGAGAGAGAGAGAGAGAGAGAGAGAGAGAGAGAGAGAGAGAGATACTTTTTATTCGGCACTATGACAAAAATTTACTGTATGTACATTTGGTTAAAATTGGTTATCACATTATCAGTCATTACAGTTTAAAAGTCGGATTCCTAGCACAGGTCGTCAATTTATAGTCTAACAGATCCTAATGTAGTCAGTGCTATCACATATTGTTTCGTCAACTTAATAATATACAAATAAATGGATAACAGTAATATATACACATACACATTTATATTGCACATATATCTATCGCGTCGAAATATAAAACGCCTTACATTCTTCCTTCGTTCATACAATCATTCACGCTAATAATTACACTCACACTTCACACTTAACACGTAAAATAAATTAAGACTACACAAAAATTTAACGAAATACAATCAGAAGTTTTTAATCACTTATGGAGTCTTATCTCCATGTAATTCTTTAAGGTGCTTACCTAACGCTGTTTTAAACTTACATAGTGATGGCAGATACCTTACACTGCAGAGGAACAAGTTCCAGAGGCGTGCACCTTGGGCCCTAAAAAAATATAGGTCCTTATCAGTGCGCGACCCCGAAACTGAGAGCTCTTTCATACCCCTCCTTCTTGAAGCCCTTGCCTGATTTTTTACGAAAAGAGCAGTAAGATACGTTGGCTGCCGCATAACAACCGCTTTATAAAGCCCATGAAATACTATGTCCTTGCCTTAATATCTAATCAGCCCAGGCTCTTCCTGTAAGCAGTGATATCCTCGTCCCACCTAACACCACATATATATCTCACACATGAATTTTGTAAACGTTGCATTTGTGTCTGAAGCTCGCCAGACACATCAAGATAAATTACTGAGCAATAATCTAGGTGAGGTAAAAGAGAGAGAGAGAGAGAGAGAGAGAGAGCGAGAGAGAGAGAGCGAGAGAGAGAGAGAGAGGTGTTTGCGCGGCAGGGCAAAACATAAAACAGAAAGACAGAAGCGCGAAGAAGGAGACGCGCGTACGAACTGGTAAAGCGCGGAAGAAAGATAGGGATACAGAGAAAGGCGGGAGAGAGTGACAGAGACAGAGAGAAAGAGTGAGAGAGAGAGAGAGTGAGGTCTACTGCAGCAATTTTGCTCTAACTCTTCTCATGCTCTATATATGTATGTATATAAATATGTATGTATATATACGTGTGTATGGGTGCGACGCATACTCGATGAGTATACATATGTTTAGAAGCGAGGATTTAGAACATGCAATGTAAACATAAGCATGCTTACGTCGTCGACGGCGTTTAATTAATTAAATATTGCTACGTTCTTCGAGAAGAGAATCTTGAATTCAAAATTAAACTTTTATATAGTTACGATGAGAAAAATTAATGTAAATGTATTCCTTGTAGAAGAGACTGTGTTGCTGCTATTCCTGTGAAGGCAAGCGGCTGTTCACAATATAGTCGAAAAACACAGAGATGAGAACGTGGTTGTGAGACAAGATGAGACACACGTCTACTTTGTCTCTGAGTCAGGAGTTGAATACAAGACAGGTAAAATTGTTAACATTTAAAATAAAATTACACATGTGTATGTGGATTAGTACTCCACAAATTATAATAAATTAATTATTATGTTTATTAGTTTATGTATATGTATATGGGTAATTTCCTGGGAAATCGAGATAAATTTCTTTTTTTTTATTTCTTCGATAAAAATCGCTCTCTTTGTATATAGAATGTACGTAAACTTTCTCAGATATTTTGAAACCCTTAGGTTCAAAGTTGATCAAGGCTAAATATGAGCATGTAGTCATTTTTTATATTTTTAAAAAAATTTCATTCTTCATTTATTCAACAAAATAAAATCTGTTTAAAAAATTGCAACATAGGAATTATTAAGAAATCTTCTGAAGTTTTCATAAAAAAATGGTTCTAAGCGCTCGCGAGATCCGGCCTTGATCTAGCCCTTCATGCCGGCTGTTCTCTCTCTCTCTGAGATGCTTACTTCTGCAACCTTTGCAAAATGCGTCTTGATTCGAAAGTGAGAATCTGACGTCATTTCGGATTGTAAACAGTCTTGCAACTTTTCGACTGATGAAGTTACTGGACAAATTATTGGCGTTGCAATCTCTTTTGATTTCAGATGCATCGCGCCGTATATGAATATTTTCTAGCGCTGCTGGTACATTTATGACTGTATGTGGCGCGCTCTGTGCGTTCGCTACAATTTGCGAATTTTGTATGTCTACCTGTGTCTGACAGTGGCTCCTTTTTTCAAGTTTTCCTGGCCGTTTTCCGTAGTGGAAAGACTGCTTTCAGGTGGACCGATATTTTCTGGTGCAAATTTTTCCATCGTAGGATTTTTCTTCCCCCAGGCATCTTTAACCTAATTACGATGCCGGAATCTGGTAGCATGCAGTCCGTGTACTGCATATGCGAATATCGTCTGAAGGGTTAAGTTTTCGTTTCTATGTAGTAAGCTAGTGTGTCCTTTATCGAGGACGGTGAATTTACCGACACTGGCTTTGCACTCGGCCAAAGTAAAATCGAGTGAACTACAATATTGCCTTGGCATTGTGTAAAGAACATATTGATTTAATTTTGATCCGCGTACATCTTGTCTAATAAAGATTGCTGAACTTCATTGCCGTTTAATTCGCTCACAGTTTCATTCATTTTGATCGTCGCGTAGTTTATAATTCACCCGAAAAGCTATCTAAAAATATTGAACGCAATTTTTCCCTGTGTCATTTTAATTTATTACGATCGCTGATGTGAGGATTGTGTGCGAAATGCTATTACGCATCTTCACAATCTTCCAGATTTTCGTGCGCTGTCCCTTCGTTGATTAATTGAACAGTTCTACCATTTCTCTCTTATTACTGATGAACTACTGTATATATATATATATATATATATATATATATTTATATAGGGTGCTTATTTCCCAACCTATTTGTATCAAAAAGTGGCACTTAGCTTCCTCAAACAAAATTAATTATTCCAATATGAAATTCTTTGTTCTAATAAATTAATTTCAAATTGCTATATCTCTTTCTAAATAATACCTCAAAATAGGTGTGCATTTTTATCATGGATGGTTTGAAATAAGACAATTTTTTGGTAAAATTACACAACGACATGTAATAATGCTCATCACAGCCATTTTTTCTCTGCACGTGATTTATTAAAATTATTTAAATATTTACATTAACTGTAATCAGATATTCGTTAGTAGATTCACTGAATTACTAATCATCTAAAATTTTGTGAACGATTTGCCATCATAGATGTCCGAGATATAACCGTTTAAACTATGCAAGGAAATTAATTTAATTTTTTTTTTCTTTTTATTCTTTTATTTTTGCGAAGCCTTTTGAGAAATATAATATGCGTAGAATTATATTATTCAGCTAGGCAACATTCTTGATAAGCGAACCGCATGTACGTGTCCTTCGCAGAAAATCTGCTTTAATGTGTAACATCCTACATTTATTTTTTCTTTCCCCATTCTTAAATAAATATAGATCGAATGATGTAACTACACCAACAGAAACAATCTAAGATTGAGCCATCATTCGATCTTATCATATTTACCCTATAAACATATGTGCGAATATCCCAAAATGTAGAAATATCACGCGTCGATGACACCATTCTTTCTGATAACACACGATGATTTAATTCATCAGTATAAATACAGCCGCTCCGAGCTAGTAAGCAACCGTCTGCATGAGTTCAGCTGCCCGCCACATCACCGCGTAAGTTGCGATATATATTTATATACATAGTACGGTTAGTTACCGAATATATTTTATTTGCGTAAGCCCCGAATGGCAACAGTCTGTACTTTTTTAATTTTTGTCGAGAGTCACCAAGCTCACAAGTACATTTTCTCTTCGCAACACGAACTAAGTTTTCTTTTTGAAACTCAATCAATTATTAAAGCCGAGAGCATTTACAGTCCATCGCGCAATTCGAGTATTTATGCTGTCACGTTATTTACGAGTCCAATTGTTAACCATATCAACGATTGTGCGACCAACATTTGTACGAGTACTCGTACTACTCGTACTAAATAGCAATTGGGACCATATATTATATCATCAACTCATGCCTTCGAATAAACTATAATAGGAGAATATATATATCGTGTCCATTTACTTCCCATACATAGGGTAAGAAGTTGTATTTACATATACGTATAAAACACAATATCCAGTTTCCTTTCCGCCAGGGTTAGATAACCCTAGCTAATTCCGAGCGACACGCCCTCATCCTTTCAAGCCTGTCATTCTCGAAAATAGCAAAATCCGCTAGTGCAACCGCTCGTCACAAAACGTATAAAAGCTGCAACATCCGGTATATTTAATTCATTTTAATAAACTCGGAACGTCACAATTAAATATGACTTTTTCCGAGTATAACAAAAGAAGGAAAAGAGCCTATCTAAAATTAAATCTAAAATTAAAATTCAAAAATGGAAAAATTATTGTAATAAAGAAACGAGTCGATGAATCTTTAAATTTCTTTTCAAATTCGAATCTTCATTAAAGAATGAAAAAAATGAGACCTGTTTGGTTAAGAATGACCATGCCTTTCTCGAGATATACTCGATTAACACATTAAGGACGAGAAATATAGATTTCTTTGTTGATTTACGAGCTTCATTCTTAACAGGAAAAAAAAATAATATTGACTTCAAAATCACGTATTCCACTATTTTTGAGTATGCTCTTTCGATTAGTCAGGTTTAACTTGCATTTTGATGGCTCCAAAAACCAACATGGCTGATTTTAAATAAAAAATTACTGAAAAATCGAAACATTTTTTTTTCATTATTTTGTTGTGTAGAAAAAGTAATGGACATGATTCCGGATTTCACCCAAAAGTGCACAAAACAGTTTAACTTGATGAGCGAATTTTTTTTTCGGTTCCAAATTATCCTAACCTCTCTAAAATGGCATTATATTCATGGAAAAAACATAGAATGATGAAAATATGTGAACCATTGATACAACGTACATTACTAGCCGTTGAATTTTCACAACAAGTGATATACGAGAGTTTTCGAGATCGCTGATCAAAACTTCGGCATCAGATTTTCAAAATTCAAAATGGCGGATCCAATATGGTGGTCAAAAGTTCGAAAAAACCATAGATTTTGCTGAAAATTGGTATGCAGGGGTTTTCGAGGTCGCTGATCATGGTTTCGCCATCAGATATTTCAAATTCAAAATGGCGGATCCAATATGGCGCTCAAAAGTTCGAAAAAAGCTTAGATTTTTCTGAAAATTGGTAGGCAGGGATTGGGTTTTCAAGGGCGATGGTCACGATTTCGCTACCAGATTTTCAAAATTCAAAATGACGGATCCAATATGGCCGTCGAAAGTTAAAAAAAAGCTTAGATTTTTCTGAAAATTGGTATGCAGGGATTTTCGAGGTTGCTGATCACCGTTTCGTCATCAGAGTTTTCAAATTCAAAATGGCGGATCCAATATGGCGGTCAAAAGTTCGGAAAATGCTTAGATTTTGCTGAAAATTGGTAGGCAGGGGTTTCGAGGTCGCTGATCACCGTTTCGTCATCAGATTCTTCAAATTCAAAATGGCGGATCCAATATGGTGGTCAAAAGTTCGGAAAATGCTTAGATTTTGCTGAAAATTGGTAGGCAGGGATTGGGTTTTCAAGGGCGGCGATGGTCACGATTTCGCTATCAGATTTTCAAAATTCAAAATGACGGATCCAATATGGCCGTCGAACGTTAAAAAAAAGCTTAGATTTTGCTGAAAATCGGTGTATAGGGGTCTTCTATCAGGAAGCTTAGTGTTTTCGTTCGTTAGCCATTACTTATGAACGTTATCTATCTCTATCCACGTGGTGGTGGACGAGAAAGAGTCTCTTTTATTTTTTTTTGTTATTTTTTACTTAAAATTTATTTTGGTTTTTTTATTTCTTTCGTTTAATTTCATTCATTTTGTTTATTCTTTTCCATTCATCTCATCATTTAATTTTTCAAATCACTTCCATGAAATGTTATGAGACAGTTCTTATAGTAACATAAATCACAGGTATTACAATACTTATACGTTCGAATCACACACTTTTGAGAAGAACATTTCTTCTGGGAGGTTTTACAACAAAATACGTGCGATTTTCGATAACGTTTTTTTCCAATATCACAATAATGCCTAGCGATACTCAAAGCAAAGTCATTCGATCCAATTTTTTTTGGTGGAACTAGATATATTGTATATCACAAGTGCATTTGTGATTGCAGTTTGAATTAGTCTTAGAAAAACTACCCATATCCATTTTTTATCCCGATACATGGCAGAACATTGTTACAAGCACCATCGTGCAGGTAGAGTCCTCCCATGAAACTATTATAAATGTGGAAAGCTCTTGGAAAATGTATTTCTATTCTCGACTTTTCTTTTGCAATGAATCTCTTTGATGGTAATAAGGGTGTCACTCCTATAGCTGAAGAAGCTATAGAAACTTGCTTGGAATCCATCACAGTCACATAATTTATCCCACTGTTCTGATCATACTTCGTAACGAATGTACCTCTAGGGGCTTTCTTGTCAATTACATTCTTATCTGATACTCTGATATCTCTTATGGTACCTGTAGATTTCAATCCTAATTTTTTCAAATGTAAGATGAGATCTAAGTTAGTGAAGAAATTGTCAAAGTAGAGATGAAACTTTAGAAGTTCAAGAGAGGGTATCGTTTTGAAAAATGAATGTAACAAATTCATCACTACTTTAGTACCAAGAGCACATTTATTCAACTTTTCTACTTTAGACCCCTTCCCACAGTAAATGTCGAAATCAAATAAATATCCATCAGCTGAACAGAGCCCCCAAAACTTTATACCAAATCGTATGGATTTACCTCGAATGAATTGTTTCAAACTCGTTCTGGCATATGATTTGGCCGTCATCTCATCAATGGACAAGGCAGATTCAAAGAACCCAAACTTTTGAATATTCTTACGAAATATGTTCAATAAATTTCAAACTCGCCATGCTTTATTATATTTATTTTCATCAGTAGGTTTTGAGTACTTTATTTTCGATTTTATTTTCATAAAAGTATCACGTCGCATAGAAGATCGAACGATGTCACAAGACAGGAGTGGGTCAAGTGACCAATAATGCTTCTGAGATTTGCGTTTGTTGAAACTGGATAGAATCAGTATTCCTATGAAGGTATTCAAGTCATCTAGAGTAAGAGCATATCCATTTTTATTGGTCGCTTCCACTATATAATTTTTCATATCATCTGAGAAAAATTGTTCAAATAGCTGAACATTTGAAGAATTAGAAATTGTTCTCTTCTGACTTTCGCTCAGGAAACATACGTTCTCCAGATCATTATAATACTTTTTCTCTCCATCTACCCAATCGTAGGTGTGATCTTTCTCTAATTTAGTTTGATCTTCAACGTATGTGCTTGAAACTTTCTTGTATGAATATTGTGATAAGATATCATCAATATCATCATAATTATCGTGACGATCGTTATTTAATTGTTGGCTACCGGATTCTGAATCCGATCCTCCAGAATCGATTGAATTTGGTATTAGCAAAATTTCATCATAATTATCGTTAGAAGTATCAACTTCATAATCCGTATAACTACAAGTCGACTTTCTCTTACGTTATGGGGCCATTCTTATATAGATGAACAAACAAAAACACAGAAAAATAGAAAGATAGGACTCGTGATTATAATTAGAATATTCCAGAAATATTCAACAAAACTATATATCAATTTTATCAAATATCAAGCAGATTGTAGAAAAATTATTGAAATTTCACTTTATTACCATGAATTTTTTGCCTCCAAATAATTACAGTATATATTTATCCGTTAGCCTGCCACTCAAACGTGATCTCTAACACGGAAAATATCGAGAAGGCAGTTTACATCAAATTTAGACTGTCGCGTGTTGTGAAAGAGTGAGCTTCCTTATATGCCCGAGACCTCACTGTTCTGTCACAGGAAAGCGCACTGCGGGTGTCTCGCCGCCCAGCGGCAAGAAAATGAGTTGCATTTACAGCGAGCTATATGAATTCTGTATGTGTATATGAGCCCATTTCTTAAAACTTTTGAAAATAAAATTTAAAATCAGATGCAAAACTTTTATTACTCGATACTTTAAAACAATCTTATACAAAATTTTATGTAGGGCAGATAGGGGCTGAAACTAAATGGGGTAAATCTTAACATACAATTTTTAAAGGAATCGATTCCTTAAATAATTTTTAAATATTCTTTGCTTGAATATTAGCTAAATAAACGACACGACACGCTTACAAACAATAATATATAAAAATAATATCTACTTCAAAACTATAGCTTCTTTTTTATATAGGTATCAAGGCCCATTGTTGTGTCAATGGTAATTTTATGCAAATTAAATGTTGTATATTCAAATGATTTTGATAATGCAAATAATGGTATATAACCCTTAATTTACAAGAAATTTTCAAGTTTATCCTACTCTTTTATATAATCTTTTAGATATATAACTATATTAGGTATTCTGGCCAATCGATCGCGTTTTTCAAACGTATAAGGTTCTATTGATTCAAAAAAATTAAGGGTTATATATCATTATTTGCATCATCAAAATCATTTTGATGTAAAACCTCCCAGAAGAAATGTTCTTCTCAAAAGTGTGTGATTCGAACGTATAAGTATTGTAATACCTGTGATTTATGTTACTGTAAGAACTGTCTTATAACATTTTATGGAAGTGATTTGAAAAATTAAATGATGAGATGAATGGAAAAGAATAAACAAAATGAATGGAATTAAATAAAAGAAAATCAAAAAACCCAAATAAATTTTAAGTAAAAAATAAAAAAAAAAAATAAAAGAGACTCTTTCTCGTCTGCCTCCACATGGGTTGAGTTAGATAACGTTCATAAGTAATGGCTAATGAACGAAAACAATAAGCTTCCTGATAGAAGACCCCTGTACACCGATTTTCACCAAAATTTAAACTTTCGACAGCCATATTGGATCCGTTATTTTGAATTTGAAGAATCTGATGACGAAACGGTGATCAGCGACCTCGAAACCCCTGCCTACCAATTTTCAGTAAAATCTAAGCATTTTCCGAACTTTTGACCGCCATATTGGATCCGCCATTTTGAATTTGGAGAATCTGATGACGAAACGGTGATCAGCGACCTCGAAACCCCTGCATACCAATTTTCAGAAAAATCTAAGCTTTTTTTGAACTTTTGACCGTCATATTGGATCCGCCATTTTGAATTTGAAAAATCTGATGGCGAAACCATGATCAGCGACCTCGAAAACCCCTGCATACCAATTTTCAGCAAAATTAAAGGTTTTTTCGAACTTTTGACCACCATATTGGATCCGCCATTTTGAATTTTGAAAATCTGATGCCGAAGTTGTGATCAGTGATCTCGAAAACTCTCGTATATCTCTTTTTGTGAAAATTCAACGGATAGTAATGTACGTTATATCAATGGTTCACATATTTTTATCATTTTATGTTCTTTCCGTGAATATAATGCCATTTTTGAGAGGTTAAGATAATTTGGAATCGAAAAAAAATTCGCTCTTCTATTTAAATTGTTTTGCGCACTTTTGGTTGAAATCCGGAATCATGTCTATTACTTTTTCTACACAAAAAAATAATGAAAAAAAAATGTTTCGATTTTTCAGTAATTTTTTATTTAAAATCCGCCATGTTGGTTTTTAGAGCCATCAAAATGCAAGTTAAACCTGACTAATCGAAAGAGCATTCTCAAAAATAGTGGAATACGTGATTTTGGAGTCAATATTATTTTTTTTTCTGTTAAGAATGAAGCTCGAAAATCAACAAAGAAATCTATATTTCTCGACCGTAATGGGTTAAAAAAAAGTTATAAAAAATACATAACCTCAAATATCTCGAAATATAAAAGTCGTATTGATCTGGACTTAGAACACGTTCAAGAGATACTAAATAGCTACAGTTTTGGGAAGTTTCAGATCAAATACTGCCGATATACTCCAGAATTCGCTACTGAATAAGAATCGATGGTTTTTACAAAATGATTTTTCTCTCTTCAAAAGAAAAAGATAAAGCCTCAAAATTTTTATAACGTATTTTTCTCCAAATCCTTAATCATTTCAATTTTTTGAAAAATTTTCTTAGTTATATTTCACAGATATAACCGTTTAAAGAAAAGACGATTTTGTGAATAACAAAACAGGGAAATAGCTTATTCAAAATATCGGGTGGCAAAAGATAGATAATTATATGCTATTTCAAATGCATTAACACTCAATCGATGATATTATTTCTACGATATCAAAAATCCCAAAAAAACTAAAACTCAATAATCGAAAATCCGCTTAAAAACAAAAACGCATCTAAAAATAAAATAAATTATTTGAGCCGCCGTCCTTAATGAAAACTGAATCGACAAACACAGACACACATTTATACAGATATTTTCTAAAAATAGTGTATTTAGATTCCCAGTATTTCAAGACATATTTCTAAAACGTTTTTAGCAAAACTTTTTTTTTACTATCACAAAGCTTCTATGAGGAAGCAAAAATTTAAGTTTGATTTAACCACTTCTAAATGGATTTATTTTTCCCATATTAATGCCATGGAAAATTTTCTCTGTATGTGCGTGCGTGCGTGCGTGCGTGTGTGTGTTTGTGTGTGCGTGTGTGTATGTATGTTTGTGTGCGTGTATATGTATGTGTATATCTATGTGTGTGTGTATGTATCGGTGTGTGTATGTGTGTGTGTGTGTGTGTGTTTGTTTGTATGTGTCTGCGCGAGCAGCGGGCGTAAAGCACTCACTTTTTCGCCCGCCTAAAATGAGCAGCGAGCGTAAAGTAGTTACTTTGGACCCTAGGGCATAATTATTTACACTCGCTGGTCGGAAAACGGCAACTTTAAGCCCGGATTTGAGGGCGAGAAAGCGTGAAAATCGTGCATGTGTTACAAAAATATTATTTAACAGAAATATTCTAAATTAATTGTAATTAAAAGCTATTATAATAATGTAAGTTTTGGAAGAGTTCATTTGAAATTATTTACCATAATGTAATACTAAATTGTAAATTCTTACTTTAAATTTAGAGTTCCTTTTCCTTTTTGGCTTGTTAATCACTATTGTTCTTACTATTTGTGTCTCTCAATTTTAGTTACATTATTTATAAGTTTAAACAAGAATGATTATTTGTGCACGTTTATTACTATGGTAACTTATCTACAGGTATATCGCTAGGGGACAAAGATGCACCTTCCCACTTCCTTTATGTGGTAATCCGTATATTACCATTTTGCTTAAAGTATGTATTAGCAGTAAGGTTATATTGGTAAATTGGTCCAATTGAAAATTAATAAAACAAGCATTTTGGAAATTAATTACCTTCTTGCTAATAGTTACTTAGATTTATACTGATAGATAACAATCGATTTGCTTCTTGTAACAACAGTTTCCCATTATAATTTCTAAATTCTAAGTTACAATTTTTATACAGAAATTAATTATTCTTATATGGCTCCTGATCTTCTTCGTTCGATGTGTTGGTGGTAGGAAAAGGAAAATTTTCATATTACCTGGCTGATCGGAGGGCTAGGACATAACAGTAGATAAAAATTACTAACTAAAGTTATAGTCTATTCAAGCCAAAATTCTTCGACTTTTTAAAAATTTTAGTATGAAATATGACTTTAAAATACTACAACTTAGGTCAATAATTTTTATATACAAATTCCAGCATTAACATCATAACTACATGTATTGTGAACATAATAAAACCCAAAAAACACCAATTCGATCATGCTGCCTCTAAACACCTTGCGGAAACCAAGAAATATAGACGTTTTTATTATGGTCTATCAAATATACGTAAAGATCTTAAAGAAAATTCCGTTATATTTTGATAAAATATTCAAATATTTTATCGAATCACAGGTAATATATGATGAGGGACTTATTTTTACCTTAAAATGTATTATAAATTAATTTAAAATTTAACGGCGTATCTGTCCCCTTAACTTGAGTAATACAACTTGTTGTTATGTTTGTTATTTTTCACATGATTTGGTTCATAATCTTCTGAAATACCAGAGATTATTCAATTAGCAGCAAATTTTTGTCACCCTATATCTCACAAAATTTCTAAGCTTTATCGTTATGTATTTTTTTATGTAGACGTTAAGTATTATTATATATGAGATTTACCATTATTCATTTCTAGCCGACTTTAAGCATAGTATAGCGCAAATAAGTCAAAAAATTGGAATGATTGTGTTATGTCAAAAATATTATTATTTTGTGATTTTTTATAAATGATTTAATAACGGCATTCAATAAATTTTTAATATTGAATTTGTATCTATCTATAACATCGAATAAAAAATATATAATTTTTAAACGTAAATTTTAAATTTTTATTTTAATGATTTAATTTCAAAAATAGTGTGTGTGAGGTAGTCGTAAAATAGTTAAGCGTGTGATTTTGAAAAACGTAGCGCTTTGTGTCTTGTACATTTATTGCAATAAAATACAAAATTTTAATCTGTTATAGGTTCACTCGACGTAACAATCGCTGTTTGATCGACTGTGTTTAAGGTAGCGTAACCTCGTTAGGTAAAATTGAATTTACACTGCTGTTAATCTAATATCACTCCCTAGAAGAAATCTCAGCGGTGAATTAGCTAGAAATTAGTTAATTTTTGACCAATTAGATTATTTCTGCTTATGAAAATAACTAATTTACCTTCAAATACGACATGTTTTATAGATAATTTTTAGATAATTCCTAGCTAAAAATGAAAAGTAACTATATAATTTATTCTATGTGATTAAGCAGGTAAAAGGGTGTACAAATATGCAAATTTAAAGAAATGTTAATGAGTGCATATTTTTTCTAAAAACAGTTTAATTGTTCAATTTTATGCTTAATTATATTATGTATATAACAAGGAAGTTGACAAATCATCAACAGAAAAAAATTATCCAACCTAACCCATTGCTACCCATTGTCTTCATCGATAATTCGTAAAATTGACACTGTCACAGTTACCGTAGGATATTTTTTCAAATTTTCAATCTTTTGACATAAATAAGAAATTTTAACATTCTTTATGTATGGATTTGTAACATAGCAAATTGCATGTTACATTAGGGTGGTCCAAAAATTTCAAAGTTTCGATTTTCTTTCTTGTAACTTTTTCAAAAGTTGACAAATGTGAAAAAATAACTTTTCTGCAAGGCAGGTACTGGACGTTGAGATTTTAAGATTCATTCCTTGATTTCAAAGTTTTTTAAATGCATTTATGCACTTTTTTTAGTAGTTTTGCTAAAAAAATGATTAAAACTTTATAAATCAAGCAAAAAAATGTTAGTAACTTACCATATCACTAAAATGGAAAGTCAATCACATCCGCTTCATCAAACATTTTTTTTTCTAAGGAAAGAGCCATATCCGTCAAATTTTAACAAAAAACTTGCTATTTTTGTACAATTTTCAAGACTCTAATTTTCAATGATTTTTCAAAACCAAAATTTTGTTGAATATTTGTTCCGAATAGAATCTACATAAGAATTGGCAGACGTAAATAAATCTAAATATAGAAACTGTTCCAGTTTCAATATTGTTCAATTTTTCGAGCATCATAAATGGTTTACGT
This sequence comes from Gastracanthus pulcherrimus, assembly GCA_949152435.1. Taxonomy (NCBI): domain Eukaryota; kingdom Metazoa; phylum Arthropoda; class Insecta; order Hymenoptera; family Pteromalidae; genus Gastracanthus; species Gastracanthus pulcherrimus. Next base: position 62,072,238 of record OX424576.1, read on the forward strand.
GATAGTTTGATGTAATTTACTTCCGGTAGTTTACATCATGCAGACCTATATATAATTTTAGTTAAAAGCTGATAACAAGACCTTTAATTTGAGTGATCGCAGATTTTCTGAAGAGATTTGGATCAAAAGTTATGCTTATTTTAATATTACGATAAATTTTAGGTAGTAAATTGGGACAATGCAAAATTTGGTCCTACAACGTGATTCTTAATTTTCGACCTGAGAATTTTCATAATATTGAAACGGACATAACTTTTAACCCAAATAACTTAAAAAATTCTGCGACCACTAGCGAGGCCAAGGGCCAGAGGAGAGCGGCAGGAACAGGAGCGTGCGGCTGCAACGACTTGTGATGATGTCCGCGTGATACATCGAATCAACCGTCTACGAGATACCCTGCACCACATTGCGAATAATCCAGTATGAGTGTGTAATAAATTACATCAGTCAATATGAAGTGAGGCGAAATGACTGCCTCACAAGTCATCACCTCTCTTCTCTCTCTCGAAAACGCAAGAATAGCGCGTATGTTATTTAGGAATATAGTAGAGTAAAATCAGCGCGACGAATAGAAAACGCGAAGTAAAATGTTCAACAAATAATTCGAGTGCGCCTTGCCATCGCCACGTGTGAGTGAAAATAATTAGTGTAACAAATATCTTTATTATAAAAATATAAAGTTAAATTCGTATCAGATGGTAAAGACTGTTTCGGAGAGAAGTGTGCAAACGTGAACTCAGAGATTGACATCCTCTCAATGTACAGTCAGTTGTAAGTGTTAAATACATGCGACTTCGGGCGAAATTAGCCCGCATTTATATGTCATTAATTCGGTATAAAATTTAACATTAAGCCGTTTTTAGAAAAAATATAGACTTTCAACATTTTTTCAAATTTTCATATTTAGACACATCCCTTAACGTGGCTCCCTTTGTGACCTACGTTGGACAAGTCGGTAGAGTATCTGATTCCCACGCCGGTGATCCGGGTTCAACTACTTGTCTTGGCCGATTGATACAAGCACCTCTGTAAAAATTGCATGTGCTTTGTTCACAAACAAACTGCAGACTACCGTCATCGATTAGCACCATATGGAAGCAAAATATGGCAACGTTAAAAAAAATAATAGAAAGATGGCTCCCTGATGTTTTTGGATGATTTTGACTAATTTTTTTACTTATTTTCTTTTCATTGATACTATTCACTTCTTCATATGTTTAACATTGGAAACAATTTAGTTTATTCGATACTTCTATTATATGTATAAAAAAAAAGATTTTGTAAATTAAAAGTTTTTTTGGGTTTTTATAACCAGTCAAATAAAATACTTAGCATTGCATCTTATGCAAAACTGAATATTTAAATGTGTATATCTAGAAAATTATTTTTCAACCTTCAAGAAGTTGCTCCCGTATTTAGAGACGATGAATGTAGCTGTAACTCGCAGCAAATATTCCTATAAGGACTATTTAGAGAAGTTAGTATTTTTTTTTTTTCAAGAATTGCGTACACACAAATTTTTGCGGATTAAGCATGTATACAAAACCATGGTAGTTTTAATAACTCGCAAGTAATGCAGCGCGGAAAATGGGCCCAGTGTCGTCATCTGACAGCCGCGCACTTCAACCGGTAGGCAAAAGAGAGCAGGCGGCGAGATACCGCCGAGGCCGTGAAGAAAGGCCATTATCGCTAATGCTATCGTGCCACGCACTACGCCTTCTGTTTGTTCGCCACCATCTTGGCGATTCTTCCGCTCTGCAACTGCACCGATTCGCCCTTGGGCTGTGCACGGTGATTCTCGCATGCGTGGGTGCAAGAACGGCTGGTGGAGGCGAACGCTCGACCCCCGCATGAGGCGAGAAATCTCCAGCAGCAAGCACCGAGCCGGCAACGTGAGGGAAAGCGACAGAGCTAGTTGCCAGCAACGAGAAAAAGAGAGAGAGACAGAAAAAGAAAAAGAAGCTTCGTCAGAAGTGTTCCGCCTCTGACCCACACCCTCTATTTAATAGAGGTAAGGGCTAGTCCAGTGGTGGTGCCTACGTGCGTAATGGCCACAGTATAAATAGTGTGCCGTGCACCCAGAATGTAAGGGCTCCGAATAGCCCGCGATAAAAGAAGTGCGCGCGTGATCGAAGCCATCTGTGATCCCGGCAGCGTGTTCAGCGACGGTCGTACTGAACACGCATGCGACGCTCGACCTTCTGGTAATTATTAAATTCATTGTTAATAATTTATTGTCATCTTCGTTGTAATTTCCTTATTCAGTCTTATTTCAGAATATAGTCGATTTGTTGTTATTATTAAAATTCCCGCATCGAGTTAGGCCGATAAGCGGAACTAAATTGCTACTCGTGTTGCGAGAGAATTAGTCTTCGCGTTTTCGCGCTACGTCAGGTTGTGAAAACTAGTGCGTCGAGGAAACACCGCACAAAGTGGTAATTCACGTGGATTCGACGTATACGTGGGAAAAACCTACACAGCTGAACCAGGGTAAGGCTACAGCGGCGAGTTACCACGGGCCGACCCAAAGGTAAACGCTGCGATAAATCGCGCACACGGTTTGCGTATGGCACATGCCAGCAGAACATTGACTCGGTTATTAAATGATTATTATTAGCAAATTGAGCAACATGTTATAATTGATTTAATATGGAGATATATTTTTATCATGCTATTTATAATAGAAACTTATAATAAATAATACTAACTTTTCTTTATTGCGGGTTCTAAAGTTAGTGAGAATTTATTAGGTTGATATTGTCAAATTAAAATACACAAAGTACTTTTTTAATTAACCTATATTTTGACTGCACAAATGTGCATTTTGTTCAATGAATGTGGATTAGGAAAGTCAAAATTGCACAAAATTGGTATATATTCCTCTTTTATTGGTTACTAATAACATTAAAATATTGAAATAAAATTCCGGATATTTAAAGATTTTGAAATAATCAGTATATGTCCACCCAAAGATATTTTCAACAAAATTTTGCTTGTTTTTTTATTAATTGATACTCTAAAGTTTGCTTATAATACAATTTTTAATAAAATAACGGTATTTATACAGGATTTGTGAAACAAAATTACATACATCCTTTTCAGAGCTACATAATAAATAATCAAGTCAAATTAAGAGCGAATAATAGTTATTTCTAGCTATAAAAATATGATATCATTTTCTTAGAAGTGCATGACAAGGAGGTGTGCGCGAGCGTTATTTTGAATATAGCCCATTCTTACTAAAAAATAACTCATTCTGAATAATTTTGAATACAATGGCTAAAAGAATTGCAATTATAGGTAGACCATAAGCAAATAATTCGATTAATACAATATTCAGTGTGTCGAGATTAAAAATTACCTCTTCCATACTCGTTTTCATTCTACATTCAATTTCGGCTTGGCGAATAACGTAATATTGCGCGAAAGCATTAAATTATTTGAGAATATTTTTAGCATTCGTCTCATCTTCTTTTCTTATCTCACTTTTTAAAAAATCTAAAATGTATTCAACGATTAACAAAAGTAGCACACTGTTCTACAAGTTTAGGTCGCGCACTAATACACTTACGCACCTGCGACAGTCCTTCGAGTGTAGTTAGCTGCATGACGATGTTTGGCGGATTATCGTGCTTCTTCTTCTTTATGCCGGGCGGTTCCAAAGTAGTGGTTGTTTCCATATCCTCGTATAGCTGCGCCTCGTACGGCTGACCTATGTTCTTCAGCTTTGTAGGCGAACCGTCAGCGGGTGGTCTCTCGTCGAGGGCTGTTGCTTTCGAGTCGTAAGCCATCGTAAAATTGAGGTCGTGATTGGGAAAGAAAATCTTGCATGGCTTTCCAAAATCTTTATAGAATGTATATGAGTTTTTTGAGTACGCACTCATAACCTCCATTTAGTCGATGAAAAGCTCCCAGCTACTCGTATCCAGTGTTACGTACCGCGAGTCTGCTCAGCCAAGCTTTGCGATAGGTCTATATAACCCCCGTGATTTTCAAGGCCCACAATTACGTGCTTAGAGTGAGATCTATTGAGTGCGTAAGTACTTGGTAGCACCAGCAAATTAGAAAGCGTCATCAATGCAGAATTGCAGATGGATGCAGCGTTCTGGTTGTTAGCCATTTTTAAAAATTGATGTATATTTTATTGCAACTACTGTACACGAGCAGAGTGGCTGCTGGTAAGCGACTGTAGTCGATGCTCGAAACACCCTTTTTTATATCCTGCTATCGCTATCAACGCTAGTGCGAAGATTGAGTGAAAAAACGGATGTTAATTATCGAACAGCCAATCTCGAAAATGAGTTTGCCACCCGAAGAGAGAGGAATTCCGTTGCAAACTTTTTCTGAATAAAATAATAAAGCAGAAAGTTTAAATAAATTTTCTCCGTACAATAAAATGTAATATGACAACGTTCAACTGTGTTCTACGAAATATGCACATAAAAATGTAATAAAATCCTCAAATGTTTAAAGAATCGTTTAGTCAAAGGAGACACGTATCTTGAAAAATTTTATTTTAATTTAATTTTAAAATTTTTTATTTAAATAAGAAAAAGTACAGCTATGAAACAAAACACATACAAAAGTTATCGTTAAAAAATGTTGGGTATTCTTTTTTAAATAAAAGTACACGTCTCAAAATGTTAAAAAGTATAATAAAAATCAAAAAGTTTAAATTAATATTTTATTGAAAGACATAAATTATTTAATAAACTACATATTTATATTCATGTATGGGTAAATTTTTAAAAATCAGGAATCAAGCGGAACATTGAGGGTAAAAATAAAAGTATAAGACACAAAATTAAAATATCATCTCATTAAATTTATTACAATATTTTTTAGAAATAAAAGGAGAGTACATATGTTTCTTATAATACTAGTGTACAAAAGTATAAAAATTTATTGTGACAAACATTCCATTTTCGAAGTACATGATTGATTGATACACCCAGCTCCAGCAGAGCTCTCGCGCGGAAACACATTAACTTGCCGACGAACGTACCTCTTACTTTTTAATTGTTTAACAATATATTTATAAAACTTTGCAACTAATGTATCGTTGCTACGTGTATTCCGTGAAAAGATTTTACAAGACGAGCCTAGAGAAACACCATTACACAAATTATACAGAAACATAATGCAATATTCTCTGCACACTTGCGAATCAACACTTTGTAATTTCTTTTATTCCATTGATATCGCACGCAGTTACTTCGGAGTCGATTCAGATGATGCTGTGAAAAAGGTGCGATGCCGTAGCTATCGAAGTAGTTTCAGTGGCCATTTTTGTCGATGTAAATGGCAATCTAGTGCGAACCAGACTTATCCGACATATCGATGTTTGATACAATAGCAGCAGGGAGACTTAAAAATTTCGGCACGTGAACTGCTGCATAAACACCAATCGAGTTTGCGTTTAGCCCTCTAATGGCACTCACTATTTGGCTCGTGTTCATTTTAAATAGTAGAACACACACTCGCACTCATCATCCGGTCCGTCCGACTCGTCAATGATATATAGCTTTTTGACGTTGGGTACATCGTCGTCTTCGTCATCGGCCACTTTGTCGGAATAGACGTCCTTGCTTTGCCGCGTACCGTTTTCTTCTGACGCTCCATCGACTACGTCCTGTCCTCCCTCTTCCGCGAATCGTAGGTGTTTTACTCTCTGCTGTCGATGGCATTCTAACAGTGCACCGTAGAAGACCTCGCTATGTATAATGGGTAGGCTGAGCGTATCTTTTGAAAAAAGCATGTAAAACCACTTTTTGATCTGATAAGCTCTGTGCATTGCGCAAAAATCTTTTTTATTCTTAAAATTTTGCGCGCTGTGTATTATACACATCAATACAGCTGGAAACAACTACTCGAGGTGTTGAAAACTCGGTGCATCGTAATGCTCGACATTTATAATACGGCGTACCATCACTGAATCCAAATACATGGCTTTTTCACTCCCTCGTACATATATTCTGCGTGCATCCCTCACTATGTCGTATAAGTGACGTCGTAATTGGCGAAGAGAAACTTCGCCTTCAAACCACTGTAGACCGTGCACACCAAGCGAACAGTAATTGTTAGTTTGACGCACTATCCAGTGTACGAAAACGCGATTTTGTAGTTATATCGCTGCAACTTCTTTAGGTTTTATATGCATCGCAAAATCCCTGTATGTCGATGACGTAATCCATTTTAAGCTTTTGAGAGGTGCGTGCATTAGCTACGACTACTGTGTGAGAAACTGATCTGACTATGCTTAGTTTTAGGCCTAATATACTTATGTCCCCACCAGTTTTTTCGTCGTCGTCGTCGTTGTCGTCGTCGTCGTCGTTGTCGTCGTCGTCGTCGTCGAAGTCGTTAAAGTCTTACGCATTGAAATCAGTTATGATTTGCCTGTTCGAGTCAATCTCTAAGTAAGACACCCGGGCTTATTTTAACTCTGCGAACGATGAATGTTGCTTCTTTTATATGCACTTTGAATTTACCGTCATCGGAAACATCCATTAAGCAAAATGCGTCCTTGCTTCTTACTACACGAATTCTCATTTCTACACAGTTAATTAACATTTTATCTTGATTCAGCAGGTCGAGATGCAAGAATTATTGCATGTCATATACGCGGTCATTGCGCGAAAAATATTGACGATTCTTAGCGCCTTTGTTCACGGCTAGCGGGGCTGCAGCATTCGGCGCAGCTTCAAAAGCGTTTTCCGTATCCTCGTACCATAAAGTAGACGTCAAATGCGACTCTTTACCTGCGGGAGAATAGTTGAGTAGTGACTCTATGTAGGCTCTGTAGGGGTACGCATTATTTGGTGGTGAAACGAGTTTTTGATTGAAAAATACGTCAATCTGATTAAACATGGAATGCAAAAAATTTTTAACTGGTGCAACTTTAGCATTTTTGGCGTCTGTATCAACGGGTGTGATTTTTGCTTGAATGTAAAGCATAGTGTGCAATTTTCCTCTTTCTCAATACGTCGAGCGCTGAGCCTGGGAGGTTGGCCGTCGGATGGCGCTCGGCACGCCGCTCTCGGGGCGCCTCCCGGCTTGGCGGCCGACTAATCGCTCGCCGCGGTCAGTGCGACTTCAACCAGCGACACAGCCGGAGCCCCGCCGTTCTTACCAGCATCTCGAGGAGATTCAGCTTCGTGTCCCGAACCAGTGGCGTCCATCGGAGTGACGTTCTTGGAGCGGCGATCGGATGCGCTACGCCAGTGTTCTTCTCAAGGTTGTCCTCGTTCAGGGCTTGCCGCGCACCAACATTAGAATATTTACTTGTGAAATTTGGGTATATGTGAGTCTTCTTCTTTTGTCATTAAATAAAGTGTCGTTAAAGTTTACCCAGTGTTTCATTGGACCGCCTCCTCGCCTCTAATTATTCCTATTCGACATTAAATTTAACAATGGTCCATCCGAGCCGGATGAGGAGGTCGTGTCCAAGCCACACTGGGAATCACGCGGAGTTATAGCGCACAACAACAACGGAACACACGAGTTCTTTGCACACGCGGACAACGGTTTTCGCATCCACGCGCGCGTTCTATTGGTCAAGTGGTTGCCTCTGCCCGCGCAACCGCCATGTTGCTTCCAGTGCGTCTCTCTCTCTCTCTCGCTCTCTCGCGCGCGATCCCATTTAGGGCTCCTGTCGCCGTCCAGCTCGCGCTGCAGCCATGTCGCATTCTACGCGTTCTCTATGGTTCTCTCTCGTGCGTGGGCTGGGGCGCGAGGCGCGCGTCCTCGCGATGCATCGCTGCCATGCTGTGTTCGGCGCGTCTCTCTCACTCTCTCTCGTGCGCAGGCTGGGGCGCGGGGCGCGCGTCCTCGCGATGCATCGCCGGCATGCCGTGTTCGGCGCGTCTCTCTCGCTCTCTCTCGCGCACGAGCTGGGGCACGGGGCGCTCGTCCTCCCAGCGCATCGCTGCCATGCTGCATTCGGCGCGTCTCTCCCCCCTCTCTCTCTCTCTCTACCAACGGGCCAGTGTCAGAACCCCAAATATCACGTCTCGTGTTCAGGCATCGTGACGGGGTCCACGTCTCGCAGGATCACTAGCGTGACCACACCACTGCCCCATCGAAACGAATGCTGCTTCGATCGATGTCCGGCATTTCTCTATCACGTCTCGCTTCCGGGCGTCGTGGCGGGAAGCAGACTGATCGCCGTACTGTCGCATCGGACCGACTCGCGCTCGGATCGATGCCCGGCATCTCTATATTACGTCTCGTTCTCGAACGTCGTGCTTACGATGCAAGGTCACGTAGGCTCCTCGACTGACTCCGTCTCGCTCACAAGCGTCGGATGAGTTATAAGCAGTCTCGTTCATTTCAGAGAAATGGAGTTGATCGCAGCACAGCGCGCACTACTTCAGGTGATCGAGCATTCAGCGCTCATCATCGGCCAGATGCCCCCAGAAGACTGGACGGAGGGTCTTATTCGAAGCCGTCTAGAGCTGCTGGAGGCTTACTGGGAGGATTTCCAGGCTAACCACGTGGGACTCCTGCAGTACGCAGATCAAGCAGACAGCTCCTACTTCCAGGGTGAAAATTATCTAAAGGCTGAGGCCAATTACATCACGGCCAGGGGCCGCCTGTACGATGTCCGAGCCCGCTTCAATCCCGTCGCCGTTGAGGTTGCTCAACCTGCCTATTTGACCAGTCGTGGTGCTGCCCGTCTCCCAAGAATCGTCCTTCTAGTGTTCGACGGACGTCGACAGAGCTGGGAGTCATTCAGAGACTTGTTTCGCTCGCTGATCCATGAAGATGTATCTCTCACTGAGGTCGACAAGCTATATTACCTGAAGACCCATGTGCAAGGTGAGGCAAAGACCTCACTAGATAATGTACAAGTGACTGGACCAAATTACGCCATCGCCTGGTTAATTTTGGAATCCCGTTATGATCACCATCACCTGTTGGTCCAAGACCACCTAAAAGCCTTGAAGCATCTTCGATCGTTGAAAGAGGAATCCTCGGAAGGCCTGCAGACTCTGATCGACGAATTAGGACGACATCGAGACCAGTTGCAGACTCTTGGCCGACCGGTGACTAGCTGGGACGACTGGTTCATTTCATTTGCTTCGGACGCTCTAGACCCAGTGACTAAACGGGACTGGGAGGAAGAGCTGGAGAACCTCGACCGGGTCGCGGAAGGTGAGCAGAGACCTACACCTAGCTTTGCCATGCTGACCACCTTCCTCCAACGCCGATGTCGCACATTAAAACTGCTGGAAACTGGTCGCCAGGCAAAAGACGCGACTAGCCTCGCAAAGGGGATCGCTCCCTCATTCTCAGGGGCTCGTCAAAATCGAACTCTTGTAGCTGCTACAGTCAACTATTTTCGCTGCGGCACATGCAGAGGCCCTCATTACATGGGACACTGCAACCAGTTCAAGAGACTCAATACAGCTGAGCGCAGGATCTTTGTTATGAAAGAGCAGCTTTGCTTCAATTGCCTACGGGACGGCCACTCCGCCAGAAACTGTCCGTCCCCAACGCAGTGCCAATTCTGCGGCGCCCGCCATCACACCCTGATGCATGAGGGACCTCACAAACGATCCGCGGCGCCCGTTGATTCCGGGATCCCAGCCAAGATGTCGAGGGATGCCACTGCCATGCTCGCTGCTGCCACGTCATTGGACAATGAGGCTCCCTCGCCACCATCGTCTTGACTAAGCCTGCTCCCCACGGCAATGGTCGAATTGGGCCATAGAGGGAAGGCACGAGCGAGGATAAGAGCACTGCTCGATCCATGCTCCGAATCTACGTTGGTCACTCTACGTCTGGCTCGCCGGTTCGGACGAGATTTGAAGAGAGTCAAGGTTGGAGTTACAGGCGTTGTTGGTGACATCATGGGCTCCACGCTTATTCGAACTCACCTGCCATTGTGCATTCCAGGCTCCACCTGTCCTCTCAGGATCGAAGCTCACGGGCTCCAGCGCATCCGAGTGAAGACGCCCTCTCGCCGTCCGAGCATTGAGGTGGCCAGGCTATGCGAAGGACTGCCGCTAGCAGATCCCGACTTTATAACGCCGCGTGGAGTCGACATGATTATAGGAGCCAACTTCTACGGCGCACTGATGCTCCCTGGTGTGGATCACCGTGACAGCCTCCTGATCCAGAAAACGGTTTTCGGCTGGATAATCACAGGTACACTCGAGGACGAATCTCCGAGATCCATCACCTCGGCCTGTACCACGGTCCCTGAGCCTCAAGAGGAACTCTGGCATGAACAGCTCATTGAACTAATGCAGAGATTCTGGTCGCTGGAAGAAGTCCCTGAAGTCATAAGATGACCACCGACCGACATGGACTGTGAGCGCATCTACGCGACCAAACACACTCGCGACTCGAGTGGACGTTACCTAGTTCCTCTGCCCATCAAACAAGGTGGCCACAACCTGCTTGTCTCAAGTCTGGGACAAGCTCGCAGAGCTCTCTCCACGATCCATCGCAGAATGAAACAGGACGACGCCTTCCGAGATGAATATGAGCAGTTCATGGAAAACTATCAACGGTCAGGCCACATGCGGCCACTTACTCAACAGGAAATGAACCAGTCCTCCCAGAACATCAACTACCTTCCTCATCACGGAATCTGGCAGCGGAGTGACGATGGACGGAAGCTCCGCGTCGTCTTCAATGCCTCTTGTCCAACGTCATCTGGCAAGAAGCCTTAACGATACGCTTTATTCAGGTCCAAAACTACAGAACGACCTCGCCTCTGTTATTACGAGGTGGAGGAGATGGCGAATAGCGTTCTGTGCTGATATCAAAATGATGTTTCGGCAAATTTTGGTCAATGCAGAAGACACACGCCTACAAGGGATTCTCTGGAGTCGATCAGAGAAGGTACCAGCAACACACTTTTTGCTCCTCACAGTCACCTATGGTGAGACTTGTGCTTCCTACTTGGCTTTGCGGACACTCCACCAGCTTTGCGACGATGAGGGCGCCTTGCTACCCGAGGCAGTCGAAACAGTCAAACGAGAATTGTACATTGATGATTTTCTTACCGGAGCCGACACCGAGGCGGCCGCTCGTTGTCGTCGAGATCAGCTTATCCAACTGCTCAAGGCGGGCGGCTTCGAACTGAAGAAATGGGTGTCAAATACACCCAGCCTATTGGAAGATATATCCGTGGAGAGTCGACTGCGCCCCAGCTGGTTACAACTGGCCACAGAAGGCCCCGTCAATGAATTGGGTATCGCCTGGGACCCGATCTGCAACTGCTTCCGGTTTGCTCCACCTTCTATCGATGACGTACCTCAACTCACGAAGCGCATCGTTCTCACCGAACTCGCTCGGCTGTTCGACCCCGCGGGTTAGCTAGCTCCCGTCGTGATTGTTGCAAAGATGCTTCTGCAAGATCTCTGGCGAGCAAAGTTAGACTGGGATGAGAGCCTACCTGCCTCGATGGGTCGCAACTGGCGCAGCTTTCGCACAAGCTTGAACGACATCACCGCCTTGACTCTACCAAGATGGTTTCGCTGGACTCCGGCCCGCAGCGTCCAACTTCATGCCTTTGCTGACGCGAGCCATCGGGCAATGGCAGCTGTCGTCTACACAAGGGTCCAACTATCTGAAGGCTCAGCCAGTGTCACCATCGTCTTGGCCAAAACGAAGCTAACAGCCATCAAAGGCTTGACGCCCCCCAAGCGGCCGACTCACCGGATGACAATTCCTCGGTAGGAACTCCGGGCAGCATTGCTGACCGCTCGATTGCTAACCTCGGTGGCCCAAAGTTTAGACGTCTCGCTGTCCAATTGCTGCATTTGGAGCGATTCACGAGTGGTCCTGCACTGGCTGCACTCCACCGAACCTGTCGGAAATGACCTTGTGGATAACTACATCAGTCATATCCAGGAGACGTTCCTCCAAGAAGTCTGGAACTATGTACCGTCCAGCCATAATACAGCCGACATAACAACCAGGGGCACGAGACCAGCTCAGCTTTGTCGAAATCAGCTCTGGTGGGCGGGCCCAGCATGGTTGACGGAATCGCCATCCGCCTAGCCCCAACATTCTTCGAAAAATCCCGCTGCTTCGGAATGCCCACCTGAGGCCCCTTCATGAACATTGAATTGTCTCCTTACCCAGACAGCGGAGCCCTCATTCATCGAGCAGTTCTCTTCCCTCACGAGGCTGCTCAGAACCGTCAGCCGATGTCGACGCCTCCTTCGATCCAGGATGGACATGAGGGACATGCCGGCACCATTTGCACCAGTGAGGGCTGACGAGCTCCAAGATGCCTTTCTCTCCTGCGTCCGGCTCAGTCAACAGCGGGTCTATGCTCTGGAGATTGAGGAGCTCCGTCGAGACAGGCCAGTCTCCACAAGAAGCGCCCTCCGGAGACTCGATCCCTTCCTTGACGAAGCCGGGATTTTGCGTGTCGGAGGCAGACTAAGACACTCTCTTTTGCCGTACGAGGACAAACATCCTCCGATATTGGATGGGAGCAGCTACCTGGCAAAACTGATAATTGACTGGACTCATCAGCGGGCGTTGCATGGTGGGGTTCGACTGACAATATCGTACACCATGCGACGAGCATGGATCATAGGAGGTGAGATGAAGATTAAATCGCATCTTCGCAAGTGTGTAGTATGCACTCGCTTGACGTCCCGTCCCAAGAGCCATGTTATGGTGTCTCTACCTTCAACTCGGGTTGTCCCGTCCCGGCCCTTCAGTCGCAGCGGCGTCGATTATGCGGGCCCCTTTCAAGTGCTCAGATCTAAAGGTCGTGGAATCGTTTCATCAAAGGGGTACGTGGCAGTTTTTGTCTGCCTGAGCACCAAGGCTATCCATTTAGAGCTCGTCGGGATCTAACCACGGCCAGCTTGCTCGGAGCATTAGCTCGCTTTTCGGGGCGTCGTGGCAAGCCCTGCGAAATTTGGAGCGATAATGCGACGAATTTCCGCGGCGCTGATCTTGAACTCCGCCGTTTACTCCATGAAGCCGAACTTGACTGGAAACTTGTCACTGATACCTTGGCGACGGAAGGGATAGATTGGCGATTCATCCCGCCCTCGGCTCCTCATTTCGGGGGCCTGTGGGAAGCTGGTGTCAAGTCAATGAAAAATCATCTGCGCCGAATTGCCGGTATGCGACAACTCACATACGAGGAATTCTCTACCTTGTTGGTGGAGATCGAAATGGTCCTCAACTGCCGACCCTTGGCCCCACTCTCTGGTGATGCCGATGATCCAGATGCTCTGATACCAGCTTACTTTCTTGTTGGTGGCCCTCTTGTCTCGCATCCGCGGCCCAGCACACCCGAAACCAACCTCGACCACCTGACCCATTGGGCACTAGTCAGAGGAATGCGCGACCACTTCTGGCACAGATGGAGCCGTGAATCTCTCAACACTTTGCAGCAGAGAAGCAAGTGGACACGACCTCGAGACAACCTCACAGTGGGAGACCTGGTTCTGATCACGGACCCAGCTCTCCTGAAACCTAATGGACGATGGCCTCTCGGCCGCGTCATCCGCGTCTAACCAGGCCAAGATGGATTCATTCGAGTCCTGCAGGTAAAAACTGCAGACAGCGACTTCACCCGGCCTGTGACCAGGCTCCTGCGCCTCCCCGTGATATCTCCAGCCACAAGTGCGAGCTGAACGCCCGACTTGGATCGGCTGAGACGGTGAACCACGGCGGGCGGCAACTTCAATTTTCATCGTTCCAGGAACGAGGCGGGCGGCTTTGTGCAATTTTCCTCTTTCTCAATACGTCGAGCGCTGAGCCTGGGAGGTTGGCCGTCGGATGGCGCTCGGGGCGCCTCCGGGTTTGGCGGCCGACTAGCCGCTCGCTTTTGCTCTTGATCGTTCGTCAGAAATTTACCCTTTTTGTTGACACGTACGAGATTTCGCACGCCCGTGTATCCCGTTCTCGTGCGAGAGATCATAATATTGCTTTTCATAATTCATTTTATATGTCCCATGTAAGCCACTTTTTTGGCGGCGATCCTCGTCAACGCGGATGATACGATCGGCTCTCTGCATAAATCTGTTTTAATTAAGCGACGTTTAGCGGTATTTAAAGGTGCTGCTAATCTCTGCGCTATTTTAAACATTTCCATATGTCCTATTAAATTGCTTGAAGTATCCGATGTTTTTCGATCGTTCGATCTTTCGCCCATCTATCGTAACCACTTTAGCATTATCCTACTTTTTTCTTTCTGGCGCTGAAGATTTCCAGAGCCAAAAAAAAGTTTTGCTTTTCAATCGTAAGTTTTAAGCACGCTTTCTAGTATACCTTCCTCAGTGAGCGGGGTAATCGCGGCGTTGATCTCATCTAGCTCGCGCTCTTAATCACGCTCGCTGATACGTTCGTTCTGTTTAATAAATAAATATCTCCGTAAAACTTGTAAATAATTCATACATTTTTCGCGTTCATTTAAATTTCTTTTCGAATGTAGGAGATCGTGCATTTCAGAGTCCAACCTAAATAAATTATCGCCACAGGTATGCATGGAATTTTCATTCATGCGATTAGAGGCTGACTGAGGTGGCGGCGGCAGTGGTGGCGGCGGCTGCTCGTGCACTGGTGGCCTCGTAGTTTCCGCTCCGCCTTTCATACGTTCGAGCGATTCTTCGGGCACTAGAATCATCTTGCGCGCTGGATCCATTGTCCCTCCCCCACAACCATTAATTACTGTGAATTACCACCGAATAATTTTGATATAAGTTTACCAACTACAGGTAGCAACAGAAGTAAAAATCTACCATCGTTTTTCAGTAAAATTTGCTTTCATTTTACGCAGAACGTGCCTGTGTCTGCTCAAACGCTTTATTTGTGACTCTTTAAGTTCGGCACAGCCATGCAAAGCGTTCGAAATATACTCACATACACACTTTATCGTAGCTTTATCGGCCGATCGAAGCAGGGCTTTTCGCTGTTCATAGTCAACACAGTGCCTCAGAACAAACAAAAGTAGCGCGTTTTTCTTCGTAAAATGATTACAGGGTAGCGGATCTCCGCGTTTACTCGAGCGATACTTCGATGTTATCTCAGCCATTGTCACTGATAGACTGATGCATCGAGGTTTCGTTCGTCTTTTATAATTGCTTCCTCATCGAAATTTCAAATATTTTGGCACGTATATGTAGTGCAACTCGTCGTTTGGAAATATGCAAGTACGCACACGAAACTTATTGAGAGCAGTCTGTGAAAGATCGAGAAACAAATAAGAGTGAGGATTTCTAGTCGCATCGAGATGAGCAAAAATTTATGATCCTCGGGATATACTTGACGCGCAAGATGTTGAATTTGTGCGCGGATTTTTAAAAATCACCATATATTTTGTGTTCAAACTTATGTCTCGTTGCGATTTTCCCTTATGAAAAATATTTTGCGTAATAACGATAACGCTTATATTTTTGTGATGATTCGAAATACCTTTCGTAAATAAATCGAGAATTATCTTGCTCGATGACTCGCGCATCAGATCGTCGAGAATAAGCAGCTTTTTACTCATTATCGTGCGAATAGTCATCCGGCTGCTGGAGCTGCTCTCGGAATTCGATCTCTGGCATGGGTACTGCGGCGACGGTGGTGGCGGCGGTGGCGCCGCCAGGTCTGAGGTCCGTTCGGTACGTCTCTTGTGACTCTGCATAGTAAAATACCTTACGATCAAAGCTTGTATGGCAAATCCTACCTACCGTCGCCCCCGCTGTCAAGTGAGCAGGAAATCTTTTTACGAATAATGTTTTACCGCAACCCGTAGGACCGCACACACAACAAGTAAACGAATGTTTCCAGCGCGTATCCATCCTCGTAACTGATAAGAAAGCAATCTAGACGAATTTTTATAACGATTCAGAGTGAAGGATGAGAGAAAGAGCTTAAAATGGATAAAGAGAGAGAGAGAGAGGGATGTAGGTGATCACCGTATATTAGTCTCTTACGTGCGCACGCGCGTTACGCGTGGATAAGCTCATCACCGCGGTGTATAAGCTAGTACTGCGTGCGCGCCTACTGAGAAGCTTATACGCGCACGCACGCATGCGTGGGGCTAAGCTTATACGAGCACGAGCATATGTTATATTATGCACACACGTACATAAAATACATAAATGTAAAGAAAAAATAAATATTTGATTAGAATAAATTTATTTCTATAATTTTATTAAACATTTTACATAATAGCCACTTAATTATTTAGTGTTTGTAGCCAAAAGATAAAGACAAACTTTGCAAAACGAATCATCTTTTTTTTTAAACAATGCAGCACGTATGTGTTTAATCACGCGTTACAACGTCATGAGTAGGCATACGTCTTATAGCTTTAAATTTTATTTTAATAATGTTCGCACTTTCTTCCTCTTCCTCTTCCTCCTCCTCCTCCTCCTCCTCCTCCTCCTCCTCCTCCTTCTTCTTCTTCTTCTTCTTCTTCTTCTTCTTCTTCTTCTTCTTCTTCTTCTTCTTCTTCTTCTTCTTCTTCTTTATAGTTTCACCCGTAGAGGGGGTGAGTGCTCGAAATGAGTAACATTTTGAATTCTCACCGGTAGGGATTCCAAGAGACTATATAATTTGAGACGAGCATGTGCGGTAGTATATACGGCAATAACGACGTTTGTATGCGGGGTGAATGCTACAGCCTCCTCTCTAAACTGCCAATTAAGATACAAAACTTCATCACTTACGGGCAATACATCGAATACTTCTTTTTCAGGGTCTACTAGGAGTTTAAAAAGATCTTTTCGCGCATTTAATATTTCGGCTTCTTTCAAATTACTACACTGGCCAAATTTACCCCAAAAAAACGACACACAAGCCTGCATTTTTTTCTATATTTTCGCGCTCTAACTTGATTTCCTCGTCTCGCTCGTACTCTTGCAAATATTGCATTTTACTAGTCTCATTCTCACACCAAGATAGCCAGGCACTCACTTGTTGCTATATTTTCAAAAATAAGTTTACGTAACCGGCAAACAAGCCTCCTTCACCTGTGCACAGATCGAAGCGGGTCATCCGATACTGTCAAATTATATATATTTCAGTGATTTCGTATCCAAGTTCAATGGCTTTTCTTAACTCGTCGGCCATCCAAGTGTTAGTGAACTCGCGCTCGTGAATTTCTTCATGGTTACATTCTTCTTGCAGTATTTCTTCACAGCAAGAACGACACTGTGCGAATAATAGTCGATTATGCATTTTCATAGGTAAGAAAGGTATAAATAATTTACGCGGTGGCAAAATTTTACATTTTACGAGGTCCTCTACGCGCGCTAAATAGTTGTTTTAACTGCCCCTCAGTTCTTCACACTCCGTGCCAAGGAGAAGGCGTGGATGTCCGAGAGGAAACTGTCCTCTGTTACACACGTAAGGGTAGAGTGAACAAATGTCTGAATACTTAATTTTTTGGCCTTCTTCAGCTTTGTAATACGTGACGATATTTTTTGTCCTGCCACCGTCAAATGCGTCGCGCGGATTTAAAGTTATTTTACTGATAAACGGATGATTTGATACGTAACGAAAATTTTCTAGATTTTCAAGTTTATGCGTTCGAATTCGCACTCCCAAATTCAGTTAAACGAGCGACCATACATTGAAATTTTATCGCGATTATTTTTAAAACATTTTGAACATCCGTGCGTGTAGCAGCCTTGGAACTCGAAAACTGCATCCCTGTCGTGAGCGTGAACTACAGCTTCCGGGTGTAAATACCCGTCTACTAAAAATCCCTCGCTTAACCTAAACTCTCGAGCTCTTCCCACGTGTATTATTTCTCGACCTATTTCACGCTCGCACTGCAATAACCATTCAATGTATTTCCGTAAGTGCCTGTCGGCGCGTCTATAGCCGTTTGGCGGAATTATACCTATGCTATTGGATAATAAAATTTTTTTTTCTAAATATGTGTGAACAAGCTGATGCGATCGTGGTTGCATGTACAAATGGATCTGTATCCCTGACAGAGAGAAATATTTTTCTAATGATATTTTGATGGTTAAGAATAATACACGGTAAAACTTAGCTCGATTGCTATGTAAGGGGTATGGCCACAGTAGCAGGCATAAAATCATGTGCATGTTCAACATTTATTTTTAATATGAAAAAAAAGTTTATTAATAAAAGTAAACAATGATATATTAAATAGATGTCTTAAAGTATCAAAAAAATTTTTTTTTTAATTTTTCCAAAAAGAAAATGTCCGCTTACAGCGCGTTTCCGGCAACACCTTTTTTTCTTTACGCTATTCTGCATGCAAAATTATATGCGTAATTTTGGACTTGGAACAATATAAAAAAAATTTCATCCTACAACTAGAATGGTAACTTATTTCTATGATAATAAAGTGTTAATAAAGACAAAAAAAAAATTCGATTTTTTGAAAATTCTACTGTGGCTATACCCCTTAACTCTTTTAAAATAAATTGCGCTTCAAACCTGCGTGCGTTGTGCGCTATATATAAATTTGTATTAATTCTTTTACCGGTTCCTTGCGAAAAATATATTCGTGAATCTCACAAGTATTGCACCATTGTGTCATATCGTCCGAATCTAGACAATCGGTACACATTTACTGCGCTACGCAAAGATTAGGTATTTGCACTTCTGTCGTTCTGTGATTTCGATAAGCAGTATCCTGACGTATCTCGAAATCGTAAAATATAAACAGATATTTTTTGACAGCTGGTGTGTGGTTCTGTGTAGTTTTTTCTCTACCGTCATCGCCATTTATCGGCCGCATGCAATAGATATCGTTAACTCTGTGACGCTTTCCATAAAATCTACACCAAAAGACACCGTATTCATGCTTTCCGCGATTACAAAGCGTAAACTTGCAACATTTTCTACACATTATCAAAACATCACATAATTTTTATTATTTTTTTGTATGAACCGTCTCTTTTGTGGTTTTCATAACAAGCCTTATCAATGAAATCTTGGTAACAGGAATATCTATAAAAACCGTTTGTAAAACAAAAGTATTATCAATTTGAAAATCCTCGCAACTTTGTGTCAAACTACTGATCAATTCCCACTAGTCTTCGTAAATAAAATTCTCGATGGGTTTGAGCTATAGACCATCGGCAGCATGTGCAAAATATTCACTTCTCACACTTATCCCTATCAAGTCACTTTCGGATAAAGCGAGTGAGCATCAATAAGCATGAATGTCACGCATAACCGCTTCTATCCAAATAACAGTCAGGTTAAACTTTCGTACATATTGCTCGCTCTCCTCAGCTATGACGAACCTATTACCAGGGGGACGTATATCGTAAGCATATTGATCTGGGGCCCCCGCAGCCACCTCCGCCGCAGTAGCTCCGGCACCTACTTGTATCGGATCTCTCTCGCTCTGCTGCTGCTGCTGATGCGGTGGTGAATATGCAGGCTCTTGCGATGGCGACAAAGAAGGCCATAAAGAGCCCATAGAAGAGGGTGATGAAGGTATTTCTGGACTCGAAGAAATATCGTTTGATACATCAAAGACTGAAATTTTTATTTTAAATAATCAATTTTTACAAATACAAATTTTTATTAATTTTATTTTTTTATAAAAGTTATTGTTCTGAAGAGCCATTAAAACTTTCGCGAGCGCGTTCAAAAAAATCTGTCAAATTAGTCTCCGTATACAGAGCAGAACATTCGTCTTCGGCCATATCATGAAACCATCTAATAACCATTGCGCGAGGCTCACCCATAACTCGTTACATATAAACCATTAAATAGTCCGAATTTATTCTTCTTCAAATGACGTTAGAAATATATATAGATATATATATATAATTAGTCCGAATTTAATGGTTTATATGCAGCATAATATGGATGTGCCTCGCGCAATGGAGATTAGATGGATTCATATATATATATATATATAAATGAAAAAAAATAAAATAAAAAATGTATTATTTTTAAACGTACATTCATTTACATGACGATCCAATGGACTATGTTGATCGAAAGCATGATATGTCATTCTCCGTCAATCCTCACTGATACGATGAAACATTCTTTCCCTTGGATAAGGACGACGCATGTAAAAAGCTGTAAGCGCATGAATGGGATACTGACGGGCAGCTTCGCTATCACTTACATCGTTGTCATTGCTATTTTCTCGTGGAAGGGGTCTCGCTTGCTCAAAGCCGCAGTACAGCACTTCTAGGCTCTCGATAATTTTGTGCAATTATTTGACCAAATTGCAATTTTTGACGCGATATCTCATCATTAGATAAGGACGACGCATGTAAAAAGCTGTAAGCGCATGAATGGGATACTGACGGGCAGCTTCGCTATCACTTACATCGTTGTCATTGCTATTTTCTCGTAGAAGGGGTCTCGCTTGCTCAAAGCCGCAGCACAGCACTTCTAGGCTCTCGATAATTTTGTGCAATTATTTGACCAAATTGCAATTTTTGACGCGATATCTCATCATTGGCTTCGTCTGATGATGTTTCGTAAATCATATTATCGCTGCTACTGTGGCTGACATTTTCATCCAGTTGTAC
This sequence comes from Gastracanthus pulcherrimus, assembly GCA_949152435.1. Taxonomy (NCBI): domain Eukaryota; kingdom Metazoa; phylum Arthropoda; class Insecta; order Hymenoptera; family Pteromalidae; genus Gastracanthus; species Gastracanthus pulcherrimus. The sequence goes on from OX424576.1 coordinate 62,092,700, forward strand.
ATTTAAATATTCTGCACATGCTACATTTTCTCCATTTTCACCTTCATTGTCGGAGTCAGGAATTACATGATCCTGCTGCTGTTGTTCATCTTTCTGAGAGGGCAGCCGATGTTGCTGCTGCTCCTCCTCCTTCTCATACCCTCCCTTCTCCTCTACATGTACACCTTCCCCTACTACCAATTGGTCACTTGACTCGGGAGATAGGGAAATACTGCGCGCAACGTGCTGCTGCTGCCGCTGCTCCAGCTCCCCCTCACCCTCCTCTTCATCAGATGCATCGAAAGGGTAGCTACTCGTTCCGATTACCGCATTATCACTTCATTCATCACGTGCTGTGTCTTCATAACAAGCCGTATCACTGTCATCACGAATATCAGCAAGTGATCTATTAAAAGCTAAAAGACTAATTTTATTAAATATTTTGTATCAATAAAAAATGTTTTTAAAATTTTTTATTACTAACCATGCTGTTTCTCGTATGCATCCATTAAATTTTTTAAAATACTTATATATTGCACATTCATTCTTTTGATGAACTGACCGACTAAAATTATAGCTGTAGGTGTGCGCTTAAAACCCCCTTGCGCAAGAAACGTGCCAGTCTGCGAAATCCACACTGGTTCAGTAAAAAGTTTAACTCGCGCTCTAATGCTACACGCATCAGGGTATGCACACGCCTGCGCCACACACGGTTGCACCTTCACCAAACCGGGTAGCGCTCGAATCTTAATGACGATTCAATTTTAAAAATTATGTCGCGCAATTCACACTGGTTTGCCTTCTCCATATTCGCTAGATCTACACTTGTTACTGTGCGCATTATCACTAAAAGGGTAGTCATGTAGGCGTTATTCTTTTATAAGACTTTGCAGAGCTATACTCAAAAGTGGTGGGGTGCTGTCGGAAAAAACGGTCCAGCCGCAAATTTTGATGTTTGAGTCATCTCGTATACAAAGGGGCTGCAACAGCGACAGTGGCAACTTTGGCGGCTGCGGTGTAAAAGAGAATATAACTCTTAAACTCGGACTATGCTCCGGTTCCACTGATTCATTTTTACGCAAGTGCTTTACTTTTTAGCAAAGCTATTAAAGTTAGATCGTAGCACGTGCACATGTTTTGTTTTACGAAGCTCGATAGTGAAAAATATCGAAAAAAATATCACACTCATACTGATCTAAATTTCCTAGAGTCGCAGGGCAAACTGCCGACGGCACCGCTAAAGGATGTTATAAAGTATTTTTCTGTTTATAGAATACAAACCATATATGGAAAGAAACGTTCTCAAGTGTTTGCTTACACTCGTAAAAGAAAACTTTCATTTTGACGCGGATTTTTATTACTTACAACGAATTCAAACACTGCCTCATTGAATTCTCTCATATAGGTATATGAGTAATTTTTAAACATAAAACAATACACTTTCGGGTGGTCTCTCACTGATTTGGTAGTGGGGTTGTCGTCGATATCGCCAGCGACTTCTCAGATTGATTTTAGACGTTCGACAGTACAGACGTGTCCAAATTTCTATTATAGCTTCTCTCTGTTTCTCACACACTCGTGCCATAATTAATCCCCGAAGCTGACATTTAGAGTAAGCTTCATGGCAACGTGTAGTAGGATATCTCTCTCTCTCTCTCTCCCTCTCTACTGCTCTCTTCCGGTAAGTCGCGGCACATCAACACCTCGCAATATTTTAACAACTTTCTGATTGTTTATCACTCCGAGGAGTGATTCTTTTACAGCGGAGAGAATCCTCCAATCGGCTCTCAAGCTCACGCCAAAAAACTGCATGTTTTGTACGTTTTTATGAGCCTGGAGGAGAATTCCGCTAAACTGTGACCAACATAACCTCAAAACGTCATCTTGAACGAGGATTTGGAGAGCGTCATCGTGCTACAGCTGTATCTCTCATTTTTACATCATTATAGAGGGTCTGTAATTTCGTTGTACTCTGCTCGATTGCTGTACATGGGAGGCTTACCGGAGGAGGATGAGAAGCGAGAGAAGCAGTAAAACATATTGTTTTCTTTGAGGTTAGAGTGTCTGTTCTTCTCTCTCTCTCTCTCTCTCTCTATCTCAAAATTTTGCATCTTGCAATTGGCAACACTGCACGGACGATTTTTTTGGAATTCACCACCAGGGCTCAGCACCATCGCCTTAAATCGATCGATAAAATTGACGTGCGAGTGTATTAACTGCTCAATAGATGCCGCTAACGTCAGGCACACCGAATTAAGCGCCAATTTTTAAATGTATATGTAAAACGACAACTCGCAGAGAAGCCACCCTTCATCGATACAAAACTTGCCTTAAAAGCTATCATAACGTGTGTCATGAAATGATAGCGCTAAAAAATAATAAATTTTCATGTCAAGAATGCAAAAAGAAAAATATAAATAACAGCAAAACCATAAACATTAACTGTACTATGGATAAGAGTCTGGCCTCAGCTAGCATAAGCACTGCAAATAATTCCGCGAATGATAAGAAATCCAACAACGACACAAAGATGGAGCCACTCACCGCGTCCACCCCTACAATTAAATTGTTAAAAACGACCACTGAAGAGAAGAGAATCGAGGATATCGCCTCTACCACTTTAAATTGTTCGCGGTATTCTAATCTGCCATCGACCATGCTAGACTTATTTCACAACCAATTTGAGGTTCTTGCAAAAACAATTGAGTCTTATCATTCTCTCGTGGTGAGGAAGTTCGATGAGATCAGTAATACGTCAACAACCGTACCAGCAACTGACGGGTTGACTGTTAAGCTGACTTCTCAGGTTTCGTCACTCGAGAAGAAAATTGACGAGCAGACATCCAAGCTGGCGGATCTGCAGAAAGATATTCTATTGTTATTGCAAGAAAATACACTTTTAAAACAACAAGTCCAACAAATGGAGACTAAAATTGATGGCATGGCCGATGGCATGAAGCTAATTTACAATTCAAATATCAATCAAAACCAAAAGAAAAATGTGAATGACGACATCATCCGTGATGAAATTGACGCTAATGAGTCGCGTGTGTTCGTATCCCTTAGAGACTTGCAAGTTGACTCCTCAGACCACGCGACTCCGAAAGAACCTGCTTTTAGCAGAATTCGAAAAGGGAGCCATAAACCTAGTACGCCAGGCTCATTCAATAAATATAACTCAGCGTCGAGTTATGTCTCGGCACTTGCTGGTGGAGGAAAGGGCTCTAGCTATGCAAACAGAGAAGACAGTAGCGGTGTTGAGGACACTGAGTTGATTGTCACGGGTATAGTCGACTGCTCTCGTGCTGAGACTGATCCTGTTGAGGTCGCTTACGTGGTTCTCAGTACTGCTCTGCCTTCTCTCAGTAAAGACGATATAAATAGTGTTAGGAAAATTGCTCGCCCTACGATGAGAGGCAGATCCTCCACAGCAGGTTCCGAGGGCTCTAGTCCTGCGCCATCTACTAAAGCAAACTCACCGCCGCTTTTAATTGTCCGTCTCCGCGCGTAACAAAACGTAATGAAGTGATGCGTGCGAAGGCGGACATTACGCGCTTTAACACCAGCGATATCGACCCTTCTAGGTTAGGCGAGAAACTGGCCAAGAATCTCTGTCACACGAATATTTTCATTAACGAAGCTTTAAGTAAAGACACCTACAATGATTTAAAAAATTTAAAAGTTATTGCCAAGAATCTTGGTTTCAAATTCGTGTGGCATAGACGTGGCAGGTTTCTCGCACGACGAGATGAGGGTATGCGAGCTCACTCGTTTGCTTCTGCTTCCGACCTTCGCACAAAAGCCGACTCCTACAACAGCAATAGTTCCAAAAGCAATAATAACAACATTAATGATACTATTGAAAAGGCTAGAGACGTACAAGATTTAAATAACAGAGTCACCAGTAGCCTTACCGGAAAAAATAAGTGTGATATCAATGAGCAACCAGTGCATCCTGAAAAACATTGACTAGATGCAGTAAAAACTAGTGAAACGGACGAAGGAGTGAATACGAGAGCGGGTTTTTTCAATGCAAATTCGATTAGGCATTGCATTGAATAAATCCGAGAACTTCTTAGCGAAAAGTCCTATCATCTATTCGGTGTGGCCGTGGCTGGACGACGAGAAAATAGGCAGCGATCCCGTTCATATCAAAGGATACTCACTTGTGCGGCCGGATAGAAACGTAAATGGAGGGGGGGTAGCACTGTACATTCGCGAGGAATACAGGGTCAAAGTCCTAGCTACATCAAATACAAATGAACCGGGAGAACCCAAAAAACCCAAACCTAGTAACCCTGAAAATCCTAGCATACCTGAAAAACCCAGTAAATCTCAAAAACCCAACAAAACTAACGAACCTAGCAAACCTGAAAAACCTAAAAATCCTAAGTACATCATGTGTGAGATACAGCATGGAGATCAGGAGCCTGTATTTGTCGCGGTTGTTTACAGACGTCCCGCCATTGCTTTTCTCAAGTATTCGGATCTTGTCGACAAGTTGAGGGAATATTGTGACTTATACAGTCACAAAATTATAATGGGAGATTTGAACGCGGATCTGTTGACAGACAGTGATGATGCGAAGTTTGTTGGCAAACTTGCTGCTGAACTGACGCTTCAGATTGTTCAGCACGGAGCGACCCATCACACTGACACTTCGCACACATGGATTGACACTATACTTGTTGACAGTAACGACATCGTAACGGATCACGACAACTACGAACCTACATGGCCCAAAAAATACAACATCCTTGATGTAGCCATAAAAGTGCGGGCGCCCATCCGTGTTGACGATTCATTCACATATAGGGATTTTAAAAACATAGAACCGGCAGAATTACAATCTCTTTTGTCGGAATATAATTGGTCTGCCGTGGAGGAATGTCACGTCAACTTTGACACAGCGCTGGACTGCCTTAACTCCAACTTACTACATGCAATTAACACCCTGGCACCATTAAAGCGAGTTAAGTCTCGTAACGGCAGTCCACCCTGGATCGATGTTGAAATTGAACAGCTAAACGAAAAATGTGACGCAACTTACAGGCGGTACAAAAGGACTAGGGATGCACGGTACCACAAAGAGTTCCTAGAGTTGCGAGGTGAATCCTTAACCAAAACAGAACAAGCTCGCATCACCTATTATCAAAGTAGACTGCTGGATAAGCAGCAAAGCGATGTTTGGAAGGAATTGCGCAACCTAGGACTCCATCCCAAAACTAGAGGAGGGTTGCATTTATTCACGACAGAGGAACTCAATACTCACTTTGCGGGAGTATCCATTTCAAACGAAGAAAATCCCGTTGAGATCGAAAATTTGGTTGCATCTGCGAGTGATGATGGTTTTAAATTCAATCCTGTTCGACTACAGCAAGGCTTTCGACACTATCTCACCAGCCAAACTTTTAGCAAAGCTGCGAGCTTTGGGGTTCTCCAGGCATGCTTTATTTTGGATAAGATCATATATATTAGGTAGGAAACAAGCCGTTGTAACGTGCTGGGACACTAAGTCATCTTGGTTGTCAACTAACCTTGGAGTGCCCCAGGGGGCTGTGTTGGGACCCTTGCTGTTCTGTCTTTACATAAACGACATCAAAGAGCTTTTCGACGATCTGAATAAAGACCTAGACAATGACGATACAAGATGCATCAAACATCTACTATACGCAGACGACCTACAGATTTATATTCAAATAGAACCCGAAAACATCACGGATGGTGTGGAGATTTTATCCCGTGCTGCACGAGCGATTGCTGATTGGGCCGAGGGCGTTACCCTCAGACTGAATAAGACCAAGACTAAAGATATTGTTTTCGGTTCATGCACATACATCAACGGTCTTGAGTCACAAGGTATGCCGGATTCTAAGCTCACGTGTAAGTCACACGTCGACATGGTCGCAAAAAAAGTTAACAGAGTATTGGACAACTTGAGGTTTTTTAGAAAGTATACCACTCAGGATCTGCGCAAACACCTAGCAATGGCTCTGGTTTTTCCGCACCTTGACTATTGTTCTGTAGTTTACCTTGACGCGTCACTAGAATTACGTAGCCGACTGCAGAGACTCCAAAATTTATGTGTGCGATACGTACTAGGTGCTAGGAAAGATGAGCACATCACCCCTTACAGGGAAAAATTAGGATGGACAAGATAGACTCGAGAAACGCGGTTTTCATGGCGATCACCGTCTATAAAATAATTAACATCAAAGAACCAGTTTACTTGAGATCTCTTTTTAAGAAGAACGAGTCTAAGCGCCCTGTAAGGGGCGAGGTAAAAGAACTCTCTGTTGCACACATCCGTACTGAGACAGGAAGAAGATCTCTCCAAGTACAAGGTGCGCATTTGTAGAAAACACTCCCTTTTGCCATTCGCACTTTACCATCATTAATGACTTTTAAGGCGGCGGTTAAAAAATACTTCGCAAACTTGGATTAATGTTGTTGTCAGTCTTATTTATTTATTTATTAATTTTTTTGTTTGTTTGTTTGTTTGTTTGTTTGTTTGTTTGTTTGGTTGTTTGTTTGTTTGTTAGTTTGTTTGTTTGTTTATTTATTTATTTTTTTTATTTTTTTTTATCCATTCATTTATGTGTTTCACCGATCGACAAGTACAACAGCTTCGAAAAAGTATGCAAATATTTATTAATATGTGTAAAATAAGAAATTGTTAAATGTATGTATGTAATTTTAATTGTATGACTGATAGATTTGATGACCAGATTAGAATTATGTTTACATTTCTGACGACAGTGTGCAATATTTTATGTCAACCTGACTTCGAATACCTGTAATCTTATTTGACGTTTACTAATGATGTGATATTTTATGTAATAACGATGTGATATTTTCATGGAAATTATATGTGATATTATTTTATACTAAGAATTAAATGTAAACCATGTTTTGTAATATTTACAAATAAACATTATATCTATCTATCTATCTATCCTTCTCTCTCTCTCTCCCTCTCTCTCTCTCTCTCTCTCTCTCTCTCTCTCCCTCTCTCTCTCTCTCTCCCTCTCTCTCTCTCTCTCTCTCTTTTGCTCTCTCTCAGGAGAGTGGATTACACGTTCGATACAATCTGCCTTCGCTAGTTTGTATATCTTTGCTGCCGCTTTTCGCCTACGGGCTTTTTTGTTTCAGTATTGACATGAGTTTTTTCATCTCATGATACTGAGGTATCAATCCTATCTTGTTTAACAATGAACATATTGCAATATTTCGATTTCTTCTGGCACATTTCCTAACCTCACTATGGGAGAGTGAGATTATTCATCGATTATTCTTCGATTGATTTTCGACGCAACGACATCTGTCGATTTCTGGGTCATGTCAAAGAGTCCTCGGCCGGTAATGATGCGTAAGCGTCAGCGCACTGAGTGTGGCGTCGAGGCGGGCTAACTCTCAGGCACAGACACTGACACCGACAGCTTAGATGCAGATGACTACGAGCCTCCACTACCGCATCAATTGTCCGGCGAAGATGTCAACAAGCTTGCAGCCCGCATCAGCACACACCGTAATACATTACTAGGCTGGCTCTCCAATTGTAAGTCGACTGAACACAAAAATAATTTGCGAACAGCTATCAATGATATTTGCGATTCGTATAATACCTTATCTAATGCCTATATTTCGAGACTTGCGGTTGATAATACAATAGATCACCTAGCAAACTCATTAAATGATGCATGTAAAAATTTGGAGAAGGTTAGCACAGCTGTCGCTGATTTTAAGTTCGTGGCAAAACTAATGAGGACAGACTCGAACATAATTTTGCTTGCACCGTCAAACGTACGCTCCCACAGACCGATAAATGTTCTAATAAAGTTCTTCTTAACAACACTAAATCTATTGCTATCGACTCTGCCCCGCGAGTAAATATCGGCCCACAGACCAATTTCATTGACAATTTTGAAAATGCTGCAGAAACTAAAGAGGTGTTTTTAAATATATTGAATACATTAAATCCAATAAAGCTCGGTTTAAAAATCAAACGCATTTCTCATGGTTCAAAAAAATCAATAATCATTGAAGGTTATCATAGCAACGCATATATTCTTAAAAATTGCACTGCTATTGCTGATGCTGATCTTGCGGTTAAATCAAATACGAAGCAAAATTCGCGAGTAATTGTTCATGACATTTCGGTTGCACTCACTAAAGATGATATCAAGGATTCTCTTGTTAAGCAAAACTTTTCGAACCTCACACTCGATAATTTCAACACTATTTACCTATATTTGATCCGCGAGAAGAAATTTAGATCGTGCATTATTGAAACGACTCCAGAATGTAGAAATTCGCTGCGCAGTTCCCAGCACGTTTATATAGGCTTTTCTTCTTGTCGAGTGGCAGATCATGTCTCGATTTTACAATGCTACAAGTGTTCGAAATTTGGGCACGTTGCTAATAGTTGTACGGGCAAAGTTCAATGTGGTTTCTGTGCTGGCGAGCACTATTCTAATGATCGCAAATCTAAAAAATCCCTTTGCTGCTACATGCAAGGCGAGTAAACAAGCGAATACTAACCATTCGGCTTTTGACAAATTAAAAAGCCCCGCGCAACGCCTCAAAATGATGCAAAAAAACCGCCTTTATTAATTATGGATAACAGAAACAAGACGTCTACGGTGCAAAATACATTCACTGTTGGGCAACTTTTCTTAGAAGAAATACCCACACGTGCATAGATTACATATGTGTGAGTAATATGAGTAAAGTTTCCCATTATGAACAGTTTCATGCTCTCAGTATATCGGAACATGACGTAATTTTTGCTAAAATTAATATGCCAGCTCCTCAGACACGGGATAAATCAGTCATATCAAGATGTTTTAGAAACTTCAATATTGATTGAGTGCTGATCGATTTGCAGAAAATTAATTGGTCTCTCATAGAATACTTCCCTGACGTGAATCAAAAGACTTTTTTACCACTGCTCTACTTCAAATCTATGATGTACATGCCTCATTTCATACAAGAATTATTAAGAAAAACCCAACCCTATGGTGCTCTCTAGAGGTAAAGAGTCTCATCTCACAACGAAATAAAGCTTGGATTGAATTTAAACGTTATTCAAGAGATACTGACCTTGTAGCATATAAACACCTTCATAATCGTGTTAAATTATGCATAAGAAATCCAAAGCATGCTTACTACTGTGACAAACTCTCACAATGCTTAAACGCACGAGAAATGTGGAAAATCATCGAAGAACTAAGGCTATCTGGAAGATCTAAGGATCCTGTTTCTTTACCCGTTGATGTCAATACACTAAATTCACACTTTGTTACTGTCCCTTTATCTAGTGGTGCGATATTGAGACGACCATCTACTAGCATTGATCCAGAAAATAATTTTTTTTTTAAATATATAGAAATCGACGACTTTTTGGAGGCCCTTGCCTCTACATACTCCAATGCCATCGGACCTGACAATATACCCTTACGATTTCTAAAAGAAAGTATTAGAGTTACACTGCCAATTTTGTTGAACATTTTTTACTACTCTCTATAATCTGGTGTCTTTCCTGATATTTGGAAACAGGTAATAGTTCGACCAATACCCAAAATTATTCAACCAACTCAACCAAGTGATTTTAGGCCAATAAGTATTCTGAGTGCAGTAGCAAAGATCTTCGACGCAGTAGTTTTTAAAAGAATTAATACGTATACGGCTAATAACTCTATTTTAGACCGACTCCACTCGGGTTTCAGAAAATCGCACAGTACTCATACTCCACTTGTTAAAATTACTGATGAGATTAGAGAAGGTATTAATAAAGAACTTATTACACTGTTGATGGCTATTGATTTCAAGCAAGCATTTGACTCGGTCTGTATTGAGATTTTTATTGATAAACTTAAGCAGCTTGGCTTCTCGGATAGTGCATGCCTCTGGATAAAATCATATTTATCTGGTCGGTCGCAGATTGTTTCTCAAGACGCTGAAAATACATCCACGCCTTTATTGCACGAAGCAGGTGTACTCCAAGGTAGCCACCTAGGAGCCCCTTTCTTCTCCTTAATTATCAATGATCTACCAGATATACTTCAGTTCGGTAAATACCAT
>OX424576.1:62107761-62235261 GCA_949152435.1 Gastracanthus pulcherrimus
AAAAGATTCAATAAATGTTTGTGCATTAAATCTCTTTGAGAAAGTATTGTGCTATAGTAATTAGCATCGATTCTTAAAATACAGTCAGACACCAAGTTGGATACAAGTCTGGACCGAGAATTTTTAGTTCATTTGGCGCAGACATTTGGAGTGCTGGGATCACATAACAGCAATATTTTTTAATTAATCGATAGTTTTAGTGATGTAAAGTGATGTATTACTTTTGTGAACTCTTAAAATTTTATGGTGAACAAATGTAAAATCAACAATAACCAATTTTCGGACTTTTTCGCAGTTTGCTTTCAATAAATTCGTTCCTTTTCATCCTAGAAAAAAGTTCAATATGTTTTTTGTTTGTTATGATATTATCTACATATTGCGAGCGGTTCTAATATCTAAGATTATTTTTTTAGTAGTAAAATGGATGCAAAGTAAATAAAAATGTGTTTTATGAGACACTAAATAATAGTAAAGTATTTAACAAGGGAATAAAGTCGAAGATTATTATTATTATTCTCGTTTCGCTTGAGCAGTAAATCATCCCTCAGCAATAGTTGGTTTTATTCCCGTGTTACACATAGAACTTTATTTCACACTTAACTGTGGTCACTTTAATGACTTAAAAGTAGGACCAATGGAAAGAAATAGAATTTATTGAAAATTTATATTAATATAGAAAGAAATAGTTCGAAATTGATGAACAAAAGCGAAAGCCAGATAAACTGAGAATTTACTTTACTCCCGCAAAATGCAAGAATAAAGTTAATTTTGTGGAAAATAATGTATAAGAGGGAATAATGTCACTTACATCCCACTTTTCAGGTCAATAAAGTGGCCTTTATAGTTAAGTCGGGAATAAACATAATGAAAATGCGTAAAATCTTTTGAATATCTAGGAAAAGAAAGTTCATACAAATCTGCCGCGCAAATGAAGATAGTGGGTATCAGTATTCGGACTGAAATTGAGAAAATCGATAAAACGCGTTTTCATCAGTTCCTTTTCACGTGCGCGATAATTGAAAAAACTGTTAGTCACTTTTTATTAAAACGAACCCGCTGAATATTTAATAGAGCAAAACAACATTAATGTTTTCAAGGAATTTTATAAGAAACTGAGGATACGGTTAAAATTAGTTCATAAAATTGCCGAGAAATATGATAAAAAATCGTACCTACGCAGATACGCTTTTAAACAGAATAAAGTCTCCGAGACTCAGCCACTTTACAAATGAAAAACATAAGTATCTATAATTCTTTCATAATATTTTAATACGATTGTGATACCAATATGGTTTGGCACTTTTGTCTATATGATTTTAATATAATCGTTAAGTTGGCTCTCTAGTGACTTTAAACCAAAAATTAGAAATAATTTTGTTTGTTTAAAAAGTCAGTTAAACTATTGGCTCATCATGTCAAAACATTTTTATGATTGTATTAATTTTCTTTCAATGAAAAATAAACGCTTTACGAATACATTTTTTTGACATTTAACGTCATTTTTTCACTTTTACGCATTAATTTGCGTTTTTTAGGAAGTGAATAATAATTCTTTGATTCAAGTTTTGGAGGTTAGATATTGTATCATGCTAGTCTGATGTGTTCTAAGAGTTATTGATATGTAAAATATATTTATAATGATTTATAATATTTATAATATATATATATATATATATATATATATATATATATATATATATATATATATATATATATATATATATATATATTATTTATAATAGTTTTCTAAAATTATGGTGAATTTATTCAATAATACGTCACTATAATAGATAATTATTAATTATGTAATAAGCAGTTGCACATGCCAAATAATGGATAGATAAAGAGGGATTTATTCAGAAAATTGGGAAGTATTGCGCACGAAAAAAAAAACAAACAATTTCTACACGAGCCCAACTATACCCGAGCTAAACCCATTTATTTATTCATTATTAATGGTGGGGATTTTACACGTTTGTTGAGGTATCCGGGGAAATACAGAGCCGAGCACACAGACACAGACACTGGAAACGATCGACGGCGACGACAAAAGGGACACATGACACTGTGCTTAGACCGTGCATTACACACTGCACACCACTGCACTGCAGTGACGGCACCACAAGCGAGAGGTCGAGAAGAATGAAGAGAAGCAGCCAAAAGACACCACCGAAGAAGACGAGAGACAAGGGGCACCCGACTCGACAACCAGCAGAACAGCTGACAAGCACGAGCCAGGTGAGGTGCAACCGACACACACGCAGACGAGGTCGTGCTTGCCTGCGCGTGTATAGGCCCACCTGACCTCGCGCACGTACGCAGAAGATGGGGACCGTCGCAACCCAGCACCGGAAAGCAGCGAAATTACGGCCACATAAAGCCGCATGGATCAGCTGCACTACGGCAGCCTCACACGAGCATCTCAAGCAAGCAGCAGATAGCTCTGAGAGACCAAGCCGTCAGTACTCGAACCGGGCCCGGCCAAACGCTGACCAGGAAAGCCGAGAGGGGAGTGCCAGCATAACTGAAACAGCATCATGGGATCGCGAGAGAGAGTGAGAGCGAGAGAGGGAGCGGTCGAGAGGGGAAGCCAACCTACTGAGCCAGCGGTGAAGACGCTGGAGCCGTGCTCCACTATACGACGGGTCCCGCGCGCGTATATATAGATATACACGCTCGTATACCGGCACAAACATTTGGCTCGAAATTCACGACGAAGCCCACGCGTCTATATACAGATATATACGCTCGTACGCCGGCGTGCACGTTTAAGCTCGCATACAATAACGAGTTCAAATCGCGCGCTCGCGTTCAGGTGGTGCGTTGGATGACACGCGCGCGCGAATCGACAAGTCAAAGGCTAATGGTTCAAGGCCGGCTGCTTCGATAAGGATCATAACCTTTCTCAACAGAAGCAATAAGAACTATGCTAATTAAAACAACCAATTAATCAATTGAAGCTCTCTCTCTCCCTCTCTCTCTCTCTCTCTCTCTCTCTCTTTCTATCTCTCTCTCTCTCTCTTTATGAACTGACTATTTTTAACCTACCAGTATGCATGTATTTATAAGGGTGATTGAATGTATGAATGTGACGGTGTTGTTTATGGGCGTTTTTAATAATTGACACGATAGGAATATTTAGAAGTCATGCGTATTCTATATATGTTTATGTTGTTTGACGAGCGATCTCAACCTTGACGATAGTAACAGATTTGATACTTTAAAGTGCTGTGATAATTATATTTTAATTATGAACAAATACGTTGACTGTTACACCAGAAAATATGTAAGTACATTCTGTAATCATTTCTGATTTTATCAAAATAAAGAGTATATCTATCTATCTATCTATCTATCTCTCTCTCTTTCTTTCTCGCACCTATCATATAAGAAAAATGAGTCAGAAGATAGAAGAAGACGCCAAGGACCACGTGGCAGCGGGAAAGCGATTTACGCCCTGCCACTTGTTGTTTTGGCGTCCATAGAAAGCAGAGCTCGATCCTTCGTGCTATCAGAACACATTCATTAGATTTCAGGTAGCTTCTTTTTCGAGTTTAGACCTACGTTCACAGGGAACGAGACTATACCCACACGAGAGGAAGTAGCGAGAGCAGCAGTAAATTGACCGTGATTAGACTTATTAAAGCCGGTAGAATCTCGCGCGAGCACTCGCAGCTCTTTGCAATTTATCCTGGTGTGCCGCGGCCAGAGGAACAAAAAGTCATACAAAATGAATTTACCAACCAGCGAGATATCTCAATAATAACGACGAGGGTCCTGCTGGAAGGAGCCGTGATCTGCAGGATATTCAATAGGACAACAAGCGGAACCTCAAGATCCTCTAGACATAGTTTCCCCTAAGGTATTGCCTGTCTTGAAGGCATATACTACTTGAATTAATAAAATGTGATATATATATATATATATATATATATATATATATATATATATATATATATATATATATATATATATAAATGTTCTCGAAGTCGGCGCCGAATTATAAATTGACATATTCCGTCACCTCTTTTTGTTTCATTGGGAATCTTATTCTTGACTAACTGTTTGATAGCGTAGTTTGCGTACCGCCGCTAGGTGGCGATGGCCTAAGCACATCAAGATTATCCCGGGGATAATACATAAAAGCTCGCGCCAGCAGTTACAATTGTAACAGTATTATTCGAATTATATGTGATAGTTTAGCCGATGACTATAATTTTAAGAAGATTGTTGCATTGGAAGTTCTTTTTAAAAGCATTTTCTCTCAAACCAGTGCTTTTGATTACGAGTTATTAACTTTAAGTAGGATATACGATAGTGGGACACATATTTCGTTCCAGGTTTAACGAAATTGGACCCATTTCAATATTATTTATAAATTATATTCTTGAGCAAGATACTACCGACACGGACTCTATTGCGGATCAGTGCCTCTATTGTGAATCAGTTTATGTTAAAACTATATTGTGAAAGTTTTGCGTTACTTTTATTATTATTTTGAAAGCCCTTATGTATCAAAATCTTACGTATCAAAATAATTAAAGAAGTAATGCAAAACTTTTATAATGTCTATTTAGAAGTTAACGATTCTTAATAGTGGCACTGACCCACAATAGGGTATGTGATGGTATATCTCAATTTGTAATTCGACGACGACTTCAAAAACATTTTTGTGAATTATTTCACACTTTTTAGTGCATTTTTCGAAGTCGGTTCTTTTTTTTTAAACATTTTTTTTATTTCAGACTTTTTAGTTGTAAGGGCTGAGTTTCATTCAATTTATATTATAATAGAGGTCGACCTACAAAAGATGCTTCTGAAAAAAAATTTTTTCGGTTCTAAAAATGTACAAAGTATCATGAAATAAAAAAAATCGAGGTTTTCGTCAAATTTTACTGTAGGACCACCTTAAATCAATATTAATTTATTTAATATTACGTCCTCCTACAGGAAGCTTTGTAATCCTAGAAAAAACACCCTTTGTGAAGCATAAAATGAAAACGCCAGTATATAATGGAACCACCATGGGATAATTCTTTTTTATTCAAAAAATAGTTTATCCAAATCGGTTTAGTAGTTTCCGAATAATCGGCGGACAGAGTCGGCCGAGGCCGAAATGTACAGAAAAAATATTCATAAATAACTAAATTACTGGCGAGATACTGGACCAATAATCACAAAATTTGAATGACACCACCGGAGAATAATTATCTTTCATACAAAAAAATTGTATCCGAATCGGTGGAGTATTTTCGGAATAATCGCTGGACAAACGTAAAAAAAAGCCATGTCGAATTGAGAACCTCCTGCTTTTTCGAAGTCGGTTAAAAATAGATTAAGTGGTAAAAATTGGAATTATTGAGTGACCCTCCATATGGTCGCTTAATATAGCAAATAACAGTAAGAATTGTAGCATTCATAATTTCATTGGAAATCAACCTCAAATTTACATCTTTGATTTCGCCATCTAATAATAAGCTTTTTCCCGAATGCAACACATCATTTCTGATTGGTCATTTTATATTCTAAGTTTGCATGAGAAAATCATAAGAAAAACGACCAGAATAATCATTAATGTGGAAGTCAGCAGTTCAAGCAGAATTCTTCCTAAATATACTCCAAGATTATTAAAGCCTAAATCTTTAACTTCATATATTTTCAAGAAATGTGGTGCAGGAACTGGAAGGAAGATTTCCCAGTTCAGGGCAATTAAAAAGTACCACAGGCACTTATCTCGTCTAAACTGAACTGTCTTACATAATAGAGCTTCTATTCTATCTCATTTCCGGTCGCAGAATACACGTGTTTATGATACGAGCTCGCTCTCGGAGCTAAACTAACTCAAAATTTAAATTATAATTTACAAACTTTACAAGAGGTGAGGGAAAGAAATGCGCTAGCGCAAATTTCTACCACCACAATGTAGGCAAACTTGAAAATCTTACAGAGTTTAGCGAAGCGAGTCATAATAATAACATAATAATAATAAGAATAAATATTTCTGGAATTAATTCAACAAAACAAATAATCCAAAAATTGTAATCGGATAAAATTAGAATTGACGAAAAAAAAAGAATACAAAACGAATATAATAATCGCGGCGCGGAACGAACGATGAATAGTGCACGTGCTGCAAGCCCAGGTCCAGATATGTCTTCACCATGCATAATAAGCCAGGACATAAATAACCTGCTAAACTCATCTGGTTTAACTCAGCAGTTCTGTTTCACAACACGGTTACCTTTCATTTGTCAGGGGCCTCGCTGCGTCGTCATCGTCGTGGAAGATGTGAGCGCTGCTTGCGTGCTACATGTCTTTTGCCTCCATTTCTCCCACTACTTCTTACGAGCTATTGAAACATACATAGACTAGCAGTTTTGTGAAGCAATGATTACGCGCGGAATTTCAAATAATTTTATTCTTCAGAGAAAATTAATTCCACGAGACAATTTGATAAGTCCTAGGGGCAAAGCGTAAACAACTTCACTCAACCCTACTCAGGGCAATCCTACAGAGAGACAACGTCCAGTAGCGTAGGCAGTCCAGTGGAACGGAAGGCGCTTTTGAGCTGCGGTGATCGTGTGCCGGCGACATCAGAGCGGCTTTGATATATATATATATCAAAGCCGCTCTATTGTAAAAAGCAGTCTAGCGTCACTTATAAGGACAATTCGAAGTATCGCATTTGACATGTTGGGATAGCGCAGACGGTAAGATATATGCTTCTCGAACAGAATATCGCTTGTTCAAATCTCCATCAAGTCAGATTTTTTGGTAGTTAAATTTATTTAATTAAATTGTGAGGAGAATATGTTATAAAATTCTGCAATAAACATATACTAATGTAAAAAAATTCAAGTTATAATAATTCAATTAAAAGTGGTTGCAAAAAAATTGTAGTAGATATAAAGCTTCTTAAGGATACTTCTAGGTGACGTAACATGTAATGCGTAAGTGGTTATATTTCCTCTTGATCACTATATAAAAGCGCGAAGTATCTGACTTACACAACATATGTATGTATGATATGGGGCAGACGCGAAATTATTCTAATATGAGAACTGCAACTAAACTGCCTTTACCGACGGAGATGCAATATGCAAGCTTCGAAGCCATGTACTATCCGCTGTCAGAATCGCCGTGATTTAAAAATATCTTGATCTAGAAATTCCATTGCGTTCCTGAAAAGGGCCGCTGTGAGGATTTAGTATCACTGTGATTTAGAAATTCTATGATCTAGAATCCCCATGATCTAGAAATTCCATGATCCAGAATCCCTATGATCATAAAAATGTTATAATCCGGAATCTCCATAGCTTATCTACTCACTCTTAAAGAATACCTTAAAGCCTCGGTGACCATGAAAAATGCACTACCCGATTAAAAAACACGTATGTTCATCGCCCGTAAAATTTTTTAAAAATCGCAAAAATCAACACACGTGTCACAATAAATATGATGTGCACCCAAGGCTAGTGATCTTTTTTACCTCGTGTGGATGCACCTCTCGTCTTCGACTCATATTAGCTCACCTTCGACTCGTAGTGCATTCTCCACGCTCGGTCTAAGAAAGCCCACTTCACATCCTTGATACACAATATACTATTTTGTTGGTCGTGTCACTTAGTAACGTGCACGCCGCAAAGCTTTCTCAATAAATATAGTATTGACCATGGTAATATCTTGTGTCACTTAGAAGGAAGATTATGAGATTTTGTAACAGTAAAATTACAGACATTATGAACTACTCTTAGTATAAAAATATTTTGTGGCGCCCTCTGTCGTCCCGCCAAGCAACCAGCTGGCAACCAGGCTAAGCGTCGAGCGGCAGCGATACCCGTGCAAGCAGATTCTCGTGCCTCGAGCTCCACTCGAGGCACACTAGTCTTCCGGCCTGCAGCAGTTGCTCGCTGTCTCACGCCCAGAGCTCATCTCGCTATAGCTCCGGCGTATATTAGGACAATAGTCCTATTCTGTATATACTGTACATACGTTATAATATAAGGAGTTATTATGGTTAAGCCTTGTGATATCTCTGTCCTCTGAATCCTTCATATCCCTCACACATTCTGCAAGCTAGGGCGAATTGGAATATACAAGTGTTTCTCGTGATTGATGGGAACCTCGCGTAACCATAGTGGTGACCCCTCCGACTCTCATTGAGAATTGTATTTTTTTTAAAGACAAGACTTAAATAATCTTCGCGAGTGTTCTTGTGCGGAACTACGGAGTGCCAGAAAATCCTCAAGTTCCCGGCAGCAGGGCATGCAATCAAGCCCACTCGCATCCGTGCAACAAGACGTTGAGGACGGCAAGACCATTCCAGTATCTTCTGCTAGGCATTTGAGAAGCAGGGTCATTGCGGCAAAGAGGCTCTCGTCGTCAGCCAGTAGCATCCTTACAGCTGCTCATCACTCCAGAGGTAGGGGCAGACGTCTCACAATAGAGAACCCGGATGCGCAGTCGATGCCACGAGGAAGCAATCCCGCTAATTTTGCGCGCGCTTTTGAATGAGACGAGCGTACGCTTGAGCCTTCATTGTAGCAGATGTTAAGCAGCCAATAGGAGTAGATCGTCTTGCTCATTTTGGGCAGATTGTTGACCTCAAGAGGAAGCGCCTCTATGACTCAACTCCTGTTATAGGCTCAGAAGGAGTCACTCATCGGGTGCCCACTCCGAGCATCGCATATGTAGCTTCTAAGTTTAAAGATATTAAAGATGAACGAGTTGCTAATCTCGTTTCTCGTTTTCAGAATGTTTCTTGCTCTGATTCAGCTCCTCGAGGGGGACCTTCAGCACCAGCTATTTTACACAACATTGTCACCAACGGCGCACCTGTGCACCACTGTGCCCGTCGACTTACTGGTGACAAGCTAAAGGCGGCCAAAAAGCATTTTGATTTGCTCCTGTACCACGGTGTCATTCAGCCGTCCAGCAGCCAGTGGTCCAGCCCGTTGCATATGGTGCGTAAAAAAATGGAACCTGGCGTACGATTGGAGTTTTTCATGGTCTTAATGCTACCAGTGTGCCTGACCGCTATCCGGTTTCTCGCACGGAGGACCTCATTCACAGTCTACATGGTGCGAACATTTTTTCGGTTTCAGATTTGTAAAGGGCATATAACCAGATACCTGTGGACCCAGAAGACGTCCCAAAGACGGCCATAATTTACCCCTTTTGGACTTTTTGAATTCGTGGACATGCCACCAGGTCTCCGTAACGCTTCTCAGACATTCCAAAGATTTATGGATAATTTGTTCCGAGGTTATGACTTTGTCAAGGTGTACTTCGACGACATAGTCATTGCCTGTAAGTCACTCTAAGAACACCTAGAGCACCTAAGAATAGTTTTAGGTATACTAATTAGGAATAAATTAATCGTTAACTGGGATAAGTGCCAATTTGCCAAAGAAGAGGTGAAGTTCCTAGGATACTGCGTCAACACATCCGATTTCCAGCCATCAGCTGATCGGATCGACGACATCACAAACTACTCCCGTCCAGAGACTGTGATGGATCTACGCCGGTTTATCGGCATTATCAACTATTTCCGTGCCTGTATGCTGCATGCGGCTGAAATGCAAGCACCGTTAACTGATTTTTTACGTAGCACTAAGAAGAAAGATAAAACGAAGATTGTTTGGTCTGACAAGGCCATCGAAGCCTTTCAGAAATGCAAGGACAGCCTCGCAGCTGCTACCAGTACGGGTTTTCTCTCACCTTTGGCTCCGATCTGCCTCACCACGAATGCGTAATCGACGGCCCTGGGAGCGTCACTTGAACAGATGGAGGATAATGTTTGGCGACCTCTTGGTTTCTTTTCCAGGAAGCTGTCGCCCACTGAAGTGAAGTATAGTATGTACGACAGGTAGTTGCTAGCAGTTTTTGCAGCTCTCAAATACTTCGAACACGTGCTTGAGGGACGTGAGTTCGTAATTCGGACCGACCACTAGCCGCTTGTCAGGGCCCTGGACCAGCGTCCTGAATAAGCTTCCCCACGTCAATGTCACCAGTTTGAGTACATCAATCAATTCTGTGTCAAGTTGGAGTACATCTCTGAGACCGACAATATTGTGGCAGATGCTCTCTCCCGAGTGAAAACCATCGGCATGCCGACGACCTTGGATGCCGAGACGATCCATGAGGCCCAACAGCGAGAAGAGATTTCTCTGGGCCACGAGCTTGTCGATTCTTCACTCAACCTCCAACCGGTCGTCATCGATGGCCACCGCATCCTCTGCGGGACGTTAACAGGTTTTGTACATCACTAGCCTTCTTCTTCATCGTTCCTGTCCCTCGACGCAGGCACTAGGAAGGGAGTGGCTGTGGCACCCTTTGTCGTCCCACCAAGCAACCAGCTGGCGACCAGACCAACCGTCGAGCGGCAATAACACCCGGCGCAAGCAGATTCTCGTGCCTCGAGTGGAGCTTGAGGCAAACTAGTCTTCCGGCAGTTGCTCGTTGCCTCACGCCCAGAGCTCATCTCGCTATAGCTCTGGCGTATATCAGGACAACAGTCCCATTCTGTATATACTGTACATACGTTATAATATAAGAAGTTATTAAGGTTGAGCCTTGTGTTATCTCTGTCCACGGAATCCTTCATATCCCTCGCACATCCTGCAAGCTAGGGCGAATTCGTATACACGAGTGTTCCCCGTGATTGGTGATAACCCGCGTAACTATAATTTCATAATAGTTCCTTTTAAAAAAAAACTTTTAACAGTTCATAAAAGAAAATTCTATTTATACCACTCTAACCTAAAAATCGTGGTACAAAATATTGTTCGACACTGGTGGGTAATTTGCTTATTGACGGATATGACTTTTCTCCTTCGCTTCTCTGGGGCGAATAACGTCCCATGCGCTAAAAACCTAACGTACCTACTAATGTCGAAAAGTACTATTTCGAGTTTAACTCAGGTTACTTGAGCTAAGCCGGCCATGTGTTCTCCGGCCCCGATTATTTCCCTTTTCACGGGTATGCAGGCTCGTATTGCCAGCCTCTACTAGTATTACGGAAAAATAAATTAAAATATACATAAGTATAAACCTACAACTTTACAATTGCGTAAGTATCAACCTATAAATATGTAATTGCGCTTTACATTAAAAAAAAAATAATCTCGTATGGAAAAACTCTGAAGTTAAGTGTTATTTCGTACTCTAAACTAAAATTTGATGGATTCATAGACTTGTACAATATAAAAATTCAGTTGAGGGTACGGAATAACACTCAACTTAAGAGTTTTTTCCATACAGGATTACAGCTTGGAAGTTGCACTTTGGCTAGAATTTGTACTTAAATTAATATAAAATTGCAGTTAAGAAATGGAAATAAAAGAAAAATTTGTACTTCAATAATTGAGTGATTCCATCTTAAAGAAGATTTAAGTTAATAAAAAAATTGTGGTTAGGATATTGAGAAATTACCAAATTTTGTACTTGAATAATTATGTACATTTTGAACTTAAATTATTATATATGCTTAATGATGATAATTACTTATTAATAAAAATGATGTGTAAATTACAGAATCGTTGAAGCTCGTGTTCTCCGTGCGTGCTTCCATCTCATTTTCGCCATGCCTTGTAGTATATAAGTATATTAATTTTTGTATAACAATTGATTTTATTACAAAACATGTATAGCATCACATAAAGTAATCAATATATTATAAATATTTCTGTGCTAGGGTGGGCTATACCCAAGCCTCGAGTCTTGAGAGACCCCGCTCTTCCAGAATCCTGATTTCCAAATTGCTATAATACAAATTTTTTTAAACAAAATGTTGCTTATTCAGTATTATGTACTTAGCTGTTCAATGTCACATTATATACAAATGTTTAAAAAATAAAATCATAAATACTAAGACCTAAACCCAATAAACCCAAGTTTAGTAATTTGTATTTAATAAAGTTTAAATAATAAAACAACCTTAAGCCTTAAATCAAAGTAACTCAAACTCAGAAATTTGCAATAAAAAAGTTTAAAAAATGAAATTATAAATTCTAAATTTAAATCCAACTTACTCAACTACTCTAAGATTAACAATTTGCAAATAATAAAGTTTAAATATAATAAAACAGGAACCCCTAAATCTTAAACCCAACTAACCCAAGCTGAGCAATTTGCAACAAAAACGATCAAATAACATCAACGTAAATTCTAAACAACAACTATTACCCCAAGTTTAAAAATCTGCAAATAATAAAGTTTAAATAATAACCCTGGTAGAAATTTATCCCGTCCACTTTATAGATCTATGTAGAATAATCTCGCGCTGTGTAGATCTATGTAGGCAAACTAGATAGTTACTATAAAGGCGTGTAACGGTCATCCCTTCTAGTTTCCCATATTATTTGCCCCGATAAAACTAGATAAGCAAAATTATGACAATATCAGCCACTTCAGGGTTATGTTTTAAGAAACAGAAGCATAATCTATTATGATTATTATGTATTATTTTGATTTAAAGGTATTTACATGTTATTGTTCACCTATTACCACTGTAAGTAAATGTAAATAACCTCTAAAGTGTAAGGTTATCAAATTTTAGATGCATCGAGTTTTTGTATTTAAGAACTCAATAATAATAATTTGTTACGCATATATATTAAACAATAAAAATAAGAAAATAATCTGAATATCCAAATAACTATATGAAGTATTAGTGCATATATTTATTTTGTTTATGTAAAATTAGTTTCCTTACATTTGATTATGTTCCATCCTAAATATAGGCTTGGTTTCAAAATCTGTATTGTTTATGTAAAAAAAACTATTTTCACACACATTTATTATCGACTGATTAATTTTCTATTTTTAAAAAAAATAATGTATTTCAGTTATTATATGTATGTTCTATTTTTGTATTTCCTACTGTGATTAATTTATAATCAAACATTTTCATTTGACATCTATGGCCAGTTAAAACATAGTAATTTGTTACTTATAAAGAAAATTATCGTCTACATGTGTTCGACTAATGTGTTTGTCTTTGAAAATGTTGTCATGGATGAGCAGCTTATGTATTATAAGAACTCACATATTGATACAAAATTATTTGCAATTCTGAAATTAAAATTCTAGTTTTTAAATAAAGCATGTCATAAAGTACATATGATATTATTATTATTTATATATTACTTTTCAAGAAACAACTACATCAATCAATAACATTATTTTGTGATTACTGTTTTTCATATGCAAGGAACATTATTTCTAAATTTTCATTTCTTAGGTTAGATATGCTTTCTGACTACTTTTATATGTAAATAGTATGAATAGAACTATAGATCTTATTATTATAATTGAAAACTTGCATGTTAAACTTTTTTTAACATTAATTTTTACAATAAAAATTCTGTTCAATAAATAATATATAACCTCACAAATTTATACGTACATATTATTATTGAGGAAACTATGTAGATCTGTGTGGATTTATCGAGTTTTGTACAGTCTAGTACTATCTAGTTTGCCTATAAAGGCCGTTATAGCGAATGTGGGCGCCACGATAAGATTTCTACCAGGGAAAACAGTAAACTCTAAATTCTAAACCTTTAACCTAACTAACCCAGGCTAATTAATTTGCAATAGAAAATAGTTTAAATAATTAAATCGTAAATCTTAAACACTAAATGCAGCTACTCCAAGTTGAGTAACATGACTTTTAAAATTTTTATTTATTTTCAATAATAAAATCGTAAATTATAAATATTAAGTACAAAGGACTTAAACTGAACTAATAAAACTTTAGCAATTTGTGATGAAATATATTAAATAATAATAAAACCTTGAAGTTATTCAAACTTACCTAAATCCAGTAATTTGTAATTAAAAAAAAGTTCAAATAATAAAATAGATATCCCTAAACTCGAGTTGACGGTTTTACTATTTAAACATTTTATTGCAAAGTGTTCAACTTGGTTTAGTTAATCTTACGGTTAGTTAGCTGCTTTATTATTTAAACTTTTTTTAATTACTAAAAGGCAACGTTTTTACTTAAAAGGATCAGACTTTGTTAATATTGCTTTGGGTTAGGGTATCAAACAAACATATTTTTACATATTTCTTTACTTTAGAAACATTGCTTCAAAACAAAAATACTTACACTCGACGTGGATATATTCTGATCGAATGTTTTAAAATCGTGCCATCTTATTGGTTAATTTTTGTAAATCGGACAATCTCATTAGAGCATTTTAAAAACGTTTGGTCAGAGTATATCCACGTCGAGTGTGCATTCATTATTGTAACTAATCGAAGATAATATTTTTTCCTCTCAACCCATTGCCCTTATAATCTTAACGATTTACGGTAATAAGCAACAATATCAGTCCGATAATCGAAATACGGAATACCGCAGAACGCGTAACTGTGTATATATACACATATTATATATATATATATATATATATATATATATATATATATATATATATATATATATATATATATATATATATATATATATATTATAAGGCACCGCTCGCGCCGCGCTGTTCTCGCGCCGCGCTTTTTGGCATTTGTTTTTATTAGCAGAAAAACAAAAGAACTGTGTGGTGGAGGTTGTTGTTTTTGACAGGATGCATGTAGACTGCACAGTTAACACATCAGTCGTCAACGCGTTTTTTTTTTCTTTCGTTTTTTATTTAGATGATAAACTGGATACGTGTGTGAATAGTTTTATTGAGTATTACAAGATTCTAAGATAATAAATATTAATTTGTGAAATATCAAAATGTCGAAAAAATGTTAACACAGTGAGGCTTATCAGAGAATGTTAAAGAAAGAGTGGGAAGATTTTCATAGCAAACTACCGAAAATAACAGTTTTTTTTAAGTCAAATCAATCGAACGAGCAAAAAAATGATAGTCAAAATAAAAACGTAGAATATGAAAATCGTGAAAACTGTGATACTGGTGACGGAAATAAGGCTACGAATTGTAGTGCTGAGAACGAAATTTGTGAAAATCAATCGAATTTCGAAAATGAGTGCGAAAATGGTAATCTAAAAACGTGCAATTCTGGAAAAGATAATGATTGTCATAACGAGGTTTTGAATAATACTTGTCATAAAAATGTGAAGAAGATTGAGGACTCTACTTATAGAGTCCGACAAAAATTCTGAAGTATGTATTTTTTTAATAAATAATAAACTGTTTCTTATAATGAAATTTTATCAGAATGCCACAATTTTAGATTCAAATTTACTTTCTAACCAATAAAAAACAGTTTACTATATATATATAGTAAACTGTTTTTAGATAAATTTTTATAAAAAAATAAAATTAATAAAAAACGTGATCTAAATTATAATTTACATGAATATAATATTGAAAAGGCATTGATATATTTTGTTGCATTTAGAGAAAAAAATTTTAAATGTAACAAAATATATCAATGCCTTTTCAACATTATATTCATGTAAATTATAATTTACATCACGTTTTTTATTAATTTTATTTTTTGTAAAAATTTATCTAAAAACGGGGTTTGTCTATAAATGAGGGGGGCGGGGGAGATTAATTCGCGTTAGAGGGCATGTTTATTATGTTTTTGCATAATACATTTTTATTGAAGTTCTTGGGTAATTTTGTGCGTTTGAAGATCCGAAATACGGGCTTCATTTTGTTTAAAATTGTATCTTATTGTTATTTTTTTTCTTTTTTAACTTTTTTAGGTGTGTTGCATAAAGATCCTTCCTTATGACCATTGAAATTGCGTGAAAATGAAAGAGAGCGGATGAAGTATGTGGGTAAAGACTGTTCATTTTTTCAAAATAAAGACTCTAGCTTTACAGTATCGAAACGAGTATACTCCAAACAAAATAGATATTTTTCTTCAAAATGTTTTCGAAGAGAATCAAACGATGGTCAAAAATGTCAGCGTAAATGGTTAATGTATTCTGAGTCAACTGGAAATGTGTTTTGTTACGTTTGTAAATTGTTTTCGAGTGATCACGATAATGTCATCATAAGAGGTGGATTTTCTAATTGGAAGAAGGTAGACGAAGTAATATCTAGTCATGAAAATAACAAAGAGCATCATCGATCCACGAATGATTTGATACATAATATGCAAATGAAAACACATGTCGATTAAAATATGATAAATATGATGCAATCCGAAATAAACTATTGGACTGAAATTTTAAGAAGAGTACTCCCTGTAATAAGATTTTTGGCCGAAAGAGGTTTTGCATTTCGCGGTACTAATGAAGTATTTGGATCAATAAACAACGGAAATTATCTTGGTATTTTAGAATTAATAGCTGAATTTGACCCCATTTTGAAACAGCATATTAATGCTTATGAAAATAAAGGTCGAGGAAACGTATCCTACTTATCAAAAACTATATGTGAGGAATTTATTGATTTGATGGCCAAACAAATTTTAAGACATATTAAAAATGAGATAGAAGAAGCTAAATACTGGGGACTTGCTAGAAGCTAAATACTATAGTCGATTCAACTCCGGATATATACCATGTTGATTAATTATCTGTAATATTCCGATATTATTTGAACGGCCACGTACACAAAGGATTTTTTACTTTTTTACAAATCAGTCATAAGGGTAAATCCTTAAGTGTCGAAATATTATATTTAATCAAAGAACATGATATAGACATTTGTAATTGTCGCGCACAAACCTACGATAATGCTAGTAATATGCCCGGGAAATATTCCGGTTTACAGGCATGCTTAAAAGAGAATAATGCATTAGCTTTTTATGTGCCCTGCGTTGGACATTCGCTAAATTTAGTCGAAGAATGTATTGTCGATGAATGCATACAATCTATGAACTTTTTTGACCTTTTGCAGCGTTTATTTACATATTTTAGTACATCTATGCACAGATGGAATACATTAAGAGATACAAATGCTAAACTTAAAAATTTATCCGCTACCCAATGGTCATGTAGAGAAGATGCTTCAATAGTATATTACGATACATGTGACCTAAGTGGCCCATAATTGCACGGCGCGTAGTTAGCGCCCGAGCGTAGCGAGGGCGATACCGTCGCGCCGTGCAATTATGGACACTTAGGTCACGAGTATCGTATACTATTTTGTAGCACGAGTGACATAAACCCGCCACCGACATCGGGGAGGGTGTATGGTGCGGGGGTGGGCCGGGGGGGAGGAGGGGGGGTTTCGGGGGGGCGAAGCCCCCCCGCATAAAAAAAAATAAAAATATAATCCAAAAAACATAAAAAATAAATTAAAGAAATTAAAAATCGTATAAACAAATTATTATTTAACCAAAATTCATTACTTAATTAATAATCAATGTCAACTTTTATACATTGTTTGAATAGAACCTTATATAAATAAGATATTTTGTTTTTTGAAAAGATAATAAATGTTTATTATTACCGGTTAATTAGAATATATTTATTTACCCTAATTGAAATTTTTTAAATTAAATTTTAATAAATTTCTAATATTAATCGTGAAAAAAATTAATATTGAATTTTAAATTGAATTTCAGATTGAATATTCAAAATACGCGCCAAATTGTCATATACAATCAGTTGAACTAACCTCTAAATTTGAAGCATTATTTTAAGGATTTATAATTATTCTCTGATTCTTGACATGCGTATTTACCAGCTTTACTACTTGTTTTTTCTATTATTATGAACGAAAACGTTTATTTTGAGTGTTTTTAGTTTTTATTATAGGATAGTAGGGATCTGTGGCCTATGTGAATTCATTATTACACTGTGTAATAAAGCGCCACTTAGGTCACGGATAAGCGTGACCTAAGTGCGGGTTTAGGTCACACAGTGCTATAAAAGATTTAATAGAAAATTTCGATCGAATTCATACAGCACTGTCTTATATAGTTGAAGATAAAGACCAAAAATCGGACAACCGACATGAAGCAGCATCTTTGTTAAACGTTTTTATGGTTGTACTTTGGCATCGTATTCTGAGTCGATTTAATACAGTTAGCAAAATTTTGCAAAAAGTTAAATTAGATTTAAATGCAGCCAACAACATGTTAATTTCTTTAATAGACTTTTTAAAAAAAATTTCGAGATGAGTTTCTACAATTAGAAAACGAATTGGAACATATTAGCCCTCTCGTTGATCAAGACTATTCTGACGCAGAAAAAAGGAGAGTGGTAAAAAAATTGTGCAATGGCGAAAGCAAAGTTAAAATTTTGAACAAGTCCTACAAATTTCGAATCAGAACCTTTTATGGAATTATCGATAAGCTTGTATCGGAAATAACAAAACGAAGTGAAGCTTATAAATATATAACAGGATTATTTAGCTTCCTTTCCCAGCTCTTAACTATTAGTATTAGTGAATTGAAAGTTAGTGCAAAAAATCTTGTGGAAGTTTACTCGGATGATCTAGAAGATCGTTTAATTGATGAACTGATACAATTCAAGCCACTATTATAATTGCAACCCAAAGGTTTTTTTCTAATCAAAAAGAAAAAATAGATATAAACTATACGTTAGTGCCCCTTAAAGTTTTGAATTGGATAATTGATTCTCAAATGGTTGATATTTTTCTAAATGTTTACATAGCCTTTTGTTTGTTCTTAACCATTCCCATAGCAAACTGTGAATCAGAAAGATCGTTTTCGACACTAAAACGAATAAAAATTATGTACCGATCGACGAATCTTGATAAGCATTTATCTGCATTAGCGAGGTTAGCCATTCAAACGGAATTATTAAGGACATTAAATTTTGATAATCTAATAAACGAGTTTGCTGAAGAAAGGCGTAGAAGAAAATCTTTTAACTAAGTTTGCCTACACTGATCGTACTGATTTCTTATTAATAGTATTTATTGTTACAAAAGTGTTTATATAAAAGATATTATCTATTTTAGGAATTTAAAGACCAGTCATTAAATAACAATGAAAAATTGGGTATTAAAAATAAATTGAAAATATTTATGTATAGTACTTACTTAATGTTTTTACATTTTTACAATATTTTACCCCCCCCCCCGCCATGGTAATCCTGCCAATAGGGCCTCCACCGAGATAATAGCCCGGGCCTCAAAATCCGGCCCTGAGTACTTGCAGTGAACTTGACCAGCCGGACTGGTTAATTTTCTACCAGAGACGAGTCTTGAAAAAAACTTTATGTGCAGTACAGGTAATATCTCGACTCAAACTCATTTAAAATGAAATATCAAAAAAGATTCTTAATCTGCACAAGTGTCGCTATCGCCTATATAAAAAAAATTATGAAATAAAATTTAATGGCGCACGTTTCAACAAAAGTTTTATAAATTTTTAAACGAATTTTTTTTAAACGTGCTTTATTGTGCTTTTTTATATACATTATTTTTTAATGCACCATCAATATTGACATTTATACAGATTAAGAATTTTTTTATATGTGATTTTAGCCTAAGTTGAGATATCACCTGTATGCACCTAACCATTTTTTCGCATTACTGTTATATTCATCATCGTTGAGATCGTTGGTATTACCGTCGGCAAAATAGTCGTTTTACCTGCAGCTAGCCGCCAGCAGTAACAGACACGGGATATGGCGACAAACAAAGCGTGCATCTGCGGCTGCTCACGCCGGGGGAGACAAGGCAGAATTATAGGTGCAATGACTTATAAATTATAAAGCGCTCATGCAATAGCCGAATTCATAGATTTTTTACACACGTGATACATGTCAGCATTGGGGATTAATTGGCTCATTTAATTTCATCTCAATTTTCTAATATTGTAAAAATGATGATTATCATTTTTTCGTATAGAGTTTTTATAGGAACATGAAACAAAATTGGTTTGTATCTTTTTTATATAAAAATTCACTGCGACATTCTTCATAAGAAGCGTCTATGTAATATAATATTATTATATCCTTCTAATCAACTATAATGGTATAGTATCCCCGATAACAAGACGTCGGCACTGTGCCGGCACGTTGACGGCATGCGTGCCGCATGTGTGACGGCACAGTGACGTCCGTGTACTCCGGCCCAGAAGCGTCATGTTGACGGCATGCATGCCGCGCGCTTATTCCAAAATTTGACAGCACGCCATGCCGTCAACGTGCTAGCATTATGCCTTGCGTTTTGCCGGCAATATGCCTGCACGATTGAATTTTGCGTGCGCTTCTGCAGGTGCTTATAACCTCCAAATATATTATGTATATTAATTTTTAAAATAAAAATAAAAAATTTGAAATTATATATAAATTTACTCTTTATTAAATTTCAATTACAATAAATATTACAATTTATAATAAATATAACAATAATATTGTAATAACTATTATATACTGCATGCCAATGTATCTTGAATGCTCGTGAGCGTTGATAAATACCCTTACGAAAAAAGCCCTTAGGAATCCCTCTAGGATTTCCTGAAGTAATTTTTCTAGAGTGGAATATTATTTATGTTCTAGAATATGAAATTGTTAAAATCACTACAATAATTTAGGAAGTTTGCCTTTATAGGTATAGCACCATCCGGATGATAACACTAAAACTCAGGGACTAAGCTTGAAAAAACGAAAATTTAATTAACTTGATTACAAAATTAAAAAAATTAAAGTTCGAAGCTTTAGTCCCTAAGTTTGGTCTTATCGTCCGGATGGAACTATACATATAAAGGCACATTTCCTAAATTATTTTAGTGATTTTAATAATTTCATATTCTAGAACATAAATAATATCCGATTCTAGAAATATTCCTTAAGAAAATCCTGCAGGAATTCCTGCAGGAAAACAGTACGAAAATATTGCGGGGATTCCTGCAAGGAATCCTCCAGATCCCCTGCCGATCAGTTTCTTGTATGATTCTCTGCTAGAATTCCTGCAGGCTTTTTACGTAAGGATACTGATGCCATCCTGTTGATTTGTCTTCATTTAGCTGCACCTTAAATAATTATTTTTGTAGAAAATCTGCAAATTATTATAAAATTTAATCACTTGAAAAATTGAATAAAGTTGTAGATTAATGAAATCTAATATTGAATAACTCACCTGGAAATTTGATGTATGCACTCGCAAGATTTTTGCTTACAGCTATAGGTACATGCAGCTTTAGAATCTGAAAATCATTAAAAACATAAAGTTAAACAGTTAAAAAACAATTAATAAATACAGTCTACTGAAAGAGTATAAACAAAGCATTAAGGGATCAAACCTGAGTTAAATTCTGTTAAAAATCATTGTCCATTTTATACACGGCAAAAATATTTTGACACAATCTACGTTGATGAAAGCTTACTTGTGCTTACTACTTTACAACTTACTTAAGTATATTATATGTTATTTTGCCAAGAATTAGATCCGTCCAAGTGGTTTTTATAGTCCCTTATAATAAACTAATTTATGTAATATATATATATATTTATTCGGAAATTCCAATTTAGGTTAGCGCACGCCATATATATCTATATTATTTTTCTCCAATCCAATTAATCGAGCTATTATTGCCGTTCGATATGTCCCCAATCGCACGCCATGCTGTCCGTATGCCGTCAAAATGCTGCCACGATAATCTGAATTTCTGCGCCACAGCGTGTCGGCATGTTGCCGTCAATTTGCAAGCACGCATGCTGCCGCAAAAAAAAACAAAAATAGTGACCACGCATGACCGCACGCTGACGGCAGAACGCCGCCACGCGTGCCGGCACGCCATGAGCACACCGTGCCCGGCATGTGCTGTTATCTGGGTAGTAACTACCCTGCCCTCCCCGATAACATTAGGTTGGCAGAAAGTCAGCTTGGAGACGTCATGCCATGCTCCATGCGTGATGTCAAATACGTATCCTAGTACACCGGCGCTGGGATGGCGTTGTGCTGAGCAGAATGCCGACACTCGCGTTGGGCAATACGCCAGCATGAAATGCGCGCATTTAGCCAGCATTTTCAAAACATGGCGGGATAATATAAAAAATGTTTTATTCACGCGTGTCGTCAATATGTAATCATACTGCCGGAATTTCGGAAAATTTTTTGGCAATAAGCGGGGATTAATGCAGGCATTCTGCCGGATTTTTCTGAATATATATATTATTTCGTGCCCGCTTTTTGCGGGCACTTTTCTACAAATTCCGAAACAGAATGCTTGCATTTATTGGAGGCTATGAGCCTCCAATAATTGAAACAAACATTTTATTTACACATTATTTTTAAAATTTATTATAAAATATAAATATAATCAAATACAACCAATCAAAACAAATCAATACATAATAACGCATAAATTGACAAATACAGCACTTTTTTAATATAAACAAAACGTAAAACAGCTAAGACTAATAAAAACAAATGTGCTCAAATTAATCGTTCATTAAAAGAATAATTGAAAACAAAATAAATAATAATTTCGAAGCACCTATATCTAAAGCTATCCCCTTACATTCTAATCTGTAGCAGCTGAAGTATTCCGATAAATCACTTGCATCCTCTTCATTCTCGACACGATATACGTTGGACGGTGTTCGGTGTTTTAAACCTGTACAAAAATAATAAATATAAGTAAATATTATTCATTAAAATTAAAATTAAAATAGAAAATAATGGAAAAATAACTTTAGTAAGCCAAAGCGACATTTGGGACATGTTCGTCTCTGTCGGTTGGAATATCCTGAAAATGTGTTTAAAGGTTTATTAGGGTGAGAAAGGCCCCGACCTCGCCCGACTCTGTGAGGCCCAGCCAACAGCCCCTCCAACACTCTCTTACATTTTTTAAAACTAATGAAAAAAACTAATAAACAAATTAAAAGAACATATTTCTGAAATAAAAAGAAGCTAAATATTTAAAAAAAACAACGAAAAATGTGAAACAGCGTTAAGATAAAAAAATACACATTATACACTAGTATTTTTGAAATAAAATGAATTAATATTTGAAACATTGATACAAAAAATGTGTATTTTTGTATTTTCCTGAAATGAAAAAAGATTAGTGGCTACTTAACATTAATAATAACCAAAAAAGGCTCTCCTACACTTTTGAACTAATGAATATAAGCAAACAACAAATAGAAGGTAAATATTAAAAAAAAACAAATTAAAAGCTATATATTAAACTGTAAAAAATGTATAAGAGCGAAATTTTGTTATATTTAAATGAACATAAGACTAAGACTAAATGAACATAAAAGAAACAAAAATTAAATGAACAGTGTAAACGAAAATGTTAAAAGGCGTGGAAAAGTTCACATGTGCACGTAAAAGAAAATATTGTAGATGTAATATAAGGCTACATGTGTACTTTTTTGTGAAAATAAATAAATAAATTATACTTAGAATGATAACAAGAAATGAAGAAAGTTAATGCTAAATTAATATAAAAGTAATAAAAAAAGGTAACTTATCCTCTAAAATCCACTTCAATCAGCAAACAAATCCATTTGGTTGTTTATGAAGTTGTCATCGACTTCCTGCTTGGGGTTTATGATGTCTCTGCCCTCGTCCTCTTCCTCGCGCTCTTCGTCGTCCTCATCCTCTTCGTCGCGCTCTTCGTCGTCCTCGTCCTCATCCTCGCGCTCTTCGTCGTCCTCGTCCTCTTCCTCGTGCTCTTCGTCGTCCTCGTCCTCTTCCTCGCGCTCTTCGTCCTCTTCGCGCCCTACGTAATTATCGCGCTTTTCGTCCTCTTCACGCTCTTCGTCCTCTTCGCGCCCTTCGTCGTTCTCGCGCTCTTCATCCTCTTCGTCGTCCTCTTCCTCATTGCCTTTTTGACCTTGCTCGTAGTCCTGGTTGTTCTTCTGCTCGTTATCCACTTCGTATTCCGTCTCGGAATCGTCCCCGACTTGAGCGTTGGCTCCTGCACGTTGATTGGTATCGACGCCGGGATTGACGTAAGTTTCGTCATTGTTCAGCTGACTATTTCGCACTTCGTCCTGCGTGTTGTCGATGACTCCATTATTACTATTCTTCGGCAGAAGAACAGGAACACATCGTTTCCGTTGCAGGTCTTGGCGTTGGTCGACAACTGCATTACCGTTTTTCGGCAGAAGAACACGAGCACGTCTTGATGGAGGAGGCAGATCTTCCTGATTATTCGCAGACCGTTTCCTGTTATTCCCTGCATCAAATCTTTTTTGATTATTCTTCTTTGGCAGAAGAATAGGAGGATGCTTTTGTTTAAGCCGCTGCATGTCTTTGCGTTGGTCGACGACTGCATTACCGTTGTTCGGCAGAATAACAGGAACATCTCTTGGTGGAGAAGGCAGCTTTCCTTGCTGATAATTCGCAAGCTGATTCCTGGCATCAAGTCTTTTCCGGCGATATCCTTCCTTAGCATTCTTGATTGCCTTTGTCATGGCAACAGAAAAATTGTTAAGTGTTGGCTTCTCCATAGCGTCCTTATTGAGATTCATAGCAGCTGATGAAGGAAAAATAATTAATTTTAATTCAAGAGTAAATGTCTCATTTATACGTAAATTGCAAGTTATAAAAAGTATGCGTACCTTCGCAAGCCTCCGCAAAACGTGTTGATTTGAGAGCCACCTTTGCGTTGTCTTTTTTGCAACCATGCCAGGTTACATTCTCGTTGAGATCGTCGCCTAATTCAAAGCAACTTTTAAAATAAAAGTTTGCGTCTTCGTGCACATTAGCACCTCCCAGGTATGCGAGATAATTGACCTAAAACGAATTTTTTATAAATTAATAATAATTACAAGAGAATAATAACAAATATATGTATATATATCTACTCACGACATCATCTAACTGCTCGTTAGTGGCATTATTGAAGTCGAGAAGGTCAGCAGTGGACTTGAACGGGAAGCAAGAAGGTTGAGTCCTATCCTTAGGAGAGTTTCTCCTTGTCAGATCCTTCAGCATTTGCAAAATGGATCTAAAAAGTAAAATGATTCATTATTTGCAATTATCATTAAAATTGAAAAAAATTAACGGGAAATATATACTTACAGTTGGGCTTCCTCCATTCTCTTGACGCTTTTCTGAATTTCGCTAAAATTAAATGTATAAATTAATGTAATATTAACTATAGTTACTATTTAATACAGTATACTGTATTAAAATTGTGATCGATATACGGAAAGATTAGTATACCTTATCGACGTTTCTAAGGCAGTAAGTCGCAAATCCATTGTTCTGTAATAAATAAATATTTGATTAATACTTTTCTGGCAGTAAAATAAATATTATGTTAAATATATTACCTAAGCGTTCCTTTGATTTCGACAACCCTTACGTTTAGCGAACTGAAATGTTGGATAAATATAATTATTAAAAAAATAAGTTTCAACTACGGTTGATTACGTTCTTTACGCTTCCTTGTCCTTACTTCGATGACGACGATTGAGATTCCGCTGTAACGTAATAACAGTTTAAGAAAAATGGCAGCATACGTAAGTCATAATACTATAAATTGATTTAAATTCTTTTTTTACCTGTATTCTGCAGCGGAGCAGTGTTTCTCGGTGGAGCTTTTATATCGTGGATAACTTTTTTAGTCACCACTTTGGCTGCTGATGTTGTCTTTAGCTGCACAGACTTCTTTTTAATTTTCTGCACACCTTTTATCATCGTCTGCTTGGAGGTGCCAGATATTGGCTGCGATTTTGCCTTAAATGATGACTTCATTGCAGGAAGCCGATTCTTCTGCGAGGAAGTGATCGTCTGCGGCTGGGAGCTTCCCAGTGGAGTCAGCAATGACATCTTCTTGCCGAGATTTTCTGCAGCAACATGCGCAGGAAGCGATCCCTGGTTTTTTTGACGTTTTTATTCATCTACAATAAAAGTGTATTTGTACACGATGTATTAAGCAAAACTAAGTAGAAACATTTGCGGATTGCGTGGAAATAATTTTGATAGCGACAAAACGTTCAGTGCTGCATTCTTTCGTCCGAACGTCCTTTGACCAATACGGCATTAGAAAACATTTACCCGTAACTTTGCGGAGCCTAACGTACATCAATTCTGGACTTGGTAATGAACAAACATAAATCCCAATGAGAGATGAGCGACACGGAAGATGGAACAAATCGTCAATTTTCGTAAATTTTTTAAAAATAAGATAGCAATCATTGTTACGTTGTATAATATTTTGAATTATAGCTATAGAACCGCTTCGAAGAACAACTGCGTTATCCTGTCTAAGTATCGATAAATAAACAGATCCCGTCAAGACTTTACTATATTGATAATAATCGTTGTCGTAGAATAATGGTGGAGTAGGACCTCTCGAGTGCTTTCCAATAAACTTGAGTGTCGATGGATCGACGGGTACTTTACTTTTCTGCGTGTGGCAATTTTCAGCGTGCCTATTAGCAATCTGTTGCAAGTGCTGACTTGGTTTCCTGCACATTTTGCGACAATACGTCATATTATTCTCATAGGGGAATGCTGAAAACGAATCTAAAGGACCAAAGGATCTAACATCGTCAGGCAGATGTAAAAGAGCATGAACATTATACGATAGAAACTCTACGCCATAAACGTCGGTAGAAGTCTCGTTAAAGAGTTTTATGCAATTCTCAGCAAAATCAACGTATTCTGTAATCGTGCGGTCAGGATCTACTAGAATTCTGATAGCTGTGTGAAGAAGAAGAAAATGACTATACACAGCATCGTTTACCAATCCGTTAAAAATAACGGGTCCACTGTACAAAAGTAACTGTCTTTGCTCGGTGGCTTTAAACTTGCCATGCTTCTCAATACCAATAGGCTTCCGGGCAAAATCTCTTGGACAGTACATTTTTACTATTTCGAGTCGTTCATTCAGAGCTTGTATATGATTTTTGTTCGATATTTTTGCCGAATTGGTAAACCTGCCATCTATTATGCCCTGCAGAATTTTTTCCATTATGCCGAGACAGACCAAGTGCATATAATCGAATACCGTACCCTGAATTAGATTGAAAGTAAGCGAAGCAAGAGGGCATGCCATCCGATGGTGATGATCGGCATCTACCATTGAAGAATATTCCTCCGCTGTACGAAGTCTATGATCACAACCTTTGTATACTATAACTCCAGAACGAACACACTCTCCTCTAACCCAACATCTTGAACAAGGAGCTCGAGAATTGTGCCCGCGATGACCTAAGGAAAAAGAACGAGCTGGTGCATCTGCAATAAAGCACCTTAGCCGAACGTGAAGATTTTTGTTGTGAAAGTCAAGACCATTGTTGATCAATTCCTGCATTTCCTCTTTGTACGACTCAAAAAATAGTAGTGCGCTAGATGGTTTTGTCGAACCTTTGAATACACCAATAATGGATGGACTACTACTTGGAATATTAGTTACTCTAATCTGAATGGGCCACATCAAGATTTTACTGTTTTTGTCCAGAGATGCCTCGACAGTGCTGAAATCGATTTCAAGTAGGCTATCGGCGGGATGCATGCTTGTAGGAATCGATGAAAGATAATTCACAAGAGCATTTCGCACACCTAAATGAAGATACTCGCCTCCAGCAACTTGTTTAATGGGAAGATTACAGTAAACGGGTGTTTTCATTATTGTTCTGGGATCGACATGCATGCTCGAGAAACAGCTATGACTCTTGATGACTTGTACGACTTTTATTTGCTGGTGAGTCATGTTTTGATCCGCGAAAACGATGCGCAATTTTTCTTCAAAGCTTTCGACGTTTTCGTGCGAACCAATAGAATCGCAATCACTCTCGGATGCTGATTCGTTTGAAACACTATTACTCTGTTCAACTTCAGAAGAACGATCCCCATCGACTACGCTACTACCATCTAATAAATCACTCTCCTCATTGTGCGCAGCTGAGACTGAAGGAGAAGCAACATTTTCATCGCGGTAATTAAAAGAAGAAGAAGAAGAAGAAAAAGCAGAAGGAGGAGTTGAAGAATCAACATCAGCAGAGGAGTCATGACGAGTTATTGCAGAATGATCCGATGAAGTTTGTGAAGCTACATAATCATAGCGAGTTTTTTCTAATAAACGTCTTCTGCGATCTCTGCGATCAGCGCTACATGCACTCAGAGGTTTCCTAGACCGTGATCTTACAACTCTATTATACATTTTGTTGCAATGCTCGAACGCATAAGCATAAAATTATAAAGAAAGCAATGCAAACTTAAAAAAATATATATATATAAACAATCACAACCAAAATGCGTAGCTCCAGAAGACAATAATACCCTGCTTACAGTCGTTGATTGCGACGACGTCCAAGAACTTTCCGTGACGGTGTTGCACTGCTGTTGTATATCCAATTAACAACGTCTGTAAAATATAAACAAATTATTACGAAACATGTCTCAGCATATGACAGAGAGAATACTCTTATCTGTATATTCATCGATTAGGTAAATAAAAAAGATTTAAGAGCTTCTCATTTAAAATGTATGCAACATACAGATCTGAAATAGTGTACACAGTTTTTGAATATTATAAGAAAGCCTATCACAATGAAGTTTATCATGTATTTTCAGTTTTCTCACAATTTTTACACATAGAAACATATAACAACTTTGCATATTAATTACAAGTTTCTATACAGAAAAATTTAGTTAAAACCAAAAATAGAAGTCTCAGTGGTTAAGAGTTTCAGTCAATTAATTTTTGTAAGAAATTATAGTCTTATTCCAGCTAAGCAACTGAGGATGTTCAGGTAAGTTATAAAAGAGACACTTAATCTGAAAATTTTCAATATGATTGGCTTTGCTATAATATTCAAAACCTCTGTACAAAATTTGAGCAGCCTAAGATATAAAGAATCAAAGAAATGGACTTGAAATCATAAATGTGACGTGTTATCCTTATATTTTGAATAACATGCAAAGTAATGACAAGTTCCTATACTGAAAAGAGTCAGTATAAACTAAAAATACAAGTCTGCGAGGCTAAGAGAATCCATTTATTAATTTATTGTGAGAATCAGAGATTTATTCTGGCTTTGCGCGTGTGGTTGTTAAGAAAACAATTATTGCAGGTACAGGTATACTCCTAACTGTTCATACGGTTAGCTTGCTTTTATTTTTCAAAACACATGTGCAATTTTTCATACCTCTACCTCGAATAGTTTCTCAATAGTTTCCCTCTCGAACTGAAATTATTTTTTTCTTAAAGCTTCAAGAGGTTAGACTTAAGAAAGTTTTCGAGGTAGAGGTCTGAAAATTTGCACAGGAGTCTTGAAAACTATAACAAAGCCAATTAAATTGAAATAGTTAATATAACTTATCCCTCTTATGAATGTTTGTTTAATACCCACACCCGCAAAGCCAGAATTTATCTGTGATTCTTCCAATAATTAATAAACTGATTCTCTTAGCCTCACGGACTTGTATTTTTAATTTTTAAGTCTGCTAAATATTGAGAATTATTTATTAAATAATGACTAATGTATACAATTTTACTACAAATTTGTTGTTCTGTGAAAGTCAGTAAAAACTAAAAATGCAAGACTGTGAGTCTAAGAGATTCCATTTATTATTGTTTATAGTATCAGAGACTTATTCTGGCTTTGCGCGTGTGGGTGTTTGAATAAATATTATAAAAGCGACATGTTATGTTAAGTATTTCAATGTAATTGGCTTTGTGTTATTCTTCAAGATTCCTCTACAAATTTTTAAACATCTAGCTCGAATAGTTTCTCATGTGCAATCTCTTGAAGCTTTTTTTATTGACTTATCTGGTGTGATATATATATATATATATATATATATATATATATATATATAAATGAGTACAAGTTTTTTATTGACTTATCTGCTGTGATATATATATATATATATATACAAATGAGAAAAGCTTCTAGAGGTTGCATGGGAGAAAGAATTCGAACTAGAGTTTTGAAAATTTGCAGAGGAGTTTCGAAGAGCATAAGAAAAGGAACAATATCCAAAAATTTAAGATTATCTGTCCCTGTTATAATCTTTATCTATACACCCACAGTCGCAAAGTGAGAATAAGCCTCTGATTTTTACTCGCGATACATGCAATGAATAATAAATGGACTCTCTTAGCCTTATAAACTTTTATTTGTATTTTTTACTGAAATAACAACTTTGTATATTACTCCGTATACGAAGAATAATTGTCAATATGGACATATACAAGTCTGTGAGATTAAGAGAGTCTATTTATAATTTATGCAAAAATATTTGTCTAGCACTTGTATACTTTTCTTACTTGGGCTTGTACCCACTCCGATGGTGTTGATTAACTGAACTCAATGAACGCAGAACTCTTTGAGCTGGATTCTTTGATGAGCTGTCAAATGGTTTATTAGTCCGATGAAGTTTTCCACCTATAAGCACAGAAAGGTATTAGAATATTCAAAGGTATTACGATGATTCCCTAGAAATATAAGTAGCATTATCTATCCTGAGGAATAATATAAATAGTCATTATATAATCTCTGATGAAAATCAATAAATATATTTTAAAGTTATTTAAAATATTTTGTATATTACCTGTTTTCAATTATAAAAAAGCTGTTGAACTGTCTCGATGAAAAGTGAAGCTCCCGACGGAGAGATGTTTCCTGATGTTGAGTGGATCAGCAATCCCAAAAAATATTTCTTCGAGAACAGAAAAATACTTTAGAAATTTAAATTATTGAATAATTGTTGGTTGATAATAAAGAGAGAAATAATTGATATATATATGTGTAAGAAAGACAGATAGATAGATAAAGAAAGACAGACAGATAAGGGCAGCTTAGGATGGCAAAAGCTGCTTCCTGGACACTCTTCCTCTAAGCCTTGCTGATGGTAGACATAGCCAAGGATTGAAGTGTAACAGGTTTTTATCTCTCGAATCTCTGAAACTGCGAAAAGACAAGTTTAAAATTTTGTCAATCTAACCTCATCTCTCATAGATTTTTCGCGCATAATTTTTAATAAACTAGACATAATTTTTCGATTCTAAATATAGTTTATGACATAATTAACTTAATAATTTATTGATTACGAGTAAATTATGAATTACTGTATGTAAATTTACTTTGGAAATAGCGAAACAAAAAACTAACTTTTTGCCAGTCGCTATTACTAATATATCCTTGATATTTATTATAAAAAAGACTTGATAAAGTCGTAATTTTACTTACCAAAGAATACTATATTGCTGTAGCTGTAAAAGCACTCAATAATTATTGTTAAACAATCGTTATTAAGTAGAGAAGATTTTTTTGCTGTTGACGTGCGAGCCGTTAAAAGCAAAAAGGGCCGAGAACCGCCGTGTTTCCGAGAAGTATAAAAATGCCGGAATCACATGATCAGCGAAGTCAGCGCCAAATTCAAATCAAACTCAGTCGATTACTTTGTTTGATTATTCAATTCATTTACAATAAAAAAAATCTATTAACATTTGAAAAACGTGAGAGCATTTTAAATTAATATAAATTATTTATTTTTTATTTAATATTTGATTTATAATTATTGTTATTCTTATAGTGTTATTAATAAATCTCATTATATACGTTTATTAATAATTGAAAATATTTATCGCTAATTATCAACAATAAAAGGGTGAATCTAATGAAAATTAATATAAATAATTATTTAATATTTATTATTTCCCCGTTGAAAAAAAATCTATTATATAATTATATAATGATTTTTAAGAGGGTTATATACATTATCTACTGTTTAAAATGGCAATAAAATCGATAAAGCAAGTTTACGACGTATAAAAATTATTATAAATAAATTTAGAATTGCCCCAGGCGGAAATCGACTTACCTAGAAACAGCTAATAAAAGCTAATAACTTTTATAATTAATTTATAATATGTCGCGATTTTGGACTCTAGTGATAGTTAATAATAGTTTCTAGCTTTTTTTAACTTTTATTAGCTTTTATTAGCTTTTACATTTTTTACAAAAAGAAAAAAATGCGTGACCTGAAAAAAAGCTAAAAACTACTATTAACTTTTTAAAATTATTACTTGTAGAGATTAAATATTTATAATTCTTATGATTAGTTACTAATAGTAATAAATTTCTAATCGCTTTTCAGTTTTTTACAGTTTTTTACAAAAAAAGCTAAAAATACATAAAAAAAAGCAGAAAAACAAAAAAAAGTGTGTAACCTAAAAAGAAGCAGAAAAGGAGCATTTTTAGGATATTTTCTACATACAAAAGTCTAATAAAAGCTAATAAAAGTTTAAAAACATTTATAAAATTTCTAAACAACTAATAAAAGCTTATAAATATTATTAAATATTATAAACTATTACTAGAGTCTAAATTCAACACATTATATAAACTGTTATTAAAATCTTATAAAAGCTAATAAGTTTTATTAAGAATTATAGTATATTTTTAAGTTTTATATGCCACAGATTATTTCCGCCTGGGACACAATAAATATTTATTAATATTAATATATTAATATTTATTAATATTGTTTTAATGTTGTTACAGCGAGTATACAAATAAATATATTGCAATATATCGTTCAGTTCGCAATCATTGCAAAAACATTGTTGATAACAAATTATTGACAATTTCAAGACTATTTAGGCATGCATGCTAGCTGAATGACGACAGATAGTTGCCGGAAAAATATTAATTCTGCCGCATGGTTCACCAAAATTGTGCCATCACATGGCAAACACGCATGCTGGACAAAAATTTGCCAAATAAAATGGACAACATTTTGTGCGATTTTAGTGACAGCGCTTTGTCGTCACGAAATGCAACATGTTGATCTGGCTTTCAGCTGTCTTTTTGATACCACCAAATGGCCAACAGTATCCAGCACGACCGAGTGGTACAATGCTGTCATATGGATTGTCAAAATGACGACATAATGACGACATGACGTGAGCCGCGCACGAAGCACGGAATTCGGCACTGAGACGGCACCGGGCAAGCACGAGTGCTTGCGCACGCGTGGTGACAGAATGCAAATTACATGTTTCATGACGTGCTGTCAAAAAGTTGGCACATGGTCAGCACGAAGTTGATAGAAAATCCAGCACGGGAAAGCACGAAATGCCATCATAATGTCATCATTTCTTGATGGCAATTCGCCGTCATGCGACGCAGCATGGAGAGCTGCTAGAATGCCACCCTCGTGCTTACAGTGTCGGCTGACCAAAATTTTCGACCGACTAAGTTGGCACCAAGTTGTCATTCTGATAGCACGGCGAGACGGCACGCGTGGCCGTATAATGCTCGGCATGTGATGTTATAACAAGACGTCGGCACTGTGCCGGCACGTTGACGGCATGCGTGCCGCATGTGTGACGGCACAGTGACGTCCGTGTACTCCGGCCCAGAAGCGTCATGTTGACGGCATGCATGCCGCGCGCTTATTCCAAAATTTGACAGCACGCCATGCCGTCAACGTGCTAGCATTATGCCTTGCGTTTTGCCGGCAATATGCCTGCACGATTGAATTTTGCGTGCGCTTCTGCAGGTGCTTATAACCTCCAAATATATTATGTATATTAATTTTTAAAATAAAAATAAAAAATTTGAAATTATATATAAATTTACTCTTTATTAAATTTCAATTACAATAAATATTACAATTTATAATAAATATAACAATAATATTGTAATAACTATTATATACTGCATGCCAATGTATCTTGAATGCTCGTGAGCGTTGATAAATACCCTTACGAAAAAAGCCCTTAGGAATCCCTCTAGGATTTCCTGAAGTAATTTTTCTAGAGTGGAATATTATTTATGTTCTAGAATATGAAATTGTTAAAATCACTACAATAATTTAGGAAGTTTGCCTTTATAGGTATAGCACCATCCGGATGATAACACTAAAACTCAGGGACTAAGCTTGAAAAAACGAAAATTTAATTAACTTGATTACAAAATTAAAAAAATTAAAGTTCGAAGCTTTAGTCCCTAAGTTTGGTCTTATCGTCC
The DNA here is from genome assembly GCA_949152435.1 of Gastracanthus pulcherrimus. NCBI lineage: Eukaryota > Metazoa > Arthropoda > Insecta > Hymenoptera > Pteromalidae > Gastracanthus > Gastracanthus pulcherrimus. The sequence goes on from OX424576.1 coordinate 62,141,570, forward strand.
GGATGGAACTATACATATAAAGGCACATTTCCTAAATTATTTTAGTGATTTTAATAATTTCATATTCTAGAACATAAATAATATCCGATTCTAGAAATATTCCTTAAGAAAATCCTGCAGGAATTCCTGCAGGAAAACAGTACGAAAATATTGCGGGGATTCCTGCAAGGAATCCTCCAGATCCCCTGCCGATCAGTTTCTTGTATGATTCTCTGCTAGAATTCCTGCAGGCTTTTTACGTAAGGATACTGATGCCATCCTGTTGATTTGTCTTCATTTAGCTGCACCTTAAATAATTATTTTTGTAGAAAATCTGCAAATTATTATAAAATTTAATCACTTGAAAAATTGAATAAAGTTGTAGATTAATGAAATCTAATATTGAATAACTCACCTGGAAATTTGATGTATGCACTCGCAAGATTTTTGCTTACAGCTATAGGTACATGCAGCTTTAGAATCTGAAAATCATTAAAAACATAAAGTTAAACAGTTAAAAAACAATTAATAAATACAGTCTACTGAAAGAGTATAAACAAAGCATTAAGGGATCAAACCTGAGTTAAATTCTGTTAAAAATCATTGTCCATTTTATACACGGCAAAAATATTTTGACACAATCTACGTTGATGAAAGCTTACTTGTGCTTACTACTTTACAACTTACTTAAGTATATTATATGTTATTTTGCCAAGAATTAGATCCGTCCAAGTGGTTTTTATAGTCCCTTATAATAAACTAATTTATGTAATATATATATATATTTATTCGGAAATTCCAATTTAGGTTAGCGCACGCCATATATATCTATATTATTTTTCTCCAATCCAATTAATCGAGCTATTATTGCCGTTCGATATGTCCCCAATCGCACGCCATGCTGTCCGTATGCCGTCAAAATGCTGCCACGATAATCTGAATTTCTGCGCCACAGCGTGTCGGCATGTTGCCGTCAATTTGCAAGCACGCATGCTGCCGCAAAAAAAAACAAAAATAGTGACCACGCATGACCGCACGCTGACGGCAGAACGCCGCCACGCGTGCCGGCACGCCATGAGCACACCGTGCCCGGCATGTGCTGTTATCTGGGATGTATAATACGGCAAAAAATGTTCATATTCATGTGTATAATATTTTGAGCAATAGTATATAATTTTAACAGAAAAAGTTTGAAATTCTTTCTTATGAAGTACTGACAGTACAGATATTTCGTCTTTTCGCTTTTTTAAACGAAATTTCAACGTCTCAAATCATTACTATCCCTAGTGGCCAGCAGAGCATGCCAACGATTATTCACTCGAGAATTCGCAGCTCTAGAAAAGCTGCAGTGACACCCTTTTCCACGAAGTATTCGGCGATGCTCTTTTCTAGGTACGACCTGGGATCAGTTTAATTTTCACGAAAAGGCGATGCACGATATAGTGCCGTGCGTGCCCGCGACTTAGCTGATTTTTCTTTTGTTTTTTCGGTGTTTCGGTTTTGCGACCGGCATCGGAGCTATCACTTTTTCTTCAGAGGTTGATACCATCGCATCGAATCGTGAAACATGGCACGTCGTATTCCGGGTTATACAAATCGCGAATATACTGACAAGCTGTTACTGTTAAGAGCTTGTGATAATATGCCACGTAGAGCAGCCGAGTAGTGCCGGCGTCGATTTCGCAACCGGCATCATTCTGATGCTGGTACTATTGCACGTCTTGAGCAACGGTCCGCGGAAACAGGCTGCTTTGCTGTGCGCAATCCTAATGGTGGTTGGCAACAAGGACCGAGGGCGGAATTCTACAATGAAGTGGTGGACTGTTTCGCGGAGGATCCGACCATGAGCTTAAGACGCACCGCAAGGGCAGTAGGGACGAGTTACTCAACCTGCCAAAAAATCCTGAAGCAAGATACGCAGCACGCCTTTAAATATCGTCGAGTACAAGAATTGAGTAAGTTATGCATTACTTCATTTTTTAACTTTACTTCATGACGGTTATCTATTCACTTTGTGTTGTTACATACATTGCTTTTTTACCAATTTCTTCGTATTATCGTCATGTTTTTCTCTTTATTTGTTCTCTTTTGACTTCTCACCGTCTCATTCGAACCGTGATTTATGTATCCAGTCATTGTCTTCTGTCTTAACTACTCCAGTCATTTAAGAAATTTGAGGTAAATAACTCAAATTGCTATTAAATTGCACGCATTCAAGTATACAGATATGTTGATTAATTTTATATTAAATAATACAAAATATTAGTCTTTTTGCCCCGTTGGCTTTAATAAATGAAAAAATATTTAACATTAAAAAAGTTTTATTTCAACATAATTTTTTTTTACTTACCATAAAAGTAAGTTAATTGCAGTATTTCTGCCTGATATATACAAAATAATTATTTCTGTAAAAAAATGTTAAATGATCGATAGTTATTCATATAGCCAATAAATAACTTATATTTTCGCAATTTCACAGCTATATTGATTACATTACAATGATTATTTTATAAAATTATTGTTAAAAAAATGTGTAAATGAAGCCACCCTTTTTCGAGATAATTTTTTTAACCCTTTTTAAATATTAAAATATTATATATAGAGTGGTATATGGCTCAAGTCATAAACGCGTACCTCTTATAGTCCAGTCAGCAGAGCCCGGGATCAAGGGCTTTTTGGAAAAGTCGTATACTTACTAAGTCTACTTTTTAACCGACTTCAAAAAGAAGTAGGTTCTGTGATTGACTCGTATATTCTTTTTCTATTTATGTATGTTCGACGATTGCTCAGGGACAGTTGGACCAATTTTAAAAATTCTTTTTGCATTTGATAGAGGGTCACTCCGAGGTGGTCCCGTAAGACTTTCGACAAATACTGGGTCAGTACCAGTAAAAAATCGCATTTTATTCACCGACGGTTCCATGTTTCTTACTTATTCGTTTAAGTATATCCGCTGATTCCTCAGGAACGGTTAAACCAATTTAAAAAATAGTTTTTACATTTTATAGAGGGTCAGCCTGCGGTGGTCCCATAATATTTTGGGTCAGTACTGGCCCACTATAATACCAGTACAAACAAAAAACCATATCTTTGTGAATAATTTCTGTACAATATTTACGTTAAGTTCTTAGGAATGGCTGTACCGATTTTAACGCACACACACACACACACTCATACACACACACCCATACACACAGACATACCCACTTACCCACACACACTCACACACACACACTCACACACACACATATACTCACGCACGCACACACACACAAACACATACACACATACAGATATTTTTTAAAACTTATACATTCTGATTCAGCGTCCCCAAAAGCATAAAAATCCATTGAAATATCAGATTAAAAAAATTTCATCGTTACAAGACTTTCTTTTTGAAAAAGCAAAATCAACAGCTTAATATGATTATCGTTTTCTCTGAAGACGTTAAAATTTAAAAGTAATCAGAATACTCTACATTAAAAATTATGAAAACCATAGTGCTTCAAGAAATATTCTTCTGTCATCCATTGCAAATTCATTAGTTTCATATAGACTATTTTAAACTGAAATTCTTCTTGGACCCAAAGGAAGTCCGGTTGGCGCTATATTAAGAAGAATTCTCATTTGGTTGAAGATGATTGCACTTCAACCAAGCAGAAATACTCTGCACGATTATTACAACAATGAGGATCAAAACTGCTCTCTCCGTGTTATTTACTTATGATTTTATTAACGTTATATTAAAAACTAATGTTAAATTAATGTTTAAGACAATCCTTTTTAATTTTTATTGCTGATTCCTATGTAAAATTAGAATTGAAGTTGTGGAATAAAAGTAATTTAACTTTACTGGTTGAAGTTGCAGAGAAAAAATTGAATAGAAAAGTTGTTCCGTTCTAAATTCTCTTAAAAATAGTGCTATATTGTGATATATGGTTGGTGCAATAGCTTAATCGCAAATCGAGTTGAAAGGTAAAAAATAAGTTTTTATTCCTGACTCAACCGTAATAGCCACTTTATTGACCTTAAAAGCGGGACAAAAGTAGCATATGATACCGCAAACCAACTTTTTTCTTCGTAAAATTATTTTCTGCACATTAATATACATTTTTAATAAATTCTAGTTCTTACTGGAAGTCTCTCTTTTTAAGTCAATAAAGTGGCCACAGTTAAGTCAGAAATAAAATTCTATATGCAACACGGAAATAAAGTCGAGTATTCCCTCGGGTGATTACCAGTAAACCCACCCTCGGGTATAATCTTCGACTTTACTCTCTTGTTACATGATATACTATTTTTTTATATTTATGTGGATGATTGACCAGAATATATGTAACTTTGGGAAAGAAATCATTTTATATACTAGAAGAACCCATGACCCGATTACCGTCCGTACATTATTTAAAAAGTTATGCGAGTTTTTGGCACCTATCTTTTCGCTATGGCCAGGCCCAAATGGTTGAGTGCAAAATAACTGCAAAGTTTTTACACATAGTTACAATGTCTAATTATTATATGCAATAAGAAAAAATCGATTTTTTTTAATTTGACAATTTTTTGGCATGTTTTAACTTTTTTCCACTTTAAAATTTGCAAGAAATAGCTCTGTCGATATATTTTTGGGATCTTTCAACTTTTTGAAATCTTAATTTCCCACATCGAAAGTTATTAAAAAAAAAACCTTAGTTTAAGCCCAGGTAGACTTTTATACGATTAATAGTTCCTGAGATGATAAGCTTCAAAGTTGACAGCAACTTACCGTAAAATATATTTTGCATAATTTTTAGACAACATCATAACGCTTTAAAATAAGCCCGTAAAAGTAAAGAGCGCGCAGAGCTATCACCCGAGCGCGCGAGGAATGGCCTTGGCAGCAGCGGCACGGCAGCGGCATGGCAACACACGCGGATTTTATTGACTCGATGATTCTAAAATCGCACTCAGACTTTAAAACTTTAAAGCTGATTATCACAAGAACTATCAATCGCAGAAAATCCTGCAAGAGCTAATATTATTATTCGATAATGGAAACTAAGATGTCAAAAAGTCTAAAAATCTCCAAATTATATCGATAGAGCCATTTTTTGCAAATTTGAAGAGAAAAAAATTATAAAACATGCGAAAATGGTCAAATTAAAAAAAAATAGATTTTTTCTTGTTGCATATAATAATTAGACACTTTAAGGGGATATGAGAGTCAATTAAGAATTCAAATTTCCCGCCTTCATTTTTACCGACCTAGTAATGAATAATTATTTATAATTACAAAAATATTTGTATTTAGTCTCAAACCAAACTCACTAGCCCTTCATTGAGGAATAATGGACCTATGTGCGAAGTTTCAGGCGTTAAAAACAACGGCACCCTAAAAATGATTGGCATTAAATTTCATAAAATTTCATTCCAATAATTCTTTTGGGTGCCGTTGTTATTAAATATTTTTCTTTACGACTTCATCCACCTATGTTATTTTAAGAATACTGAAAAAACATTCTCTTATAATTTTTATTGGGTTATAACTTTTTCCAAAACACTTGAGGACTTTTACCATAACAAATTTGGATTCTACAAGAAATTTTACATAAGAATCTCCAAAAAGTAGACTTAGTATATGACTTTTCCACTCCAAATTCTCGACCGACTGGACTATTAAGACAACGGCCTCTCAAAGAGCGTGGGTTCGAATCCCCATCAGTCCGAATTTGTCCGAGACCTTTTAAGAAAATGTTTTTACAGGGTTTTTGGTGTCGGAGATCGGGCCTGCAACCCGCTATATGGTTAAGGGTAGTGAGACCCGTACATTTAATTAAAAAAGAAACAGCATAAAACAAGTAACACCCCTGTTGAAAGGCTCTCATAAAAACAAATAAAATTTTTTTTATGAGGTTTATGGTGTGTTTTTGCACTCGAAAATCCCATTAAAACCACTTTAAATGAATTTTTATAGTAATTTATATGTAATACCAGATACATTTTTTATCTGTTTCTATTTGATTTTAATAAGAATAATGTAAAACCAAAAAGGGGATCCCGTCAGAATTTAAACTTAATGGTTTTATTAAGAATTTTCTAGCTCACAAAATTTTTACAGGAATCAATTAGCAATTTTTTAATGAGCATCTAACTAACTATTGAATTAGAATTTATAAGAATTCTATATTTTAGATTTCTGCATGGTTTTAGTGGATTTTTCTGATAAGGAAGCAATGGCGTTTTTATGTTTTATTAGTATAAAATTCTCATAATTATATTGAAATTTTATATAAATTTTACCTTTTTGAGAATTTAATTGAAGTATATGTGAATTATACTATTTTTTAGAGATTTATGAAATCGTAAAGTCAGATATCTTGTAATCAGCATCCTGGGCGATCCAGCAAATGTCAGAAGAGAAGAGAGCTCCGAAGAACTGTTTCTTGCACATGGCAATATCACGGCGTTTTTTATTTCCTCTATCCGCCCATTTGGTCGCGTGACTGGAAACTCAGATATTCGCCACCTAGCGGACACTCGTGAACTTCGAGATGATAAATGATTTGTCAGTAAATACTTATATGATTTTCTACTAAGATCCCATATTCTTGTCATTTAATATTTAAGAAAAATTCATATAAATATTTATATTTTTACATTCGCTAATACGTGTATTTGTACCCGAAATGTCTTAAAAAATACTATGAAATAAAATCTTGTAAACATTTTTCTATATTGGGTAATGCAAATAAATTTATATAAGTTTTCTATAGGAAAGTACATATTGAGCCAATTAAATTAATTACATTGTTAATTTTTTCTTTAAGCAGTAATTCCTTTACAACCATAAAATCGTTCAATATGAATTATTCCGTAATTTTAAATAAACACTTTCCTTATAAACTCCTATAACTTTTTTTATCAGAAAAATCTTATAAAATGTTTATATATTTGTAAAAACTCCGATATAATATATATTTTCCAATTAAAACGAATATAAAAATAGTATACTTTCAAGCTCTCATAGAAACATATTAAATGTTTACTAGGAAAATTTTTTCCTCATTAGATCGCTAGATATTTTATGGGATTTTATGAGGTTTTATTGGATCCTTTCAACAGGGACTTAATTAAAATGGTATGTATGTATACGGTTTTATTAAAGGAAAAAGATCTAAAAACCGACAAGATAGCGTGTAGCGGCATAGAAACTCATAGGTGGCTAAACGTCAAAGTTTTGCGTGCTATGCGAGTAGAAATCAAGCTTCAAACTTAATATTTCCTGAATTATTTGACATAATGTGATAATATATTTCAATATTCATTAACAATAATAGGTGTTACAAATGCCTGGACTATGGTCACCATGGCCCCAGATGTGAAGGTCCGGATCGTAGCGCATTCTGCTTCCGATGCGGGGACAGTGGGCACAAAGCAAATGACTGCTCCGCTGCCCATAAGTGCTAAAAGAAAAGAAAAAATGGCGGTAGTTCTACAGGGAAACTTGAATCGAAACAGGACGGCAAATGACTTGTGCCCTCTGATCTATCTCGAGAACTAATATCGAGAAGCAATATCGGGATAGAGAAGAAGGAGGCTGGTACCGCGACGCTCTTGGAACTGCGGCGATATGGGTTCCAAACCCATGACGCTTCCACGTAATATGCCATGGATCCGGCAGTGGATATGTGTGGGTGAGGTGCGGCCATGTTAACTACGTCAGCTGCTACCTCAAACCGAATGAAGCAATCGGGCGCTTTCTTGAAAAATTGGAAGCTCTCGAGGACGCTGTCGGAGAAATGGAGGGGGAGCTGACTTTAATGCCAAAGCTCTCGAGTGGGGTGAAAACCAGCCGAACTCCAGAGGAAGGCAAATCATCGACATGGCGTCCAGGAGTGGGACTGGTGGTCCTAAACAACGGCTCTTCTAAGGACCAACGAACGAGCCGTCGTCGTACAGACCTCTCTGCATGCTAGACACTGCCGGAAAACTCCTGGAGAAGCTGATAAGACCTCGTCTACATGCAGCGTTAAGAGCAGCTGGCGATCTCTCTGAGAGGCAATACGGCTTTTGGACAGGGAGATTGACCATAGACGCTATTCAGGAGGTAGTAGAGGGCTATTTCCTGATCGGATATGCAGATGACATAGCGCTCATTATCATCGCCAGATGCATGATCACTTTTATACATTTTTCGTAAACCTTTTGGAAAACTACGCATTTCAAGTGAGCTTGATCAAAGTATTGACAAATATCTATTTCTCCCCTTAAAAGAAGTGAGAAATGAAAAATCCATTTCTCAACGCAGGCATGAAATAGGCGTTTTTTCATGCAAAAAGGTAGAGTAGAAAATCGATCATTTGACAATGGGTAGAAATGACTGATGATTTTTATGTAAAATAATTAATAAAAATAATACTTTTACAACTTAAAATATTTTTTTTTAATCAAACTTAAAAACTTTAAGTTTTTATATAAAGAATTAAAAAATAATTTTTAGGCTAAAAGACTGAAAATTTGAAAAAATATCCTATGGTAACAATGATAGTACAAATTTTGGGAGTCTCCGATTGTTTATTTCTTTTGCTGATTTTTCACCTTTCATTTTAAGCACGACCGCTCCAAGGGAGAGCTTTATATTTGTTTTATCGCAAAAAGTGTAATATCTTTAATACTAATAAATTATTATACAAAAACATGAATTATCGATCTATACCTCCACTCACGCGTCTATCTACACATTTATTCTCCTACAGCGATTCATCGGTTTCGTGCTGTTTTTTCTCGTACTTCGCGTATCAGTTTCGCATGCTTCGTGTATCAATTTCTCGTGCTTCGCATATCGATTTCGCGCGCGCGAAGAATTTTCTGGTTTTACGTACGCGAAAAGTGGGTGCAGCTTTGGATTTTAAGTAAAAGATTTCACTTGCTATTTTGGTGCGCTAAAATGTGACCCTATAGACACTCTCTTAAAAGTATTTAAAATTTATTTGTATCCTTCTTTAATCACAACGAAACAAGTTCCTGGAGCTTTAATGTTTTTTGAGTAGTGCAGACTACTTTTTACACGGGTCGGCTTTTCGCATGCTTTGCATCATTTGCATGCAGAAGTTTCATATCTAGACACCCCTTTACCCCCTTAATACTCTTTTTTAATATTGATAATACTGTTTTTAATAATGATTTTATGGTAATTCCAATGCGCAGCATATAATTGGAAAATTAATTGCAATTTTTACACATAACATAGCATAAAATATGTTTCAAAGCATCTAGGGTACATTGTCGATTTTTTAATATTGATGAAAATCACGAATGTTCATAAAATTAGAATAGGCTATTATGAAAATAGCTTCTAACTCAAGCTTCTTTCTCGAGCATACGAATTTTCTATGTTTGCATAGCTTATGCTCTATACATTTTGGCAGGCATAAACTATGAAAATAAAAGGAAGCGTGCTATATTGACTAAGAGTTTTAGAACGGAGCAATGAGAAATGAAAACTAACAACTGAGCAACGTCTATAAATTATTTTCCCTCTTTCTACCTCTCTCTCTTTCTCTCTCTCTCTCTCTCTCTCTCTCTCTCTCTCTCTCTCTCTCGCTCTCTCACTCTCTTTAACACGATCGCTGCAGTTCGTCGATTCTTCATTACCACTCCATCATGGTTGACACATGTGCCATCTGCGGTGATACTCCAAGGAGCAGCGATACGTTGCGTAAGTGCTGCATACAAGGTGTGTTCAAAAACTAACGGGAATTTTCGTTTTTTTGGAAAGAATTTTATTTATTCGTTTACATTAACGTTGTTCTCTTCAAAATAGTCCCCATTCATTATTATACACTTATGCCAGCGCTTCTACCAATCCTCGAAACATTTCTGGAACTCGATCTTTGGGATAGCGTTTAGCTCCTTCAGCGATGCGCTTTTAATGTCATCTATACTTGTAAAACGACGGCACTTTAAGTTTTTTTTTATTTTCGGGAACAGAAAGAAGTCACATGGAGACACGTCTGGCGAATATGAAGGCTGAGGCATCATTACAGTGTTGTTTTTGGCAAAAAATTCACGAACTAGCAATGAAGTGTGAGCAGGTGCATTATCGCGATGCAAAAGCCATGACTTGTTTCGCCACAAAATCGGACGCTTTTTTCGGATTGCTTCACGCAAACGGCGTTGAAGTTGTAGGTAGTACTCCTTGTTGATCGTTTGACCTTGTGTCAAGAACTCATGATGCACTATGCCGTTAAAATCGAAGAACACAGTGAGCATAACCTTCACATTCGACCGCACTTGCCGAGCTGTTTTCGGTCTCGGCGATTTGGAATGCCTCCACTCGGAAGATTGAGCCTTAATTTCAACGTCATATCCGAAAACCCATGTTTCATCACCTGTTATGATACGTTTCAGTAGTTCTGCATCGTTGTTGACTTAATTTAACGACTCCTGAGCAACTTCCATTCGACGCTATTTTGTTCGAAATTCAACAATTTTGGAACAAATTTTGCTGTCACGCGTTTCATACCCAAAACATCTGAAATAATTTCATAGCATGAGCCAATTGATATGCCAACATCATCAGCAACTTCTCTGATTGTGATTCGGCGATCGTTCATAAGCATTTCTTTCACTATTTCCACTTTTTATCGGTTGTTTATGTGCTAGGGCGTCCAAGGCGCTCGTTATCTTCAACGTCTTCACGGCATTCTTGGAAACGCTTATACCACTCGTAAACCCTTGTTTTACTCATAGCAGACTCACCAAAAGCAATATTTAACATTTCTAATACTTTGCTATACTTTATTCCATTCTTATAGCAAAATTTAATGCAAATTCTCTGATCCATTTTTTAAACAAAGAAATAATCGCCGATCATACCAAAATACATGTAACCTTTTTGACAGCTGACAACAGACTAAACATCCGACATGACTAATAACGTACAGATACATTTCAGACATGTTTTACCAATACACCAACAAAAAAACCGCACAAATCGGACTAATACAACCCGCGCAATTACAAAATTCTCGTTACTTTTTTAACACACTTCGTATGTCATCTTGTCTGCCACCCGGAATGCAAGCCCCTTGTTGCACTCACTTGCACGCAACGAACCGCGCTTCAGCTCTAAGTTAGGTCTCTTGCATGCCAGGAGTGCATAGAATGAAGGAGGTTAACGCTGAGCACTGTGGCCCCGCGCGGGTGCTTAGGCAACGCCCCTCCCCCACTGCTAATACACTACTCTGTGGCAGTGTAACATCGATGTGGAGGTATGCGGAGCCACTGCAGGCAATGAGAGCAATGCAGCAGATAACGGGGCGGAGTTGTCTACGTGCGCACAAGGCGCTCCCCAGCAGTCTAAGGCTCTCCAATACCGACGCCAGTTCAACAAATGCAGCAAACACATTTTTGTTAAAAAAATTCGACGCAACCGCACTGCAGAAAGGTGCCATGATTCCTTTTGTAGTTGAGTATGCCAATAACACTTCAAAAAATATTTACAGTGCTCTGGATATACACAATGCTTCACTTGAATCCAGACTGAACGATATAGTAAGTATTTCATTTAATTCTCTTATTAATTGCTTCTTAAATTTTACTGTTTGCATTGATTTTATACAAGCAATAACTCTAGCCACATTACTCAGCTCATTTTCATCCACTTTTGAGGTTAGTTTTAGCTTCTCATGTTCCGAACAAATAACAAAAAGTTCACCTAGTCTTTTTAAATTATTATATTTAACAAAGTCACTTAGATAATAGATATTTTCACATATTATGTACACTACCGAACTAAGCTTGTGCTTTGGATGGCACTTATATGTTATTTCTTCTGTATAACTTAGAGGACCTGTGCTCTCCTCCGCCATCTTGATGATCGTATGAATATATTAATATAGACCTTCGTAACGAGGCTATTATCTTCGCTGAGACAAGTACAATGTAGTGGTGAGATTGATCAGTCAAGTTGTTGTTGAGATTTCGTTGGCACATACATTCTTACGTACATACAAGAAGTGATAGTAAAGAAAATATTTCTAAATATCCGAGTAACGTCGCGTGCACGAGCATAATGGGGATTAGATATTTTTTAAATGCTAAGACATGGTATAGTCTTAATTTGTTTTTGGATATTAATGTTGGTTGGTAAAATAGAGTCTAGAATGGAAAAAATTGAATTGTGATTGACTGAACGGAGCTCCAAGCTGGAGGAGTTTACGCAGAAAAATTCAGAGCACTGTAAGCACATAAAAGAAATTAGCAAGCATATAAATGAAATTAATAATGAAAATAAATGCTTAAAAGTAAAATTAATTGAAATTGAAGGTAGATTAGTAAACAAAATTGATAATAACTGCAAAAATACAATAGAAGAGATTAACAATGTCAACAATGAAATAGTAACTAGCAATAAAACATTAATGGCGGCTATAAATGATATAGAGATTGGCATGCTCACTACTGAAGTAGATAGGCATATTAATATTAGCACTAATGAAAATGGAATACGAACTGGGGATGATGATGCGGATAGTGTATTAAGGGAAATAAATAATAATGTGAATAATAATGCGGCTACCACAAATGAGGGGAGCCCTGAAAATAGACAAAATAATGCTATACAAAGCAATAAACAACGTCCCACGCGAAGTAATCGAGTCCCTTTATTAACGGGGCATTCCAATATGAACGCACAAATAAAAGCATATTTGCAATCATTTTTTTCTCGGAAACTATTGCATATAATTGAATGAATGTTTTTTTAATTAAAGGCAAGATCAAGGAGAGTGGAAAAATGATTGTTTGATGGTAAAGAATATTTATTTATAAAATAAAATGCATCTGTGGAAAAAAAGTTTTCTGGTGGCGCAGGTGATTTTGGCTCTCCTGGTGATCTGAAACAGAAAATCGAAAACGTTTATTAATCTATGTCATTTCCCCTATGGTCCGAACCTTCACTTTTTAATTTCATCCAAAATTAACAAAATGGCGGCGTTTCTTGTGAAAGAGAGAAAAAAATCACTTTCTTTTGTACCATAAATCAGGTGAAATTATAAGTTAGGATCAAAATATCAACAACTTGGAGGTTCGGACGATAGCCATGATAGTGCTGAATATTGTGTTAAAATTTGAAGTTGATACGCCCGGTAATTTTTTGAAAATCAACTGCGCCAGGTGCAAAAATATCATTTTGAAAAAAACGCGTTTTAAGTTTTTTAAGTTGAAAAGTCATAGAAAACATACCTTTTCGTAATACCCGGACCATACATGGTACCTTCCTCTTGGTCGTAGACCTCATCTTCAGCAGCTCTAGCCTCTCTCCTGGCGATTCGAGCGGATTTTGATCTAAACGAGCTGCGCCGGTCTGCTTGCCGTACGCGCGCGTTATCGCAGTCCTCGGTGAAGCTCAAACTTCTACGGCCAAGTGAACATCCCATGGTTTTCAGGATCTTTAGTATCGGTTTCTGGCCTTCATTAAACACACAAGCTGCAGTGTGGGTGGCAATTTCTAAAAATTTTGAGACTTTCCTTCGTGGAATTTTTGTGATAATAAGTGACCCATATTTTTCTCTGCATATTCTCCACTGAATCAGGATATCGTTGAATTGCTAGACCATAGTACAAGGATAGATCTCGCATAACTTTGTTGGTTAGAGTAGCAAATTTTGGTTCAGCTTTGGATTTTCCATTTTTTTTTCGGAGCTGCTTTTTGGCCTTGACTCTCAACCTCTTTACGTGCTTTTTTGAGTTGCGTGAGCTGTTTTTCAGCTTATTTTGCTCTCCTATACATCCTTTTTTTACGTACAACACGCATTCTTTTTTCTTCGGGACAAAATGATCACCGTAAGGAGCAGTTTCGAGTAGATTTTTTAAAGTTTTCGAATCTCCATCGTCGATGTAATACGCAAATTTGACGTCCTGATTTTTTACCGATTGCTGAAACATGTCAATAATACCATCTACCTCCATCTTACCAGCACTATCATGATGATTTGCTTAATATTCTGGCTCGTGAGTTTCGTACCAAACATCATATTCATCGGTATCTTCTTTGCCATTCCACGCATTGCATGCTTTACAGAAACTCGATTTTATGATGGTATCTAAAATTTTATCTGAATATTTTCCAATCAGTGATATAATGCCTAGAAGAAAAGAAAATCCTCTCTTGGACCACAAACCACATTTGTACATTCAACTCTTTTTCTTCTGGAAGAGCTTTATAAATCACAATGTCGTACACAGCGTTTACGCTTTCAGAGATGGATTTTATGATATTATAATATAAATTGATGTTGAAACTCTTGTCAATATCCATATATCCATAAAAATAGTTTATGTTTTGCAAACCAACGCCGATCAATTGCATAGCATACACGAAATGACGGTTAACTTCGTAGGCATTATTTATCATATGGCACGAGTCTATGAATCTATATCCACACTGACATACTAATTTAATTTTGAAACCAAGTCCTCGTTCACCATATTTTGAAAAAGTAATACCTGAATTACATTTTTGACATTTCACGATGGTTTGCAGTGATGAAAATACAAAAGCGAACTGGATAAAACAGTAGATTGCAGAATCACTTTCACTCGCAGAGAAACTGTCATCCTGACTCCCTCTCAATTTACTTCATCCGAATGTTGATTCCCCTGGTATTTCTTCTTTTTACCAGAATAACTTGGTCGTCTTGAAGAAGAATTGCTTTGCTTTCTATCCATTTTCACTTATTAGAGTTCTGGAAACAAAGCTCTTTTCTCGACGAAATCTCAAATAATACTGGTCGTTTGAAGAAACCGTTACTTATGATCGTGAAAAGAAACGTCTCTATTGTATATCTGTATGTATAGACGCAGGTATAAACGCGAAACAGCTGCTCGAATGCTTAATTCGTATACCTGCTCCGAAACCCGATCGCGCGCAGTTAGAGCCTCTCATTTGGAGCATTATAACTGGTCAACAAGGTAGGAATCACCCAAATCGACTGTAGGATATCAATTATACGGGTAAAAACTATCGAAAAATGCAAAAAAAAATCTATTTCTCCAACCCGTCACATTGGAATGCCCCCTTAAAAGAATATATGACTAAAGCTAGCAATAATAACAATAAAATTATAATAGCATGTATGTTTGAAGGTGTTGAAAATAAAAATATAGCCATTGCTCATGCTATATTAGTCAGACTACTGACTTCCATAAAACAAAAAGACATTTTAAGTACCCAATGGCATCGGTCGGATAATTTGAGATCTACAGTACCAGCAGCAGATAAATGCGAGTGGCGAAGCTCACCGTGGGTTGTCACCCTCTCTCGAGCCGACTTAGTGGATAAAATCATGCGTACGAAGCGAACTATTACCAGCCATCATATGAGGGATATCGACGACTATCATCTTGATCAGGAAGTAAAGGAGCAACTTTTAAATGGGAAAATATTTATTAATGAAATGTTAGACAATGCTATCTTCCTAAACTACAGAAGCCTTAGAATGCAAGCCAAAGAGCTAGGTTTTAAATATGTATGGCACAGGGAGGGCCGTTTCCTTGTCAAGATGCGAGACGGCGGTATTTCACATGTCTTTACAACGGCTGCTAAACTACAAACAATTTTTCTGTTATATGGACCCGAGCTCCCAGAAAAACGAAATGACCATAATAGTAATGCTGCCTCGGAGCAGAACAATGCTCCATCAACATCCAAAATCAGCCAAGTAATATTAACACTGACACGGTATGACTAGGCAAGTGCGTTGCGGGAGGGGGTCACCAGGGGGGACTGAGAGTAAGATTTATAAACGTGACCTCTCTTGGAGGGCACATTGGCATACTCCGTCAACACCTTTTGTCTGGTCCCTCTTACAATCTCTTCGGGGTTGATGAGACGCACCTATCACCTAAGGTCAATGACACTCGCATTCAGATCAAAGGGTACTCAATAGTAAGACTAGATAGAAATAAATTTGGGGGTGGGTTAATACTCTACGTGCAAAATTTCTTTAAAGCGACTGTTTTATGTGTCTCTAAGACAACGCAAGGATACCAAGTATCCCGGAATACATTATGTGTAGTGTACAATCAGGTACCCACCCACCAATCTTTGTTGCACTAATTTATAGACCACCGCATATACCTTTCTTACAGAACTCTGATCTCACAGATAAACTGGCTGTACACACTCAGGACTTAAATCATAAAATTATAATGGGTGATCTGAACGCGAATCTCCTTAAGACCTCAGAGGATGCTAAATATGTCAGGTGACTTGCTGCCGACCTTAATTTAAAAATAATTGACCCTGGTGCGACTTATCACCTTGAGAACTCTCACACATGGATTGATGTCATGATGACAAACGAGAATGACGTAGTGCTTTACTCATGCAATCAGATGACGCCATTTAACAGCAATCACAGCCTAATTAATGATGAGATAGCATATTGAGCTCTCATAGTCCCCACAGTAGGAACATTTAAATATAGGGACTTTAAATCAATAAATCAGGATGACCTTTTGTCTCACCTAACAATCTGTGACTGGTCGCTGTTTGATTGTACTGACCATAATGACGTGGACGGTCTGCTGGAGTGTCTCAGTGTCAACCTATTGGAGGCCATTGATATATTGGCCTCTGAAAAGCAATTCACACCAAAAAATAAGGCTAATCCACCATGGTTTGATGCTGAGGTTGCACACCTATTTAAGAAACGTGACACTGTACGCAGACGATACGCACGGACCAAAGACGAGAATCTCAGGCGGGAGTACCAGGCCCTTGCGACAAAAACAGAACAACATTTAAAAACTGAGCAAGAAGCTTACATTAAAAATAGGAACTTTAAAGTCCTAGATAATAAGAGGGACATTTGAAAGGAGCTAAAAGGGCTGGAACTCCTACCGCGAGCACAACAAGCACTCCATGGCTTCACGCCTGATGAGCTTAACTCGCACTTTGCAGGAGTATCGGTCTCCCAAACCGAGGGTGCCGTAGACTTGCGCAGCATCCTGCACTCAGTAAGTGATG
This sequence comes from Gastracanthus pulcherrimus, assembly GCA_949152435.1. Classification (NCBI taxonomy): domain Eukaryota; kingdom Metazoa; phylum Arthropoda; class Insecta; order Hymenoptera; family Pteromalidae; genus Gastracanthus; species Gastracanthus pulcherrimus. The sequence goes on from OX424576.1 coordinate 62,158,560, forward strand.
ATGGACTCACATTTAAAACTGTGACAATGTCTGATGTAGTCCTAGCTGTTGCGCATTTCTCGTCGCAGGCGCGAGGTGCGGACGGTATTCCACAAAGTGTGATAGTTAAGGCTCTCCCACTTATTGGCGCTTACATGATGCGCATATTCAACTCCTCTTTGTCCATGGGCGTTTTCCCAACTGCCTGGAGAAGGGCTCATTTAGTGCCGATTAAAAAGACCCCTGTGCCATCTTCGGCCTCGGACTTCCGTCCGAAAGCACTACTGAGTTTCCTCTCCGAGGTGCTGGAGAAAATAGTTCATGATCCAATTATGGAGTTTATACAAGCGAAAAATCTCCTTGACCCACTTCAGACAGATTTCCCACAACATCACAGCACACAAACGGCACTGCTAAAATTAACAGAGGACGTTCGGACTGTCATCAATGACAATAAACGACTCTTAACCATACTACTACTGTTCGACTTCAGCAAGGCGTTTGACACCATATCACCATCCAAACTACTCCGTAAGCTGAAACGCGTGGGTTTTTTCAGGAAAGTTCTACTGTGGCTCAAATCTTACATAATGGGTAGAAAACAAAAGGTTATTAATAATAATGAGGACTCAGATTGGCTTACGCAGACGACTTGCAAACCTACACTCAAGTGACCAAGCAGGATCTTCATGTGGGTATCAGCCGCATGTCAGATATCGCGCAGGCGGTGCCAGAGTGGGCGGAAGCGTCCGGACGGCGATTCAATGTGGGTAAAACGAAGGCGATCATTTTTGGCTCCGAACACAATATCAATCGGTTGTATGATCTCATATTGTCCGGCATTGAGTTCCAGGAAGGTATTTTTGTGCCATTCTCTGACACCGCCACAAACCTCGGTGTTGTCATGGACTCTAAACTCTCATGGAAACCGCAAATTGACGCGGTATGTAAAAATGTAAATCGTGCTCTCTATATCCTACGATATTTTCGCTCATGCACCACCGAGGCCTTGCGAAAGCAGCTTGCATGTGCGCTGGTTGTCCCGCATTTAGAACTACTGTTCTGTGGTTTATCTTGATCTGTCCGGTGAGCTTGATACGAAATTAGAGAGACTTCAAAATTCATGTGTGAGATACATATGTGGTGTTAGAAGGGAGGAGCACATCACTCCTTACAGGAAGTATTTTGGCTGGTTTAGCTTAAAGGAAATAAATGCGTACTTTGTAGAATTGTTATTGTATAAAGCAATAAACATAGGGCAATCTTCGTGTCTTGCGACTCTCTTTGGTAAAAACACGGCCAGAACTTCCAGTAGGAATGGTGCAAAAGAGCTCTCGGTTCCGGGATTGCGCACTGATACTGGATTCTATTCATTTAGGGCCCAGGGTTCGCGGTTCTGGAACAACCTCCACTGTGGTGTGAGATATCTCTCATCTTCATGTAAATATAAAATAGCTTTGAGTAGATATCTCGGGCAACAGAGCGGTGACCAACAAAATTTAAGCGGCTGAACATACGCTGTTTATACGAAGCTTTCTCTAGGTAATGTATCCGTCCATCTTATTATTTATTTATTTATTTATTTATTCACTATCATAGTACACTGACTGTATTTTTATACTTTTATTTTAACCAGTATGATTGTGTTCGCGCACTAGCCGGTCAAAATTTTAATTAATAATACAGGACGTTAACAATCCGTAAATGTTTGACGCGGTTACAACCGCAACAAACACTACAGTGTTGAGCGAGTGCAGCGGGGCACTGTAATGTCCCGGTGCTCGTGCTCGTGGAACAGGTAATAGGCGTGAAGGAGAGTAATAGGGTTTGACTAGCATTGAATTAACGCTAATTGAGTATTTATTCACTCTAAATATTAATAAACAAAAAAACTATATACAGGTAAACTTGCTTGTGTGTGTGTGTGTGTGTGTGAATTGAAATAAAAATCGACCGGGTGTGTGTCGCCTTGCACGTGGCGATAGATAATTGCAAAGGTACACGTCTAGTACCTGGACTGTACTATTGAGGCCGCGGTCCGAGTGGAAAGAGGCCCAAATTGCCCGGCGATCGCAGTTTTGTTTCAGCTGCAACGCCGTGCAATTTCGGAGAAAGAGAAAAAATCCTTCTTGGTACTCTCGCAGTGGCCCCTGCGTAGTTCCTGGAAGGAATCACTGCAAGAGTGGCGCGCATATTTGAATGCGGCCTTAATAGATTGTATTTATAAGCATGAATGGATGTATGAATGAGGTCACAGTGTGCATGAGTATCTTAATTATTGACGTGATAGATGTATTTTAATAAGTTATGCAATTTATTAAATATTAAATACGGGACGATGAATGATAACAAATTGACGATATGTGATAAATATGAACTGTGACGAGCTGCGATTTTATTTGCGAACAAATACGATGACTATGAAGGAAGCTTATGTACATATTTTCTGTATATTTTTTGATTTATTTTGAAAATAAAAAGTATATTTATATCGCTCTCTCACACACTCTCCTTGAAAGTTTTCGCTCTGTTACTCTTTTCGTACATTATTACATAGTTCTATTCTTTATTTTCGCCCATTGCTTATACCTTCTTCTTGGATACTAATTGATTTGTAATAATTTTTTTTTTAAAGCTGAAGGCTGTAGTGAGTGTTGCTTAGTATTCGCAAATATGATCGTGGAACAGTATCAAGCTGACAACACATTTTTAAATAATAATTTATGGACAAACGAGTCTACGTATGGACGTACTCGTCTATTAAATTCGCACAATGAGCACTACTGGGCCCACAATAATCCTTATCTGGCTCTAGAAAGTTATTAATTGTTAAATAATTGATAGCTTTATATATATGGATATCTGTAACCTTAAACTTTTAAAACGATTTAAATGAGAACAGCAGTAGTGGAATGAATTTGTGTGTGTGTGGTATAACTGAATAATTAATTTTTTTTTGTTTTGAAAACATTAAGGTTTAAAGTTTCTACTTTCCATTTAAGCTGATATTGTCACTTATTTTTACACTTACATGATTTTTTGCATTTTTATCAGAAAATATACTATATAAGGATGTCAAAATCTCTTGAAACTCAATTAAAAAGGAAATTGACTTATTCGGTTATGCTGGGAAGCCACAGAAATATTTAGTTCCAAAGTCTGTATAAATCTGTCAAAGTTTATGAAACGTGCAAGAGTTTGCCAGAGTTCACGAAATGTCGAGAAAACATATTAGATTGGCGCATTGAAAGCACTAATGTCATTCTTTGGCAAATTTTGACATACTTTGGCAGACTTTAGCAGACCTTAACAAATAATAATTTTTCTTTTTGGCATATTTTATCATGCTTTTGCCCATCGCACCAAAAACAAATTCTTTATAGAAAATATGAATATTTTCGAAAAAACTGAATCTCAATCTGCACATTATTTATTTCAAAGTGTACAAAAGTATGCCATTATTGTGCCAAATGCGCCAGTAAGACATATTTTCTGACTTTCGTCGTAATATGGCACATTCTGGCGATGTTTGGCATAAAAAGTATTTCTACTATGGAATCCTAACTAGTTTTATTGAAAATTTCACTAAGGAGCTGTCCATTACTCATGCAAGCAGCTACCTATACGGAGGGAGATATAAGTATTTCTTACGGAATCTTGCACAGGGCGGTGGAGGGGGGAGGGGCAAAAATGTTCCTTACATAAGACTTGTTACCAAACAAATTAAGACTAATACTCGTGGTATTTCTAAACGATACTTTTACACACACTTAGAGATAGACGTATACGTACAATCTCACACAACAAACACACGCACACACACACACACACACAGAGACACACATACACTTTGTTGCAATGTTAATAAAAAATAGTATCTAAATTAATAGCCTCAATTCACGTCCAAATCTCATGTATTTATACCATGATATCAGGTATTACAAGGAGGTGGTAGCTGGCCGCGCTTGGTAAACGTACTCTCGCTAACTCTCGCGAGTGGATTCCCCGGGCGCGACACAGTACTATTACTAGCCCAAACACTAGTGTTAATACATATATGTGTGCAACCTCCAGCATTATTCTATTTTCCTATATAATAAGATTCAGGCATCTATTTCTGTTAAAATTTAAGACTCCTTAACATCTCCAACCGTTTACACATCTACATATACATACACATACACATACATACACACAAACACATACTCCTTTACCTCTCGTGCAGTATAAAATCGATGAAATTCGACAGCCTAGTCAGTCCGATTCTTGGGTAGCATGAGGGAGCGTTGCGGCCGTACCATCCTCCCGCCGCCCCTCTATACTCACCTGGGAATAAGAGAGGTGTGGGGCTCGACTAGGTGAGTCCCTCTTTCTACAAAGTTTTTTCAATTAATTGATTATAATGATATACTACAATTTTTAATTCGTTTATTATAGACAATAACATCTCTAGTCAAATTAGTGCAATCTGTTTTGGTCTTAGAAAATTAGGGTTTTCTTTTCACGTAAGTTGTTAGTCACAATAAAATAATACAATAATACTGTAACACATTTATCACATACTGTATGTTAATAATTTCAGAAGCCTTGATAAGGGGAGGAACAATACTCCCGAAACGTCGGCAAATAAAAGTTTTTCTACATCATATATACTCGAAAAGATCACATTAATATCCAAAAACAAATTAAGACTATACCATGTCTTAGCATTTAAAAAATATCTAATCCCCATTATGCTCGTGCACGCGACGTTACTCGGATATTTAGAAATATTTTCTTTACTATCACTTCTTGTATGTACGTAAGAATGTATGTGCCAACGAAATCTCAACAACAACTTGACTGATCAATCTCACCACTACATTGTACTTGTCTCAGCGAAGATAATAGCCTCGTTACGAAGGTCTATATTAATATATTCATACGATCATCAAGATGGCGGAGGAGAGCGCAGGTCCTCTAAGTTATACAGAAGAAATAACATATAAGTGCCATCCAAAGCACAAGCTTAGTTCGGTAGTGTACATAATATGTGAAAATATCTATTATCTAAGTGACTTTGTTAAATATAATAATATAAAAAGACTAGGTGAACTTTTTGTTATTTGTCCGGAACATGAGAAGCTAAAACTAACCTCAAAAGTGGATGAAAATGAGCTGAGTAATGTGGCTAGAGTTATTGCTTGTATAAAATCAATGCAAACAGTAAAATTTAAGAAGCAATTAATAAGAGAATTAAATGAAATACGAGTAGTAGAGAAAGAACATAATGATGATAATAATGATACTGAATATGAAGAATGCTCCGAATTTTAAATATTAAAGATGGAAAACACACTATTAATAGAACTGAACAAGGAATTAAAAGAAAAAATCAATTGTTAAGAAATCTAAATGATGAGGAGAAAAATGTGTTTACAACTACAAAAAAGTATACTTTTGCAGAAGTAACTGCTAATGACAAAAGCAAGCCTAAACGAGTACCCAAAATTATAATCAAACAGACTAAAAACACAGAAAAAATTAACAAGATTAATGAAAAAGTGTCACATTATTTAATCAAGAACAAATCAATTCAAAGAAAAAAATAATCGAGATTTTATTTATTTATTTAAAACCAGAAAGAGTTACAGGGTAGTTGAATGCCCTGTAAAAGTCCTGTAGAGATAAACACGTTATCTGTACACAGGCCTGGCAATACAAAAAAAGAGAAACAAAAGAAGAAAATATTTTAAAATTATATACTAAAACTTAGATCTAAACTTAAAACTACTTTAACTACAAACTACATAAAAATTTTTTGGTTTTAACATATAATATGTATTATAACAAATAATTGTTTCTTCAATTCATAACAGTAAAATAAAAATGCGAAAGAAAACAGTAACCTTAACAATTTAATTTAATCCAATTTTTTATAATGTTCTTATGTGACACATTATCTATATTTAAAATTTTTAATTCATTGGGAAAACTGTTGAAAGTTACTATAGCCTTTTTATAACAATTTTTATCACCAACTTTCTTCTTATAACTCGGTAAAATTAAATTCTTTTTCCTTGTTACACTCGTAGATTTGGCATATTTCATTTTGAGATCTGCATAATGATATTTTATAGCTTCTAAAATATATATTTGTTCTATGCTTAAAGGATTATTTTGTACAATAAAGTCTCGTTTATTAATGATATTTAAAATTTTTTTTTTGTAGATTTTGAACTAAAACTCGATTATTTTTATAAACTCCACCCTAAGCTAGTATTTCATAGCTTATCAGACTATGGAAAAAAGCATAATAAATCATTCTTAATGTCTCTGTAGACATTATTTTCGCAATTTTGTAAAATATAAATACAAGATACTTTGTTTTATTTACAATGTACTGAATGTGTTTATCCCATCTTAAATTAAAATCTATAACTATACCCAAATATTTATAATATTCTTCTCTTGTTATATTTTTATTATTAATTTTAACTTCTAATTTATTTGGGACACTGTCACTATAACTGCCAAAAGTAATAATAACAGTCAATTATAGCAGTATCATCTGCGTATGACAAAATTTCTTCCAGTGGGATTTTCTTTAGGATATCATTTATATACAGAATAAAAAGCAGTGGACCTAGGATTGTACCTTGAGGTATACCCGTATTTATTAACAATTTATCACTTTCAGTATCATCCATAACCACTGCTTGGTATCTATCATTGAGATAACTTGAAAGCAAATCCAGTGCATGTCCTCTAATACCAATACAATAGAGTTTGTTTAGTAAAATTTCATGATCTACGGTGTCAAACGCCTTTGCCAAATCTAGGAATGTTACAATTATCGATTTACTTTTATCTAAATTAGTGTACAACGTATTAGTTAAATAATTTAAAGCATTTCTAGTACCCATTTTCTTCCTAAAACTAAATTGATGTTCAGATATAATATTATGCTTTTCCACAAAATCATAAATTCTATTGTAGATAATTCTTTCAAAGATTTTTGCTACATTAGAAATTAGAGAAATAGGTCTATAATTAGACATATTATGCTTTTCACCTGATTTAAATAATGGTACTACCTCAGCCCTTTTCAGAGCATCGGGCTAAACGGCTTTATCAATACATACATTAAAAATATTTGATAGAGGTTCAACAATATAGTTGCACATCATTTTCAAGACTTTAGCATGAATTTTGTCAACACCATCCTTTTTTAATTTTAAATTATTGATTATACCTGTTACTTCATTTTCATTTGTAGGATTGAGAAAAATAGAATTTACATTCATTTCAGGTAGTTTGATGTCTTCATTGGTGGGTTTAACAATTTTATCACTTAATTTTTGCCCTATTTCACAGAAATATTTATTTATATTTTTAGTAATTTCAGATGAATGATAATGAATTAATTATAAATTGTTTAAATGAAGAGAGTGTTAAAAAGGCATATGATACATTAAATTAAAAACTGTCAAATGTTTGTGAGATAAATAAAGAACAAATTGAGAACCCTAAAGTAAAGATAGTTGGAATTAATAACTTTTAAAAAATGGATAATGTAAGTCTAGAAGAAGACATTAATGAAAGAAATTTCAAAGATTTTAACAAAAAGTGTGAGATTATACATTCTTACACGAATAAGAAAAATAATATGCAGTCTATAATAATACATTTGCCAGCAGAATTGTGTTAACACGTCAGAGAGATCAACAATAATATTTTTGTAGGTTATCAAAATTGTAAAGTTTCTGATTACCTGAACGTTAAACCTTGTTACAATTGCGGAAGGTTTGGACACAATGGGAAAAAATGTAATAATAGTTCTATGTGTTTAAAGTGTGCAATATAAAATACAAAACAAAATATAGGATTGAACACGTGATTACAGATAGCAACGAGTGTAAAATTCTGAAAGCAAAAATAAAGAGGTTTATAGATTTTACTGACTATATCATCAAACCTACTATACCGAGACACATCGGTAAGGTAGATAACTTTGATTACCAGCCGGTTACACCAAGGATATCTAGAATATCAACGGAAGCACTAAATCAACTTCAACATCGTATCCAGAATAGAATCAGAAAAAATACGCCAAACCATACAACCAGATCCAGAAAAGAATCCGAACAAAGAACTTCATCTTAGTTATGGATCAAGATTTAAATTTTGAAGACATTAATACTAGTGAATGTGAAGTGGAGAATATGGAAACGCTCAATAAAAGCCTTAAAAATAAAAAGAATTTGATTTTATGTGTAAATATAAGAAGTCTTAACGCAAACTTAGAATAATTGGAGACTTTTATTGAGTGTCTATTAAGAAAGACTTGTGTCATAATATGTACAGACACTTGGAACTTCTTGGAACTGCTGGCGCGAGCTTTTATGTATTATACCCGGGATAATCTTAATGTGTTAAGGCCATCGCCACCTAGCGGCGGTACGCAAACTACGTTATCAAACAATTAGTCAAGAATAAGATTCCCAATGAAACAAAAGGAGGTGACGGTATATGTCAAATTGTAATTCCGTGTCGACTTCGAGAACATTTTTCTGAATAATTTCACACTTTGTAGTGAATTTTTTTCACTTTTTTTAGTGCATTTTTTCACACTTTTTAGTGCATTTATTTACAGTTTTTAGTGAATTTTTTTCACACGTTTTAGTGCATTTTTTTCACACTTTTTAGTGCATTTTTTTCACACTTTTTAGTACATTTTTCGAAGTTGGTTCTTTTTTTTCAAAAATATTTTTTATTTCAGACTTTTTAGTTGTAAGGGCTGAGTTTCATTCAATTTATATTGTAATATGGGTCGACCAACAAAGGATGCTGCACGTAAGAGAAAACACCGTTTGCACGAAACGCAAGAGGCTAAATCTGAACGCCTTTCTCAAGCAAAGAAGAAAATGGCAGACATTCGTCGCTAGGTTTCTCCTAGCAAATGCGTTGATAGACTGTCCCGGATGCGAGAATATATGAGTTCAAAATTATCGAAAGAGACAATCCGAAAGAGAACACCGACTTAGCCGAGTTCACCGAAGACTATTAAATGAAATAACAGAAGAGCGAACACACCGTATATCCTTGATCAAGAAACGCCTTTCAAACGAAACTCCCAAAGAACGGGAACATGTCTCTCATTGATTCACAATCAGCTTGCAAACGAGACTGTCGAAGAACGAGAACATCGTCTCTCCTTGATTCACAATCGGCTTGCAAACGAGAGTGTCGAAGAACGAGAACATCCTCTTTCCTTGATTGACAATCTGCTTCCAAACGAGACTCTCGAAGAACGAGAACATCGTCTCTCCTTCATTCAAAATCGGCTTGCAAACGAGGCTCTCGAAGAACGAGAACATCGTCTCTCCTTCATTCACAATCGGCTTGCAAACGAGACTCTCGAAGAAAGAGAAAGTCGATTACAAATAACCCGTAACAAAAAGAGCACGAAAAGAAGTTCATTTGATATGTCGGATTTTAAGAAGGCGATCAACATATTTTGCGACGTGCCCTGTGCAATATGTAAAAAGACTCTATATCCACAACAACGGTGGAATCTGAATACAACTCAATTGTCATCTATCATACCTTCAGATCTAGTGGAATTGGGAACTGTTTTACCCTGCTCTCGATGTACAACTAATATTAAGAAACGAAAAATTTCACCTCAAGCCTTTTGGAATAAAATGGAAACTTCATCTGTGCCTGATGAATTGGTCAATTTATCGGATATTGAGCAAAGACTTCTCAGCCGAATTGTACCTCATCTGAAAATCATCAAAGTTCACAATCGATTCAGTCAAGATTGGTGCAGAGGGCAAGTTATTCTATTTGCGCAAGACGTCGTAGAATTGGCTGAGCAGCTTCCACTACAATTAAGACAAGCTTGAATTGTTATAGTCGCGGAGAGTCTGGAAAATCGACAGCGCATAAGACAACTGAAAGTCGATATTGATAAATTAAAAGCAGCCTTGCAGTGGTTAATGAAGAACAATTCTCTGTATCATGATGTGATTCCATTTTTCCCCGATAATATTGACGTAGCTCAACTAGCACAAGTTGTTGATGATCCTGTAATTAGGAATCCAGAAAATGATTTTCAAGGGGTACCACCCGATTCGAATAGTAGATACGCAATTTTGTCGGAGAATGTGTCAATTTTACGTGGTACATTCCATGAAGCCAGCAACAGATTTGATATCAGTTCTCGTGGAAATCAGTGTACAGCAATGGCAGCCATTGCTTGCATTGCATTCTGTCTACTCGACCCGAATAACTGGTGTGCAAGTGATATCGACTATGTACTCCTGTTGGGAGATAGGTTCTATCGAGAATGTGTAACGAACCGAATCGCTCCTAATTTAGTGGAAGCAAATACAGAATATTCAAGGGTGACAGAACTGCAATCTGATACTACGTATAACAATCGCAATGTTGATATCCATGTGTATGATGAACTGGCTTCCAACGGCCATCTTATTAATGATGATACTAATGCAGGATTCAGAAACTTAAAAAATGCTCTAACCATTTTTTTCTCTGAACATACTTATGGAATACCTACAGCTGACTTAACATCGATTGCTTTATATTGTAATAATCAAGCTGATGTTGCTCATTTCTGGATGTTTGATTCTCATTCGAGAGGACCCAAAGGCTACAAAGCACCAACAAGAGGAGTCTCTTGTTGTATGCGTTTTACAAATATTCGGAGTTTGTTTGAAACGTTACGTCGAAACTTGTCCATGAAAACTGGTAATGTACATACTTTAAATATATATACCTTGACTCCGTTAGAGATAACACCAGAAAATATACAGATTCAAGAACGTGAAGAAGATACCTCATTTAAAACCCGGTTGACGGAAGATGGAAATCATCCCTTAATCGAAAAGGATGTTAATGAAGTATATATTAGAGTAGCAGCTTGTATTGGTGAAAACGCAGAAATCCAAATTCTTTTCACTACAAAAATGCTTCACAAGATAGATGATGGAATACCTAACGTCGAAAGTGTTATTACTATCGATAATGGTAATTTAGACAATGACCAAGTGAGATTAGTCGATGTTCGAAGAAAAACAGAACCGCCTTTAAATATTGAGAGAGAACGACGCATGAAAGAGTGCGATTGGTATATTCTTTTTCCTAGTGGTAAAAATGGGTTCGAAGAGCAGAGAGAATTTACCATAAGCCCTTTAGATTATTTCCAAGCACGCGTTATGAGTAGTGACAGACGATTCAAGAGGACAGACTACATTTTCTTAGCTTTGTCTATTGTCGAATACTTTCGTGCTAAAGCTAGTGTATCCGTATCATGTAGAATGCGACAAGGAGATCACACACCTCATGGTTTGATAGATAACATGCATCTCATTATGCGAAACATAATAGGATTTGCATCGTATCAGAGACGGGTTTGCTCGGAATTAATTGCAATCGTCAAGAGTTCCTACATGGTTTCTAACCTTCTCCTGCAATGACTTGAATTGGTTGGATATGCTGGAAGTATTTCTTATTGCTACTGGTCGTAATCCGAACAAAGCCAAAAGCCTGATATTCTCTCAAAGACTGTCTTTGGTTCAATGTTACTCACTAATTGTCGCAAGGCAATTTATGATACGAGTGAATGCACTAATTCGATATTTGAAAAATAATCCTGACTGTTTGGGTGGTGCTATAAAAGATTTCTGGTATGAAAATGTTCCTGATTTTGCTACAAGACAAGGCATGGATGTGATTGATAAAGTTTTGTCTTGCTCATTGGATTCTGACGACGCAGTATTACGACATATAGTTGAATGCGTACAAATGCACAAACACACTACTACTTGTTACAAAGACCGCAACAACTGTGCTTACCGATTCGGATTTCCCAGACCAGTCAGTGATCAAGCAGCGTATCTGGGTCCTGATGAAACTCTTGCAAATAACGGGCGTTTTGCATCTTACGCAGAACTCCGGATGAAGCCCTGGTAAATAAATATGATCCTGATCTTCTGACTCTCTGGGAAGGAAATATGGACATACAACCATGCGGTTCTGTCACTGCCGTTGCATGTTACGTGGCGAAGTATGCCAGCAATTGTGAGCCGAATGACAACTGGCGATATCGTTAAAGAAGCGATACAAAAGTCTAAAAGACGAGGTGGAACTGTATGGAATCAGTTATTTTCCGTATCAATGGCCATTCTTTCTTTGCGGTTAGTCAGTGCTCCAGAATGCGCTTATAGACTGTGTCACCTTCCACTGAAAATGTCTTCACGCAAGGCTGTGCTTGTCAATAGCTGCAAACCCGATGAAAGATTTCGAAGTTTACGATTGGAAGGTGATGAAGCTTCAACGTTTAATAACATTTTCGATCGCTACATCGAGAGACCAGATGAACTTGAAGGTTTAAGCTTGGCTGAATTTGCTGTCAGACACGAATCGGTGTCGAATAAAGTTTGAACAGAAGATGATGGAGATATCGAACTGAATGAAAATATCGAGGAAGAAAGTTTGAGGTATATAACTCTGAGAAATCGTACACGCATGCGAATAAGAAGCAAACCAGCTGTGCTGCGTACTCGATATTATACGCTGAACAGTAACAAAGAGGGTTATTACTACAGTTTAATTGTCTGTCATATACCGTTTCGAAATGAAAACGAACTTCCACTGAAGAACGAGTCTGCAGAAGCCTGCTTCATTAGACGACAACATGAACTGAGACCTTTACTTGGAAATTTAAATACAGAAGAGTTTGCTCACGTAGAACAGGTCATTCAGCAGGCTTTGGCCCAAGCCATAGCCTTTAACGTAGTACGTGAAGCTGCAAATGAAGTAAACAATGACGAACCTGTGATTCATGCGGATGAACGAATAATATATAATCCGGATGATTTTTGTTTAGCCGAGGATGAAACTGCTGGAATATTTGATGATGTATTTATTGCTAGTGTAAGAAGTCTAAACGTGCAACAAAAAGAGCTTTCAGCGAAGTTGCTATAGCTATCGAAAAAGATATAAGAGGTGATGAAATCCAGATGTTGCAGTTCATAACGGGCAGTGCGGGCAGTGGCAAATCGTTTACTTTGAAACTGTTGGTTGAATACGTAAAACATTGTTATGGTCCTACAGTTGATGTGTTTGCAAAACCACAGTTTATCGACGTTGCTGCTTTAACTGGCGTCGTTGCTCGCCAGATATTTGGGAAAACTTTACACTCAGTCTTTTCTCTACCAATTGAAAAGGGTAAGACCATGACGTATCGGAAAATGACAGGCCAACGACTCGAACAAGAAAGAAGAAAATGCCGCTACATCAAATGGCTGATAATAGATGAGATATCCACGGTTTCTTATGAGACTCTATGTATGATACATCTGAGACTGCAAGAATTCAAACACAATGAAAAGTTATTTGGTGGGATGAATATATTACTGTTTCCACCTATGGCATCAGTTCGCTTTCTGCGAACTAACCATTAATATGAGACAGCAGAACGATGTGGAGTTCATAGATTTGTTGAACAACCTGCGATTCGGTGAACTAACTATCGCCAAGTTAGAATTGTGCGAGAGAAGAAGGGTCGAATTAACAGAAGATTTCGCAGATGGTGCGGCGGTCAGAATAGTTCCATTCTTTATATACTATACATACGTTATAATATAATGAGTTATTAAGGTTAAGCCTTGTGTTATCTCTCTCCTCGGAATCCTTCATATCCCTCGCTCATCCTGCAAGCTAGGGTAGATTGGTATACACGAGTATTCCCCGTGATTGGCAGGAAGCCAACGTAACCATAAGTTCATCTACTCTCACAACTCTGAAATTATCCTTCACGTACAGTAAGTAATATTCGCTATGTCCGCTAATGATACAGACGTTTTTTAGTGCCAGTTTTTTGGAATTGCATAAAACATATTTAAAAAACTGTTCATAAAGATGTTAAAAAATAGGAAACGTCAATTTTGTATTAAAAATTTGAAATTTAAAAGTATACGCTTGTAAAGTACCGCGGACAGCGGCGGCTGACGTTGAGTTTTCACAATTTTTAGATTGTGCGTGCAGCGACTTTTACGCAAACAAACGTAAAACGTACTCTTTTCAATTCGCTCTTTAAGGAACCGAGAGTAGTTTCCATGTAATATAAAGGTTGTAATAATAATAGCTGAACTTCAGCTAGACAGTACAAGCATATTAGTGACTTTCCATACGGGAATTCCGCTTAAAGAAAAAATACACTCTTAAAGTTTTAGCACATGACAAGAAGTGCAGGGTTAAACTTTTATATGTGTTAAATAAACATCGGGAAAAAATTTCCAATCACTATATCTGCTAGAATCATACACGCCAGAAAGGTCCTGTAATTATCAAGGTATTAGAAATGGCTACAGACTGATACAAATAGATCCACATTTTTAGGATTTACCATTTACACCGATAATCATCACGATATTTTCAAGCACTTACAGTAGAAAGAGAGATTAGAATGATATTCTTTAAAGCACCCTGGTAGAAAATTGACGAGTTCGAATGGTCAGTTCACTAGAGAATGGCCAATTTCCTTAGCTATTTCTTAAGTAGTAAATAAAGAAAAAACTCGTTAAGGACCGGACAAGCCGTAGAAGCGACAGATTTATATGCAGCGGCCGCGGCAAGGCGTTATCGTCGTACCGCATTGTCCGCGTCAGCTGCGTCGGCTGCATGCATATGTGCACATTTCAACGCTGTCGTCCGCGTGCGTTGCGAGGTTATCCATTGCCTGTTTTGACAATTTCGACGATGTTTTTAAATAGCAGACTATTTGTGAAACTTTTATGCAAACCCCTGTGCTTCTCTATCTTTCTAAATCGGCGACTCAGAAAGTTAACAGAATTCATTGTCATGAAATTCTGTATGGAATAATTTTTTCTATAAGATGCTGTTATCACTAGTATGCCGCTCCGACCTCCTTAACATAAAGTTTTATTCTTTAATATTTATAATTAGCATTTTCGAGGTATACGATAATTAAATAATAAAAGGAATAAACAATTAATAATTTATTTTTATTGAATACGAAGTCAAATATATATTATAATTTAACAAAATAAAAAATATATTACAATTTACAAGATAAAATATGTATTATAATTTAACAAAATAAAATATGTATTATAATTTAACAAAATAAAATATGTATTATAATTTAACAAAATAAAATATGTATTATAATTTAACAAAATAAAATATTAATTTGGCTTTTTGAGTCGCTCAAAATGGCCTCCGTTTTCCTCAATGCAAAGCCTTACCCTGCGCAAAATATCGTGGGTGGCCAGCCTCGCTGGCCACTCAATTGGTCCACCACAACCGATCCAACTATCTTCGTACGTATCGTTCAGGTGAATTCTGACCAGTGTAGCAAAGAGGGCCGGGCGCACCATCCTGCATGAAGATCACGTCATCCTGCAGTTGACGCGCTAATACATTATCTAGAAATCCTGAAAGAGTATCTTCTAAAAACGCGAGATATGTTACTTCGCCTAGCCCTGCTTCAGATAATTCAAATGGACCTATCACCTGATTTCCCTTCACACCTTCCCACATATTGATCAAGAATCAGTTTTGAAAACGATCTGTAAAAAATTTATATATAGCAAGAATATTAAAATGGACCTAAAAACTATTAAAATTTATTACAGAGAATAATTTATTCTCTGTAATTATACATGCGAAGAGGCGGTGAGATATTTCAGAAAATCTTTGATTTGTACTTTACGAAATCATATCGAGAATATGTAGGGGCTGTCTATCATTTACGTAAGACAAATTTAGCTTCTTTTTACACCCACCCCGCTAATGTAAGACTATGTAAGATTCTAATACCCCCCTCCCTTCTTACGTAAGATTTTATGATTAAAAGAATAAAAAATGTATTATATTATTAAATTTAAATCATGAAACTAATCAGGCCAAAAGTAATATGATCTAATTAAATATAATAAAATAAATATAATCTTAGTATAAAAGCGATAGTCATAATAAATGAAAAAATTTAACATGATTCACACGTTTCAAGTTTATCAGTACAATATCAATAATAACACAACAATACACTTACAAAATTTTTTCAATGAAATATTATATATTGATAACCGATAGATACTATAAAAAAACTTTAAAGGACCGTTGAATTGAATTGCCCGCCAACTTTCAATCAAGCGGTAAGAAAAAGACAAAGAAGAAGAGAGAGATAAAAGTCTACCTCTGACTTGAAATTCTATGCACAAAATCCATTTTTTCTATTTTTGTATGTCTCGAAAGTTGATAGTTAACTAAGAAAATTGGCAATTAGCTTTTTGCGAAAAATCGGCATGCTGAGAAGCTGAGCACCTAGTGAAAATAATTTCTAAAAATAACGTAAATTTCTAATCACCAATTGTGCTATTTTACGTGACTTAAAATTACGAATATCTTGTTAAATTTACAAGAATAAATTAGAAAATGGAGCAAAAATACTTAGCTCATAAAATATTTTTTAAAGAGCACTAAAAACATAAAAATAAACACGAGACAAATAAAATGGCTGAATTTTCGGAAACGTCAGTTTATAACAAAGGAAAATAAAATTGGTTCTCCTTTTACCAAGAAATCGTTGCTCAACAAAATTATAATATATCAATATATTTTTTTAAATTTTATTTATTATACCAGAAAAGTTTCCATGTAACCAATAAAGACAAAATTGAATTACTTTTAATTGGTATTTATACATAAATCCTAAAGACGTAAATAATTACCTGTACATAGGCTGGCTTGTATAACCTAGAGAATAAACCAAAATATTTAAATACTAATTTAAAAACTAACTTAAAAATCAAAAATAAAAATAGTTAATAAACAATAAAAAATAATAAATAAAAAAATAAAAATATCTTGTTAACATAAGATAAAATCTCCACGCAATGTGATCTAAGCTGATAGTTATATCTAAACTTATAGATTCATTACAAATCGTTTTAATTTTTCCTTTGTATTAACTTTACTGGTAGTTAATGATTTGAGATAATTTGTTAACTCGTTGAACACTTTTATACCTATTATGTAGCTGTTTTTTACCTATTGTTTTAGTTGTCTTTAGTAATTGAATACTTTTATTTCTAGTATTGCTTGTTTTGGATTTATATATTTCTTTCAGTGTTTCATAATGAAATGAAATAGATTCTAAAAGGAATAATTGAATTACAGAAAGAGGAAGACGTTGCTCTGAGAATCGATTTTTATTTATGATTTTTAGTATTTAGTTTTGAATTCTTTGTATTTGGTTTAGGTTAGTACTATATGCTCCTCTTCAGGCAATTATTCCATAATTTACTAAACTTTGAAAAAATGCATAATAAATTATCAATTATGTTTTGGAATCCATAATATTTTTAATTTTAGCAAAAATAAATATTAGATATGTAGTTCTTTTTACAATATAGTCGATATGTTTGTCCCATTTCTTATTGAAATCGAATAACAATCCTAGATACTTATGGTATTCTACTCTATTTGTTGGTTGGTTACCTACATTAATGTTTAGAGTATCTGGCACACTGTCACAGTAATTTCCATACGTTATTTAAACAGTTTTACTTATATTTAATGCTAATTTATTCAAAGTAAGCCATTTCGACACTTTATCTAGATATACATTCATTTTATTCTGTGTCCGTGACCACGTATCATCACTTGATATGATGACAGTGTCATCGGCTTAAGACATGATTGTATCATTTTGCATATCTCTCAGTAGATCATTGACATAGAGTATGAATAACAAAGGACCTAGTATAGTCCCTTGCGAAACTCCTGTGGAGATTGATTTGTACTCACTCTTACAATCTTGAATTTTAACTCTTTGTTGTCTATATTAAAGATAGCTAGTTAACAGTTTTAAGATACTACCTCTCATACCATATTTCTCAATCTTATCTAGCAGTATTCTATGAATCACAGTATCAAACGCTTTGGCGAAGTCCAAGAATACTAATTTAAAGCATCCGTCGTACCTCAATTGCTAACAAAACCAAATTGTTTGTCAGATATTATATAACATTTTTTTAAAAATAGATGTAGCCAATTGTGAATTATTTTCTCAAAAATTTTGCAATATTAGACATAAGCGAAATTGGCGTATAATTTGAGATACACGATTTGTCCCCTGCCTTGTATATGGGGATACTTCAGATTTCTTAAGAGCATGACGCCATATGGATTTCTCAATACGCAAATTAAAAATATGTTTTAATGGTAATAGTATATATTCACATATTGATTGTATTGTTTTATCATTTATTTTATCTACCCCTCCGGATTATTTTTTCATTGAAATAATAATTTTATACATCTCATTGGAATCTGTAGGGCCAAGAAAAATGGAATTGTGGTTCCTTATAGGAAGATTCAATTTATCGGTGTCTAATTATGTATTTTGCGCACTTAATTTAGCGCCCACTTCACAAAAGTAGTTATTCATAGAATCAGCAATATTAGTTTTATTGTCAATTTTTTTATTATTTTCATATATGTGATCAATTGACTTGCCCTGATTATCAATTTTTCCCAATTTAGTGTTAATTATATTCCCCTAACTGTCTTGTATTTCCACTATTCAATTTTACTTCTTCAGTTCCATATTTGTATTTTGCATCTTTTATAACTTTACTCAATATTTTATTATAATTATTATATTCATTTTTTAGTAGTTGGCAAGTTGTTTTTTTTCCCATAATCTATATAAATTCTCTTTTGTTTTACATGACACTATTATCGCGCTTGTAATCCAATTTTATCTCGGTATTAAGTCTTTATTTTTTCCTGATAGTTGTTTATATGTAGTGGCCTATTCAAAAAATTCATTTATCATTTGTATTAGTGTGTCTTCTGAACGATTTGGGTCCTATATAGACAAAATCAAATTCCAGTCAGCGTTTCTGGCTATATTCTTTAGTTCAGTATAATTTATATATTTAGCTATATTGTTGTTTGTTTGTTTTAATTCGACGTGATCCACGTTTAAAATCAAAGGATAGCGGTCGTTAAAAGAATTATTTAAGTTTTATATTATTATTTTTAACAAACAAGCTGTCGATGCAAGTGCCCCCTTCGTTGTTTAATGAGAGCCTTGTTATGCCTATAAAACAGAGAATATATTTTTTGGAATTTATACTCCAACTACTATAGTCTCCTACTATACAATAGTTTTGTATGTATGCCTGATCTTTCAAAAATGTTTTCATAATAAGCATGAATTCTGTTTTTGGCACATCATGGCATCTTTAAATTACTGAAATTCCGAATGACTCTCCGCCCATCAATTTAACTTCAGTACTTACAATACTCAACCTGTCATAAACTTCAATTTTAGTTGCTGAGACAATACTGCCATCCATTATACTATACCTTCATATAGTATATGCAACGACGTTAATAGTTTTTTTTTGTTACGTATAAAACTTGTAAATCAATTTTTAAATATGGTCTCCATGTAAATTTTATGACAAACTGCCCCTGCGGCTGCTATGTTTTTAGCTGTTTTTTGGAAAGTGGAAGTTTTCTTTGCCAATGCCTGATTATGTATGATCATATATGACCAGAAGTATTTTAACGCAGTTGTTATAGAGAGAAAAGTTTGATGTAATTAATTATAATTACATACGTGTACACGATTGCGTTTAGTTGTGTATAATTAACACTTTTTATAAAGAAAATCCATTAAATCCGTAATGTAGAATATAAAAAAAATAAAGAAAACACATACTTTTTCTATTTTTAAATAAATGGAAATTAAAAGAGTTACAGCCCTACTGGAAAATTAATCTAGAACTATGTAGATGTATCTAATTTGCAATGGAAATAATCGAAGGCCTCGATAAAACTAGATAATTTTCTACCACGGAGTTGTTTAAAGTTTATTGATTTTCTGCAATGCTATATAGTCGCTGCTGAGCATTTTAACCTTTATTATTGATTTTTTGCTAAAAACTTATTATTTATGTATTTTAACCCTTAGCTGCGACACTTGTGGCGCCAGCCGTAGCTGCCACACTGGGACGTTTTTAACCCCATCCACATATTCATCTATTTTGAGTAAACCAATTTGTTTTTTGCAATGAAAAAAATTATATTTGGTCTTTAACTATTGTTTTATGATAGTATATGTGGCTTGCAAAAATCTTTCAATTTAACATGTTAAAAAATATATAATTTGCAAAAGACTTCGAAAAATCACTTGTTCTACATTTGAGGCCTTGCCGCGAACGACCCCAGTGTGGCAGCTACAGGTCCACTAAGATTACTTGAAAGCTATAAAAAAGCAATAAAAAATGAGCCCAGAATGGTTAAGTTTGGTCAAGATGGTCTGGTCAATAATTATGCTAAGCCTGGGCTAGCGTAAATTGATGCTAGCCCAATCAGTGATATCTCAGCAATGCTGGGAGCTATAAATATATAAATTTGGGTATAAATTAGCTATAAAAAAGCTATAATTGTTTATGTTGGTTAAATTTGATTGTGCTGATTTGCCTAGGCTAGTTTCAGGGACGTATCTTATAAGCAGAAGCAACTTAATAAATTAGATTGTACTTATGGAGCGGGCCGGAAGAGTCAGAGTTAACTCTGAAAATAATCAATATATTGTACTAAGAAGAGGCACTGAACCTATTAATATCGTCGTAAATAAGCCTTTGAAATTTCAGTTCATTAGCCTGAACTATAAAAAAGTTTCTTAACTCCCGAATTACCAATGTGCGGTATCTGACTTAATATATGTGCAATTTAAAGTTTAATGACTTGAATATATCTGAACTTATCTGATACTTATTATTTTGAGAATGACAAAATGACATGACAAATATTTAATGAAATTATTGAACTAAATAACATAATGTATTATTACGTATAAATAAAGTTATATCTTTACATACTTCACTATACATATTTTCAAGTCCTTCAAGCTGCTTTCGTATAGTTCGTGCATCATTTGTACTTAAATCGGAGTCACTTCTATCCAACATTGAATCCAAATCAAGTCCAGTTGTGGTGGATGTTAAATCGCCAGCTTCTGCGGCGAAATCTACAAAATAAATATACTGATTAAGAATATCTCAATTCCTGCTAATATAAGAATTATGCATTAAATAAAAATGTTTTACAAGTTATCGTAGCAAGAATTTATAAAGCAGTCATGTCACTTTAATTACGAATAGAGTAATGAAATATAAGTGCATGAAAGTAGTTTTAAAAATTTTAATCATCAGATGAGACGAATAACTCGCTGAAATATTCCCTCATTAACGCTTGATTATTTAAAAGAGTAGCTGTAAGTTAAATCCAAAGAAACGGATGCTAATTCATTCGCACTTAGCTTCTTCAAACTTAGTTAATCATTCCTAAATGAAATATTTTGCTTTAATATATTAGTGTGAACAGTTATTGCTTACTAACTCATTAAAACTCATGGCTAACCTAGCCTCACTATCGCAAAACTAACTGAGGGATGTTGCATATTAGTATGAAAGAACATTAAGGGGTAACACCACTATGGGCTTTTTAAAAAATGGTTTTTTTTTTTGTTTAAACAATACTTTAGGGTCATAAAAACAATATCCAATTGGTCCTATAGTCAAAAGAAAATTGTAACAGCTTCAATTTTGCCGCCGCACCTCGAAGTGTGTGTTTAGAGCATATGCGGTACCGCTCCGACTTTTAATAATCATCAAAATATAGTTGTTTTATAGTGAATTATCAATAATATTCGTACACTAAACAAAATGAGTGATAAAAAACCTCAATATAGTGGGAAGAAGTCCGGACGGGCAGGTACCTCCAATTTTAAAAAACGGAGCATTTCAAACCGCGCTCCGCCACTGAAGGCAAAGGCTACTGAAGATTTATCAAACTACACGCATAAAGCACCGATATCTCTAGAAGTTTATGAAGCGCTTTCTCCTGTTTATGAAGAGTTGACTATTGACGATCTTCTTCTACGTTGCCTTGGCGAATTCACTTAAAATACGAATGAAATCTTTAACGCAACCGTGTGGTCTATGGCACCTAAATCTTCCTCCAGTGGCAAACATGTACTTGATACAGCAGTATACATTGTTGTAGGTATCTACAGTGATAGACTGTTAATTTATCATGCGTCCGATGCAAAATTTGGAGATGAAAATAGGGCCAAACTACTACAACTTCTGCGTGGAAGCTGATAAGCGTAGCATCAAATTTTCCGAGCGATCGCTCACCGATGCTGCAAAAAAGGCTCGGTTGGACTTAAAATCAGTCAGGAAGGAAAAAGAAGAAGAGAATATCAATTTAGATGGCCAAATGTGCGGTGCAGGCATTGCAGATTAAAGGTAAAACGAAATTTTTTAAGAGTTACGTAATTATAAAACTTTAAACGCGTTTCTCTCAAAACTTCTTTTTTTCAAACTGGGCGGGGACGCTGCTCGAAAACCGCTCGATGGATCGCTTTCAAATTTTTCCTGTTGCTTCACAATCGCATAACCTAAAGAAGTATACAGCCGTCTTATGATTAGACTAAAACTTTTTTATTATAAACAATTTACTACGAATTTTTACGTCGAAAAAATGAAAATTTTTTTAAACTTCTGTTATTTTTTTAAAAATTGATTTGAACAAACAAACTTTATGTACTTCTATAGCCAATAACATATACTTAAAGAAAAAAATTATTTTTTTGTCCTAGCTCTCAATGGCTCTAACGCCGACATTATTTTTTAAAAATTCAATAAAATAATTTTTTTTTATACTTCAATATGTGTTTAATTAAACCCTGAAAAAAGAAACCCGTATCCCTTTATCCATATCCACAAAAAAATTAGCAAAGTTAGGCTTTTTTTCGTGTCTCTAGAGTGGCCCCTTAATCACAAAAAAGTATTAAAATAATTTGTTTATAAGGAATTTGTTTAACCCTTAGTGGCCACACGGGGTAACTAGTTACCCCAGGCTCAGAAAAAGTGAAATTGGAGGTCTAAAACATTTAAAACATTTGACCAGTTTTTAGAACGCCATCTATAAATTGACCGATTAAAATCATTAGAAATATTGAAGAACACTTCAACAAACATGAAACAATCGGTTACAAGTGTTAAAACACCCATATGTCTTGTACAACTAGGTTTTTCAGTGTGGGGTAATGAGTTACCCCATGTGGCCGCTATGTGGCCTGGCTGAGGTGTGGCCGTTAAGAGTTAAACAATTGTTTTAAAAAATGATTTTTAAAAACTAATAGCGCTATTCGATTCTACGAGAAAAATAATTTTGACATGTATCACATAAATGTTAATTATTTTGTAATAAAATAATTATAAATAATTAAATCTAGTCTGTACTCGTTATAGTCAATTGAAAAATTAGCAGCGCTATCGAAAAACTAACTACAAGTTGTTACACATTGTTAGCATAAATGAATATTGACGAGGCAAAAGGGATGTCTTCTCTTACAAAAAAAATTAAAAAATAATTTTCTTCTTAAATCAAACTACATAAACTTTTAGAAAACTACATAAGGTTTTCTAGGTCACAGGCACGAATACATATACAAAGAATGTAAATTTTTTTAGATCAAAAGAATATGGTTGAAGTTTTATCCGAATACAATATGAAAATTTTTTTCTTCATCATTATTTACAAAAAGGTATGGATAGAGTGTTCTGACACATACAAAATGTGCTTCTGAAATGTGTTTCAAGCCGCTCGGAGGACTCCCGTAGATAAGGAGGAATTAAAAATGCGCAAAATGTGATTGCCAATGAAAGGAAAAGCCTTACCTTTCACACTTTGGGGGATACCGTCCTCACCTCTCGCTTGTAATGAGAAATGGGCAACTGTCAGAACTACATCTGACATTGTCACAGTTTAAAATGTAAAGCCGTCATCACTGTCGAAGTCTAAGGTGCTGCCCAAATCTACGCCACTTTCAGCCTGGGAGATCAATACACCCGCAAAGTGGGAGTTTAGCTCATTCGGCGTGAAACCATGAAACTCGCTTTATGTTCAGCTCTTTTCAGATGTCCCTTTTGTTGTCTAGGGTATCAAATATTCTACCTTGAATGTACGTTTCACGCTCAGACTTAATGCACTGCTCTACTCTTGTGGCGAGGGCGTGATACTCCTGCCTAAAAGTTTCATCCTTAGTCGGTACATATCGTCTTCGTAAAGCGTCACGTCTCTTGAGCAAAAGTGCCAACTCAGCATCAACCCATGGAAGATTTGCCTTGTTTTTGGGCGTAAATTATTTTGTCGGAGCTAACGTATCAATGGCCTCCAATAAGTTAACGTTGAGGCACTCCAACAATCCATCAACGTCATTATCATCGGTGCAATCAAACGGCGACCAATCACAGGTTACCAAATGTGTCAGGTCATCCTGGTTAATGGACTTAATATCCCTATACTGAAAAGTTCCCGGTTTTGGGACCAGGTTGGCTCCGTATGTAATTTCAACATCTATAAGATTATGATTGCTCGTGAATGGTGCCATCTGATTGCATGAGTCAAGTACTACATTATTCTCATCTGTCATCATAACGTCATTCCATGTATGAGAATTTTCAAGGCGATGAGTGGCACCATGGTCAATTATTTTTAAGTGGAGGTCAGCTGCTAGACGTTTGCTACGCGCCAGACAAGTAGCTTTTTTCTGTTTGTCTTTATTATTAATATTGGTTACCTCTGACGGGGAGGACGCATTAGTGTTTATAATATTAACACCACGTTCGTTTAGAACCTCTTCAATATTTGTATTTGTTACGCTTTCGTCATTATTATTATGATTTGAACTACTAACCTTGATTTCTTCACTTGTGAGTGTACCAATATTTATATTATTTATTTCATTTAATAAAGTTTCACTGGTATCTGTTATTTTATTTTTAACATTATTAAATTCGCTCGTAACCTTAAAACAGTGATTCTCAAATTTATCAATTAATTTTTCTTCAAGATCGATCAATTTTCTTTTTAAGAATAGGTTTTCATTATTAATGTCTTCTAAATGCTTACAGTGCTCTGCATTTACCTGAAAAAACTTCATCAGCTGGAAGTTCTGCTCAGATAATTCACAGGTTTACAAAATAAAAAAAGTTGAGGACTATTTGACTGGACCACATCACTCTTATGTATTTCGATACGAATCCGAGGTCCGTTAACCTCTATCACGTCAAGTTCAAGGTCATTTGAAGGTCGAATGTGTTTATTGCAACGAAAATGAAAATCTAACCAAGGATTCGGGAAGGGCGGTAAATTTTACGTTCAAATACATATTTTTGATTTTTTTCAACATGACGCTTGGAGGTCACTTGAAAGTCAAACAAGTGATAGATAGGCCAAATTTCCTTTCGATTCTTTTGAACCGGCATTTCAGATGTCCTATATGCTTCAATCATATACAATCATATATTTTTGTACCTGTTCGGGCCGTTTGCACTTGCAGCGGCCCTATTATATTTCATATTTTCGCGCGCACTGTGTTTCCCTCTCGCGCGAGAACTGAAGCGCTCGCTCGCACGATTTCTTGCGAGAGAGGACACAGGTGCGCGCTTTCTCCCACTTTCTTCCTTCCTAATTTCCGCGAAGCGAGATCAAAAACCAATTGTTCTCGCTGAGCTCTCTCTCTTCCGGCTTGACCGCGACTATGGCAAGTTCGGAGCCTTTACGCGCATCGCGGCGCCTGTTTTCGCGACCGCGTGTAAAGTCTACTTTTCTTTTATACACTAACAAGTACATATTAAGGCAACATGTAAATAAGTGATTTTAAGAGCAACAATAAATGCTCATTTACTTTGTGATATTAATAATAATCTCAGTGTAACCCTAGTTAATTTCCTAAAGACTCCGCATCCCTTCACCCGCTACACGTGTTCCGGGCTATCTAACTTAAGTGTCCCAGAGCTGCACTTTCGCACGACGCTAGTACCGCGCTTCTAAGCAATATTAATTTTTTATTTAAATTCTTGCGATTTGCCGGCTAGCGCGCGAATAGTACCCATAGTGCAAACATGGGATACATTTATACCCATCGAGTTATGGTCAAGGTCATTTCAAGGTCAATTCGTTCATTTTGCAAAAAAGAAATGTAACCTTGAAACGTGAAACCTTATTTCCTCAACCTTCAAGCCCTGTAACACCTGCATGGCTATGAGTCCAGATCTTTACTTCCGAATTCCTTAGTCCTCGAGCACGTAACCTTTCTACGCTATAGTCCCGACCCTCTTAACCCCCGAATTCCTGAACCCTCGAGCACGTAACCTTTCTACGCTGTAACCCCGACCCATTCACCCCAATTTACTCAACCTTATAGCACATAATCCTGGCACAATGTAAACTCGATCCCCCACACCCTAATTTCCTTAACCCCCAAGAACAAAACCCTACCACGCTGTAAACCCGAACCACCGCACCCCACTTTCGTTATTCCTTGAGCTCTGTAAACTGCGAAACTGTAACCCCAGACTTTTAATCAGGATTTCCTTAACCCTCTAGTCCCGTCCAAGACTGTTGGATTGGACTCCTCAGTAAGGATCCAACAGTCCTGCTTAGACGCCTGGCTACTCGATGTGCAGTAGGTAGGCTAATGATTCTTTCCCTTGTGAAAAAGTAAGCCCTATACTGTCAATATTTTCAATCGTATCAGACGGTTTGTAACATTCTCAATGTCTTTGAATCACAATTCAAGATCATTAAACTTTCCAAAGTCATTTAGAGGTAAATTTGAGAAAAACATAGGAAAATTTCTGGTAATAAAAATAAATAAAATTGTTGTTGCCTAAAAATTTTGTGCAAACGTCGACAAAGCTTTGCCAAGCTTTCTGTTCAACCACCGACATTTTCTTCGGGAATTCTAGATCTTTAATCAATTCTCTTATTTGAGGTCCATCAAAAACTCCTTCCTTAATTTTTGCTTCTGATAACTTTGGGAACCTCACAAGGAGATATTGAAAGGTTGTACTATTTGTATTCTTCAAAGCCTTCACTAGCTGTTTGATTAAGCCTAATTTTATATGAAGAGGAGGCAGTATTATATTAGCCGGATCTACCAACTTATCATTTATAATATTCTTCTGCCCTAGAACAAAGTTATTCCTTGCCGGCCACTCCTTTTTCCTGTAATGATCGTCATGAGCTCGGCTATCCCATTCACATAGAAAACATGGGAATTTTGTAAAACCACTTTGTTGTCCCAAAACGATTGTGACAACTTTCAAATCCGTGCAGATTTTCCATTGATATGTCCCGTAATTGATTTTATTAAGTAAAAGTTCCATATTTACATAATTTTCATCCATTGTCGTTGAGTGAGCCAATGGAACAGAGGCTAGTTTATTCCCATTGTTCAGTAACACAGCTTTGAGGCTTCTTTTAGAAGAATCGATGAATAACCGCCATTCTTTAGAATCATATTCAACTCCGAATTCGCTAAACAACCCATCTATATCATCGCAATATACCAAAGAATCACCTTGAATGAAGTATTTTCGAAAAGGCTTATCTCTGTTTCTATATAATGTTACATTTGTTTTCCTATGCACGCATCCTTTCTCTTTAAGTCGTGATGCTAGTAGTTCAGATTGCGCCTTAGATAGCCCTAAATCTCTTACCAAATCGTTGAGTTCACTCTGATCAAACTTTGAAGGGGTTTTAGAGTAACCTATTGTACTGAAATCAGAATCCGTTTCGTCGTCATCTTCTTCGTTACTGTCTTCGCCATCTAATTCATCATCTTCTTCGACATCGTCCTCTTCTTTATCTCCTTTTTCATTTTCATCACCCGTGTTACTGTAGGATTCTGGAAGGATTTCGTCACTTACATCGATTTCCATTGCTTCAACGTTATCATGACTGGTATCACTTACTAAAATTGGCATTGTAACGGACGAAGTTGTTTTGTAAACTAATGATTTACTGGTTTTTGAATTGATTCCGAATTTGATGTTTATACAGGAATAGCAATCACTGACGTGATTTTGAGGTGCACGCCAAATCATAGGCGAAGAGAAAACCATTCGTCGCGTTCCACTTTTCCAACGTCTTAAACGCGAATCACAAACTCGACAGATGAGTTTCGGGACCCATGATTGATTCAAAACAATATCAGTGATGTTAAAACACTCTACGTAAGTCTCTCGAATTTTTCCAGAAAAAGAAATAAGGATTTTAGTGATATTATATTTTCCGCACATAACACAGAAATTTTTTGAGCATTGGTCCATTTTTATAATAGATGATAAATCAAGTTTTATTTTGGAAGTAACAACTCAGTAACCACTGAAATAAGAGCTGCTGCACCGGATATCCAACTATCCTGAGAAGGACTGTTGGAGAGAACCGATGCTGCACGGGATATCCAACTATCCTGAGAAGGACTGTTGGAGAGAACCGATGCTGCACGGGATATCCAACTATCCTGAGAAGGACTGTTGGAGAGAACCGATGCTGCACGGGATATCCAACTATCCTGAGAAGGACTGTTGGAGAGAACCGATGCTGCACGGGATATATATCCAACTATCCTGAGAAGGACTGTTGGACAGAAGCGATGCTGCAAGGGATATTCAACTATTTTTTTTCGGATCGGGGTTTTAGAGTATTAGGGATTTGAGATCGGGGATGTAGAGTAGCAGAGTTCCGGTATATAGGCCTAAGGAATTTGGAGTGCAGGAGTTATAAAGTAGCAAGGTTCTGGACTCAAGGGTTAAGGAAACTGGGGTGTGGGGGATGGGGGTTATAGTGTTTTGAGGTTTAACCTCGTTACAGAATAGCAAGGTTCCAGGCATGAGGGTTACGGAAATTGAGGCGTGGGGGTCGTAGTTACAGCGTGGCAGGGTTTTTTGTTCTTGGGGGTTAAGGAAATTAGAGTGTGGGAGATCTGGGTGACAGAGTGCCAGGAATAGATGCTATAGGGTTGAGAAAATTGGGGTGAATGGGTCGGGGTTACAGCGTAGAAAGGTTACGTGCTCGAGGGTTCAGGAAATCGGGGTTAAGAGGGTCGGGACTATAGCGTACAAAGGTTACGCGCTCGAGGACTAAAGAATTCGGAAGTAAAGGTCTGGACTCATAGCCGTGCAGGTGTTACAGGGCTTGAAGGTTGAGGAAATAAGGTTTCACGTTTCAAGGTTATATTTCTTTTTTGCAAAATGAACGAATTTACCTTGAAATGACCTTGACCATAACTCGATAGGTATAAATGTATCCCATGTTTGCACTAGGGGTACAAAAATATATGATTGTATATGATTGAAGCATATAGGACATCTGAAATGCCGGTTCAAAAGAATCAAAGGAAATTTGGCCTATCTATCACTTGTTTGACTTTCAGGTGACCTCTAAGCGTCATGTTGAAAAAAATCAAAAATATGTATTTGAACTTAAAATTTACCGCCCTTCCCGAATCGGTGGTCAGATTTTCATTTTCGTTGCAATAAACACATTCGACCTTCAAATGACCTTGAACTTGACGTGATAGAGGTTAACGGACCTCGGATTCGTATTCAGCGTATCGAAATACATAAGAGTGATGTGGTCTGGTCAAATAGTCCTCAACTTTTTTTATTTTGTAAAATTGTGAATCGTGATTCGATTTTTTCCACCTTAGGTTCTATACGGCCGACCAATACCCGACCGACCGACCCTGCATTGCTGATAAGGGCTTTAATTTGTTAGTAATAGTATCCAACCTAGACTCAATCGAAGCTTCATGTCTGTTCAGAGCACTGTAAACATTTTTTATGTATTATTGACAAACGCGGTTATGAAAGAAATCGTGGTTCATTTTCTTAGCACCGATTCGTCGAGTTGCTTAATCACAGAGATATTTGCAGCATTATTGATGCTATTATCAGTACGTAATGTATGCGATTCCTCTTGGGGCGGAGACGAATTCACACCCTGCAAGCTGATGGTCGACGCTTCGCTCGTAGTTTTCTGTGCGGCGTCCTGCTGTGTAAGTGAAGACTCCTCCTCACTTATTGCTGCCTTGCTTTCATTGACTGAGGTCGCTCCGCCTCCATTCTTCTTCTTCAACGTAGTTATAGACGTGGCTGATGGCGTGCCGCGTAGTGGCTGAGTGCTGAAGTGGGCGGGGCATTGCCCTGGCAACCGCAAAGGTACAGTGCCAGGGGACGTCACCACTCGCATACCATTGGACGGCTTCAGATATGCCGTCTTTTTATTGGACGTCGTCGAGGTAGCATTCATTTTTCCGGCTCCCTTCCCCTTTGTGCTGGCGCCGTTCGACGTGCGCTTGACTGCCACTGTAGGCGCGAGCTTCTTGGCCTCAATGCACTCCTGGCAGGCGAGAGACCTCGTTTGAAGCTGGAGCGCGATTGACTGCGCGCGGTTAAATAAGACTAGGGGTTTGTATCCCGGGTGGTATATTAATTGACATATACAGCACCTACGTAAAGCGTCGCTGCTCCTTGAGGTCTTGCCATAGATGGCACACTTGTCGACCATGATGGTATGGTGTCAAAGAGGCGTCTGCAGATACACCACCGCTGTAGTTGATATGTGTGGTGGTAGATGTCACTTTGGTGTAGTTGGCGGTAGTGTGCTGTGTTGACTGCAGGTGGAGTTCCAGGTACAGATGGCGTTGATCAGCTCACTGCCACGACACGAGAAGCTTCATGACAATATCATGCTGCTCGCTCAATTTCTCACTACATCTGTCGCTTTTCCGATTCTAACCTCAAAACTTGCTCGATTTTTACACGCAGATTTGAGTGGAAAAATCCTCAGTTGAGTGTTGCAGCTGCAGATAATACAAAGATGATAAAAAGCAGGAGGTACACGTGACACGTTTATCACACCGCTCACAGAGAGAGAGAGTGAGAAACAGAGAGAGATAGATAGAGAGAGAGAGAGAGAGAGAGAGAGAGAGAGAGAAGCTTCGTCAGCGTCGTTCATTCTCCGATCCACCCACTATTTAATAGAGGTAAGGGCAAGCACGGGGGTAAACACGTATGTGTGTAAGGGTCACACTATGAATAGTGTGCCGTGTACACAGAATATAAGGGCTCTGAATAACCCGCGATAGGAGAGGCTAAACACCCATGCGTCGCTCGACCTGTGCGCAATTGTTAAATTCATTGTTAATATTTTATTGTCATCTTCATAATAATTTTTATTTAGTATTATTTCAAAATATATTTTATTTGTTGTTATTGTTAAATATCAGTGTCGTTAGATAACCCGAACCCTCCTGCTCCCCGCATCGAGTGAGGCCGACAAGTGGAGCTAAATTGCTACTCGCGTAGCGAGAGAATTAGCCTTCGCGTTTTCGAGATTCTTTCAGGTCGCGAAAGCTAGTGCATCGAGGAAACTCAGCACAAAGTCGTAATCCTCGTGGATTCGACGTATACGTGGAAAAGACCTGCACAGCTGCACCGGGGTAATGCTGCAGCGGCAAGTTGCCGCGGGCCAACCCAAAGGTAAGCGCTTCGGTAAGTCACGCACACATGTTGCGACGTGGCGCACGCCAGCAGGATATTGACTTAGTTGTTAAGTAATTATTATTAACAATTGAGCACCCCGTTATAATATATATATATATATATATATGGCTCAATCCATGTCAACCGGACCAGTGCTGCCGCCAAAATTTGAAGCCACGCAAAAATACATTTGAGGTCTCAAATTGATGGCTAGACCATAAGGATCAAAGTTCCGTGTGCGCTTTTGCAGAAATCAATATGGCGGCATCAATATGGCCGCCGGAACCATGGAAATCTCGACCGATCGACCAAATTAGCGCTGACGTCAGAATTTGGAGCCATGCAAAAATACGTATGAGGGCTCCAAATGATAGCTGGACCATAAGGATCTAAGTGCCGTATGCGCTTTTGCAGAAATCAAGATGGCGGCATCAAAATGGCCGCCGGAACCTTGGAAATCTCGACCGATCGACCAAATTAGCGCTGACGTCAAAATTTGGAGCCATGCAAAAATACGTATGTGGGCTCAAATTGATGGCTGGACCATAAGGATCAAAGTGCCGTATGCGCTTTTGCAGAAATCAAGATGGCGGCATCAATATGGCCGCCGGAACCTTGGAAATCTCGACCGATCGACCAAATTAGCGCTGACGTCAGAATTTGGAGCCATGCAAAAATACGTTCGAAAGCTCAAATTGATGGCTAGACCATAAGCTTCAAAGTGTAGGAAACAAAATGATTCATGGGAAAAGTAGTTTTCGAAACTCAAATCACGAATCAATGTATCCATTATTGTGGATGTACGTCGCAACAAGAACAAAATTGCAGAATTGATTGCCAGACCTGATGAGAAGAGCGTTGAAAGTTATTCTCAGCGACGCGTATCCTAAGTCACGCCCTATTTATTCTGAACCCATAGAATGATGGATCTCGTATGACACATGTATAAGAAATCCTTGGTAGTATACGACGTTGAAACTACCTAAATCGTCTGGAAATCAATTAATAGAGATTCAGTAGGTTGAGTAGCTCCAATCATATGCCTTGTAGATTCAAATTTCTTCCGGAACGATTTCCTAAATACCGACAGTCATTAACCGGTTGAGAAACTCACCATTGTATGATAAGAACTCAATTTAGACCTCTTCAAATTCTTAACGAGTTTCATATTGCATAGTAATTATGTCATGTTTTGATCCAGAGTACCTCTTCACTTTCAGTTTATTATCAGTAGTTGGAATGAATGCGTGGCTGCTCTGAATTTTTTTCACATCAGGTGGACTTTTATATTTTCTATACAATCTTTTCACTAATTGTTTATGCTCCTGCTTACTATAATGGAAAAATTTTATGTTTTTGAATTTTTCTTCTGCAAACTTGAATAGAGAAGTTGAGTCCAAAATAGCATTTTTTGGTTCGACTTGTAAACTGTATCGAGTGGCTTCACTCTTCAAGCATGCTCCAAGACCATCGCAAATACATTTTCCATGTGACGTTGCATGACAATGCCACTCCGCTTCAATTCCAAATTGAAGTGCTGTTTTGCATCATCAGTTACATAATAAATTTTCTTTACTCGTGGACACACCTTTTTAATTTCCAGTATTACCTTCTGCTGCATCAAATATACTGCGGTAGCATCATGAGTTATGCAGTCTGAGAGTAAAATAATGCTCTTGTGTTTCAAGTCCTCGCCTGATCGATAATAGAAAGCAACAGTAAAAACAGAACATTGATCATTGTTATAATGAAAGGCTTGAGCTGCATTCTGTACAACGTATGCATAATTTTCTGCAAAGTCACAATGCAATAATACCTCATTTTCACCCAAATTCTCCTTCTTGTCAGTTATGAATTTTTCTTGTTCTTTCGAGATAAAACTGTGGGGAACTAGAACTGTCAAGCGTTTGTTCAATTCTTCTACGAATTCATCTGAGGGAAGACATTCTTGTTTGAGGCTACATCGATCAGTAGATGTCCAGGTGCTGAATATCACTTGCTGTATATTACTTTTTTCTAATAATTCCAGAATAAGTTCTGAAAATTTCTTCATATTGGGACATTTTTCACATTCTAGCAAATGACAAGCAGTTGTAGGTTTCTTACAAAGGATGTATCCAATACAATCTTTATAATCACTTAGTCTAGTTTCACATTGTTTACTCAAATTTTTCAAATCAATAGAGTCGATCATGAGTTTGACTTTTTGGTGGATTGTACATACACAGACGCTGTGCGTCCCTGATGTTCCAGCTACAACACACCATTTTCTCCGCAATTTTTTCTTGAACTTTAAGGGCAATACTTTGATATCATATAACAACAAATGTTTCTGTTTCATTACTTTGGAAGCATCAACTTTGATTGCAATAGTCTCTTTTTTGTGGGGCATTATGCGGCTGTCGGAATCATTTTCATAGAACTCTTGTACTTTTTTAACAGTTTTTTATTGATATTTTTCCCCCTTTTGAATTGTGGTATAGCTAATATTCCGCCTGATTTTTTCAGTTCTTTGGACTATATTGCCATCCTGTAAGAACACTGGAATTCTTCAGAGATCTGATGACTGCTCCAACAATCAGGAGCTATTGTAAGTATAGATTTCCGCACAGGATCATTGTCTGGCAAACTTTTGAATTTCTCCTTCAGACCATTCAGGAGATCCTCAAGTTCGTCTTCCCTAGTTATGCAGTCCTTTTTAGCAGGAAGCTTCTCTAGAGAATCGTCAAGGTCTATTGAAAATTCAGTTACAACACTATCTAAAGTTTGGTCTTTTTGTGAAACATAAATACTGTGCCTGCACTCATGGCAAACTTTCGAACTAGGATGTAAATGTGGATATTTTTCTGATAAAGATGTCGATATTGTTCTCAAAGCTTTACCGGTATGTCCTTTTATCCCTAATGGGTTTCAACATCGCTTAGAATGAAACTTCTGTAGCTTCTCGTTATCTTCCATCTCAGATAATTGTGATTCAATAATGAGGTCTCAGACAAGATGACGAACAATCGAAAAATGTTTGAAACTGAAAAGCTTCATGAAAGTAAATACTTTTCATGTATAAAATGTGACGGACTACTGTTAAGTTCGTACTGTGGAGAAGAGACGCGATCGAGAGAGCTTTCCAGCTATCCTGAAAAGGACTGTTGAAGATAATCAATACGCACCCTCAATGGGCGAATGCAGAAATCGTCAACTATTTTGAGAAGAACTATTGACAATGCGAGAGATCTGAGCTCGCCTCAACAGATGAGATTCACAACACCTATCCTGAAAAGAACTGCTGTTGAGTTCGTGCTGTGGAAAAGAGCCGCGATCGAGAGAGCTTTCCAACTATCCTGAAAAGGACTGTTGGAAAAAATCAATGCGCACCCTCAATGGGCGAATGCAGAAATCGTCAACTATTCTGACAAGAACTGTTGACGATTTTCAACTTTTAGTAATTATTTGCAGGTAGGAAGGTACCCTGGCGCAGAAGATAATGCAAATGTGATGCTATACAAAACTCACAGTAAATGAAGGTTTGCAATGGACCAAACTTAATCCGAGCTGCTCGATCTACTGAATCACTATTCATTGATTTTCAGAAAATTTTGGTAGGCAGAACAGCGTATATCACCGATAATTTCTCATACAACCCATTCTATGGGTTCAGAATCAATAAAGGGTATAATAGCGTAGGCGTTTCTGAGAATAACCTTCCACACATTTTTTCTCAGGTTTGGCAATAATTTCCAAGGTTTTGGCGTCCATACTGATGTCGCCATCTTGATTTCTTCATAAGTGCATACGGCATTTTGATCCTTATGGTCCAGCCATCAATTTGAGCCCTAATACGTATTTTTGCAAGGCTCCAAAATCTGACGTCAGCGCTAATTTGGTCGACCGGTCGAGATTTCCAAGGTTCCGGCAGCCATATTGATGCCGCCATCTTGATTTCTGCAAAAGCGCATACGGCACTTTGATCCTTATGGTCCAGTCATCAATTGGAGCCCTAATACGTATTTTTGCGTGGTTTCAAATTTTGGCGACAGCACTGATCCGGTTGACATGGATTGACCCATATATATATAGTTAGTTCGCTAACTCTACCAACCAGCCCCCCTCATCCCCCCTCGCCCCCCCCCCCCCCTCATCACCCTCGACCCCGTCCCTCCAGCCCCCTCTTCTTACGATATCTCCTCAAAATAGCGTTAAATTTTACTTTTTTTACGTTATTTTTCACTTTTGTAGACTTCCACATGGACCCCCCTCATCACCCCCTCTACCCCTCATTTGACCCCCTCACCCCTCCTCATCCCCCTATTTCCGCTCCTCATGCCCCCGTCTTCCCCCCTCAGCCCCCCCTCATTGTATTTAGTTTTATATAATGTTTTTAAAAAATCTCTCATAATGATTAAAAGGAAAATATCCAGACTTATAAATAGATAGAAACGATCTTTCAAGTAAATAGAGAAATTGATAAATAGATAGCTGCATTTTTTGTATTATATGGAGTGGTTACATTATTTGAATAACATTTAAAAACTTAAATTAAATTCAGTTAAATTGTTTTAGGTTTTCAAGACAATTTTTTATTGATAAAGTTTTCAATTATCAATCCAATTTTTTTGTAAAATAACATTTAAATAAAAGTTTCTTCTATTTTTTCCACACAACCCAGGAGGCAAATAGATGTGTGCGTTAATTTTTTTGTTTTGTTAAATTTAATAATAATCATATGTAATAACGTACTGATAAATAAATGTAATTTTTTGACATGCTAAATTTACGCATAGTTCTCATGATTAATGTTTTGTATATTCAAATATTATAACTAATTATTAAAATAAAGAAAAATTAATAGAATATTCAAAGCACATTAGCCAATCATAAAAGTAATCATATAATTAATAAAGTAATTCAAACTTTTGAATTTTTTTTCAAAATTTTTAATTTTATTTCAAATCTTTAAATTTTCTTTCAAAACTTTTAATTTTATTTTCTCAAAATTTCGAATTTTTTATATTATTCTTTTTATCTCTTAGGTCTAGTGGACGACTCGAAATGTCCATTTCTCCTTTTCCTTCGCATGTATGAAAAAGGCTCTATTCGGACACTTGTTAAAAAAATATGATGTGTAACACGAATGGTAAGAGCTTTTTCAGACTCGGATGATGATTTGAGCATTCGTATACGTCTCGGGTGTCTTCGGCGCCCTCGACTTCTGCTCGTGCTCAATCATTATCCTTGTTTGGAAAAAAGTCAATTTCCCCCCCTAGTAGCACAATGTACTATTAAATGCATTAAATATAAATAAATAATAATATTACTTATCACACTTTTCGATTACAATAAGATACTTTTCTGCTATTATGTAACAAATATTCTATTCGAAATAAACTGATTTCCTCTTTAGTGTAACATAACATAGTGTAAGTTCTCTTTAGTTGAACATTACTGATATTCCTCTTGAACTTAGAGGAATTTTCATTGAATGAAAATATAGTATATTACGATACATGTGACCTAAGTAGCCCATAATTGCACGGCGCGTAGTTAGCGCCCGAGCGTAGCGAGGGCGATACCGTCGCGCCGTGCAATTATGATTACTTAGGTCACGAGTATCGTATACTATTTTGTAGCACGAATGACATAAACCCACCATCGACATAGGGGAGGGTGTAGGGTGCGGGGGTGGGCCGGGTGTGGAGACGGGGGGGTTCGGATGGGCGGAGCCCCCCCGCATGAAAAAAAAATAAAAATATAATCCAAAAAACATAAAAAATAAATTAAGGAAATTATAAATCGTATAAACTAATTATTATTTAACCAAAATTCATTAGTTAATTAATAATCAATGTCAATCTTTATACATTGTTTAAATAGAACCTTATATAAATAAGATATATTGTTTTTTGAAAAAATAATAAATGTTTATTGTTAACAGTTAATTTGAATATATTTATTTACCCTATCTTGAAATTATTTAAATTAAATTTTAATAAATTTTTAATATTAATAATGAAAAAAAAATTAATACTGAATTTTAAATTGAATTCCAGATTTAATATTCAAAAATCGCGCCAAATTGTCATATACAATCTGTTAAACTAACCTCTTAATTTGAAGCATTATTTTAAGGATTTATAATTATTCTCTGATACTTGGCATGCGTATTTACCAGGTTTACTACTTCTTCTTTCTATTATTATAAACGAAAACGTTTATTTTGAGTGTTTTTAGTCTTTATTATAGTATACTACGGATCTGTGGCCTATGTGAATTCATTATTACACTGTGTAATAAAGCGCCACTTAGGTCACGGATAAGCGTGCCCTAAGTGCGGGTTTAGGTCACACAGTGCTATAAAATATATTTTTGAACTGGGAATAGGTGAATTTTGAAACAAGACGTGACATTCTTGACACAAGCAGACTATCTTTGGCTTTAAAAAGATTTTATTCAAATCGAATGATCTGCTTGTGTCAATATTTCATTTTTATGAGTGTGGTATAGTATACAAATTTAAAGTTTTTAAAGTCTATATAACGTAAAAAGTATAAATCTTAAACATAACCTATACTGAGATCAACTCAAATTACGTCAAAGCTTTTTCTACAACTTTAAAATTTGCAAAAAAAAAATAGTAATTAATCTTTACAACGTTATCTATTTGATTATATTTTACTCACTGACATCTAAAGCCTATGAAATCACCAAAATGATAAAATTCTATTTCGTGCTATATGTTTACCTTGGTAATTGTAACCATCCCCGATTCGAATTAAGCTTGAAAAAATCATAAACATATTATCTTAAATAGGGTTCAATGTGTGATATTACTCGGCAGGTCAAAAAAGAGTCCGACGCACTTGCGTAGCGCAGGGGCAGAAACGTCAGCCCCAATAATTATAATTAGCTATAATAATATTGCATTTTCCTATAATATTACATTTTTTATATAGTATATGTAAGAATAATATTCAGCTCACGTAAACGTCTACTACTTTCTACCGATAATATTTAACTTGCGTAGCTTATTTAAAATCTACGATACTCTATTTATAATTTATGATACTTTACTTGTGTCTACTTATTTTAGTTATAATTATATAACTCTCATAACTCTAATTTTTATCTTATTTCTCATTTAAAGCTATGCGAGTTTTTCTTTAAAAAAAGAAAAATTTGCGCTATTCCACTTTTAACCTATTGCATATCCTACCGATAATTTAAAATTATGTCATTTAAAATTCACGCAACTCCGTGTTTATTTTACTTTGTTTTTCCGGAAACTAACACCGTCTTTTCAATCATTATTTATTATGAATGTTCAAGACGAGTCAAAAATTACTGCGATAAAGTCAATAAACACGCGAGAGCCATATGTAGCAACGCAGCAAAAGTCGAAAGCCCGTTAAGGGGTTATATCTCCCTTATGCTCTAAAAAACAAGGCTTTGTTAATTATTTTTTTTTAAAGGACATTTGAGATTAAAGGTATACAAATAATATAACATTAGATTAAGCAACTCTTAAAGAAGAGAAAAAAAATTTTTATTGATATTTTTTTTTACAAAATGGCGACTGTGCAGTGATTACCGTGAACCGCTTTTTCAAATAGGTCTTCCGCGGCGAGCAGTACAAGTCTCGCCAACTCCACTTATAACAAAAAAAAATAATTTTCTATTATCTACATGAGTTCTACTAGTGAAGTACACATGATTATATTTTTAGAATTTTTTTTCGCGAAATGGAGATTGTTTTAACAAAAATCGTGTTTTCGACGAAAAAAATCGAATTAAATTGTTTATAACTTTTTTTCTTGCTAATTAATCGCTAAAATCGTGTGTACAAACAATGAAGCTACTGTTAAAATTTTAAGTCAATCGGATGTAAACTTTTTGAGTTCTACTGCTTGCCGATTTTGAAAACATGGTTTCGAGAAAAACGCGTTTGAAGTTTCAAAATGCTATAAATCTTAAGAATCGCAAAAATATAGTCCATAATAATTTTTTTACCTCCAGTCTGCTATCCCTGCACCATATAATTGTCCTTCCAGGGCCTTCATTTCCTCTTCTTCTTTTTTTTTGCCTGATGTAATGCTGCGCCTGGCCTCTTTCACGATATCGGACATACGATGCTCAGCGGTTTTGACGCGATTGGCGTCCGTTTCCACGCAAAACTCGTACATGTTTGGTCCAACAGTCAACCCAAGAGCATCGTAAATGGCAAACAGACCCGAGAAGCCGTCATTGAAGATAATAACGGCTACGTCAGTCGCAATGTCAACTATAGTCTTACCGCTTGATACCGTCTTTGGAGCAATTGACCACACTACAGCATTAAACGACTCGTTATTGTTTTGAGTATACGCACCCAAGCAGCGTGACAGAAGGTTGTCGGAGCTGAGTTCATTATAAATGGGTTTTATTGCGTTAAAAACATCCTCATGCATTGGACTCTTGTGCTCGTACGTTGCAAGTGTACCAAGCGCTGTACTGCGCTGCCAAGAACACCAAGAGTCTACTCCGACGGGACACTTCTCGCGCTGTGTATTCTCCTTCGTCGACATTTTATGAAGTAACGTTGCCCAAATTTCATTCCGCATTTTTTCGACTGAATCGTAGTTTCTCCTTATAGCAAGTCCGTAATAAATAGAAAGCTCATCAATTAACTTTCCGGTCAACTTTCCTCGACCGCCAAGACCTTTCGTTGTTTTTTTCAAATTGCGCAGACACGTTCCCATGCGCTTCTGAACGTATTCGACACATTCTTTTTTTTCGACGATGAAATCTTTATAAGGTTTTGAGTCGACTATACCTTTATATGTTTTTGAATCGCCGTCGCCAATATATTTCAAATATTTGATATTATTAAGTTTTTCTGAGCGTTTGAACATTTCTATAACTGCGTCGATCTCCATTTTCCCGGTACTACCTTCATGGTTGGCATCACAGTTCTGTTTGTGTGAAGGGTATACCTCTTCGTATTCAGCAGTACCTTCTTTTTTTTTCTAATATTCACACACTTTACAGTACTTAGATTTTACACACACATCCAATACCTTGCTAGTGTACCAACCAATCCAAGTCACCAGTCCGAACAAAGACGTAAACCCTCTCTTTCGCTAAGATCCATCGCCTACAACGTGAGACATTCTTTTTCAC
Organism: Gastracanthus pulcherrimus; assembly: GCA_949152435.1. Classification (NCBI taxonomy): domain Eukaryota; kingdom Metazoa; phylum Arthropoda; class Insecta; order Hymenoptera; family Pteromalidae; genus Gastracanthus; species Gastracanthus pulcherrimus. The sequence goes on from OX424576.1 coordinate 62,199,152, forward strand.
CTCGTTCGATAGAAATTTCTTTTTCTTTAATCGCTGATTTTTTCATAGATATAATTCGAACAGATGATAATTGTTACAGTATTATTTGAATTATATGTGATAGTTTAGCCGATGACTATCAATTAAAGAAGATTGTTGCATTGGAAGTTCTTTTTAAAAGCATTTTCTCTCAAACCAGTGCTTTCGATTACGAGTTATTAACTTTAAGTAGGATATACGATAGTGGGACACATATTTCGTTCCAGGTTTAAGGAAATTGGACCCATTTCAATATTATTTATAAATTATATTCTTGAGCAAGATACTACCGTAACGGACCGGATTGTAGATAAGTGCCTCTATTGTGAATCTGTTTAAGTTAAAACTATATTGTGAAAGTTTTGCGTTAGTTTTATTATTATTTTAAAAGCACTTATTCTCAAGACACAATAATTTTGAAGCCTTGTCCACGCTTGTTCGACGCTAAAAACCGCACGTCACCATTACATTTTTTACATACTACTAATTCAGAAAGAGCAGTAAATACAGCGAAAAAATTGATGAATCAGTAGCCGAAATTATTATCAACATCGCGGTCACGGTCTAAATCAGTAGTTTTCAATTTCTTAGCCGAGGTACTAACGTGCTCTGAATCGCCTTCGAACGAATGGCGGTTAGGCGGGCGTCGATTACTAATTTTACTCCGTTTTGTACTTGTACTTCTTGTTTTACTGCCTTTGCGGCCACTGTACACCTTTTCACTCATAATTAAGTACTTGTAAATATAATTCACAGTTAAAAAGTAAAGCAAAACTCAAAATAACAACGTAAACAACGAGAACGGCTGATCGACAATACACAGGGCAAGTGTGAGTAAACACGTGCTGTAAAGACGCTGTAACCGTCGTAATGTCATGTAGCGACCTCAATAATTCAAATTTAAAATACGATATCGATCGTAGGTAACTTCTACTAATTTCCAAAGCCGCGAAATTCAAAAAAGCGAGCATCGCTAAAATAAGCGAAAATTGTGATTTTGAAGCATCAAAGCTATTTGGAAAAAATTGATTTAAAAAAATTTTGAGTTTAAATCGGTACTTGGGCGTTGTAGATTTTGATTCTAGGATTGTTTTGGCAAAATTTAAGCCAATAAAAAAAAATGGAAAAAAACAAAAAAATTTGGGGGATATAACCCCTTAATTTTTTGTTTTTAAAGCCACTTGTGACGTGTATTTTACGTCCCAATAATATTAAATACGGGCAGTCAATCGCGACCCAGTCGCCCGTCACCAGAGCCGAGCATTTCTCACATTCAATGAGTATTGTTATTAATGGGGTATTGTTATTATTTGTTGAGGGAATGAGGATAAGGAGTCGCGACCGAGGAAGGCCGCAGACCGGCACACACAAGCACACACCCATACCAGCGGCACCAGCTGATCGCCGCAGCGACGACTGCTCGGAGCGAGCAACGGCGACGAGTATACACATACAGGCACAGCACCAACATCACTGCACACTGTACGCGCGACTCTCTCTCTCTCGATTGCTCTTTCTTCCTCGCCTCTCGAGGATGATGAGCCGCTGTCCGCGCACACACATACACACACGCGCGCGCGACCGCCCTCTCTCCCGATGCACGCAGACGCGGGAGGAGAGAGGATTCACAGCGGCAGCGGTGGCTTCCTCGAGGCACACCAACTCGGCTGTAGCCAAGAGAGAGAGAGAGAGAGAGATACCGACTCGGCTGTCGGCAGAGGGGAGAGCTAGCAGCCGCCGCGCCGCGAGCCGCATGAAGCTGCCGGCCTCTCCTAGCGTAGGCCGACGCGCGCACGTCGCCGCTGCCAACTGTGTTGGTCCGGCGGCGATATAACCGAAAGCGCCCGATATAGATATACACGCCGGGTTGCCCGCGCGTGTATATCTAGCAATTCATAATTGCCCGCGCTGCGTAAGCAGGGCGGTATTAGCGAGGCGAGCCAATGAGGAGTAGCGACTCAAATCACCGCGGACTTGGCCTTGATTTTTGCATCTAGGGAAAATCAAGGCCAATCACCGTAAAGGAAAGGGCGGAAGCAACAGGAGTTTGAGCTGAAGTTGCGCAAGAAGAAAAAGCCAAAATTTTTGGAAGAGATTTCCGCCCTCTCCGGTTTTGATGATTGTCTGCCCGGCCTTCGAGAGAGAGAGTCGAACATTATTTTTGGATTACCGTTAGAGAAGGAAGACCGCGTGGAGAAAACCTGTAAAGAGAAAAAAGGACCGGGGAGCGATAGTTTTTTGGAGAGTCTGTTTGGCGACCTGCGACCTGAGAGGACAAACACCGCGGACGCGCTGATTAACCACGGTGAGTGGGCTGTAATTGCCGAGCTTCCCTCGGCACTTGCAAGCGAATATTAACATTAATGTACTTCGCCGCCATGTGCTCGGGGCACATATAAAGTTAAGCCGGGGTGGTGTGACACCGAGAGATAAAATTTAGTGCGGGTCGGATCAGTAACAAATTTTCACCTTATTGTGGGGAAATTTCCGCGACACAGGAAGACGGGAGACGAGGTAATATGATAGTAGCGAGGGACGCGTGAGAAGGCTAGCGTAGCCATGTTTGTATAGCGACAAATTCATTGTGTGAAATTGTAAATTGTGGCGACCGTGCGTATTTATATTAGAAATAAAGCTTAAGTATAATTAAAGAGAAATTGGTGAGTGTTCGGTATAAATTTATTAATTCCTGATTTTTCCTCTTCACGGAACTTCCTCTGGGAAAAGGGGGCTCGTGACGAGTTAGCCGCGCTTTACCTGGCGCCCATTAAATGAGAAAAATTTGGTAAAGTGTCGAGACAAAGTAAGCATCACAATTGTAGTGGTTTCTGGATTCCAACAAGAATGCCACGTTACACACTATAGCTGAGGGTTTCTTATTCCCCAGCAGCCACACGTTGGTCTAGGGAATGCTGCCGTACAGAAACGTCGCGCGACAAACATTTAAACTACATTTAGATTCAATACTTTAAGCAGTGAGTGTGTGTGTGCAGATATTGTACAGGCATCAAATCGCGAGGCCACGGACCTCGAGTTACCCAGCGCCTATGTGTACAGCTGTGTTGACCCAGGTGGAGTTAGGTTATGTAGCGCGAGAATTGAGAGCGGTTTATTTTAATATATTTTATTTACTTATTTTATTTATTTAACTTTATTTATTAATTGATTTTTATTTTATTTATTTAAATTTATTTATTAATTTATTTTCATTTTATTTATTTACTTTTATTAATTAATTATTTTATTTTATTTATTTACTTTTTTAATTCATTTATTTTTATTTTATTTATTTACTTTTCTTCATTAATTTATTTTTATTTTATTTATTTAATATTCCAGTGAAATATTTTAAGATAGATTTCAAATTAAATCTTTCGTAAATATTTTCGCAATATTAATTATATTATTTCAAATTGTCGATATAAAATATTTCATTACAATATTCAATAAATCTTACAACCATATTTTAGGAAATATTCGTAGACACCTATTATTGTAATCTTTCTCAAAAACTTTACTACCGTCCGGTAACCTTTCACGAAATATTGCAGAAAATATTTGTAAATTCTTTCAACAAAATATTGTTTGTAATAATTTAAAAATATTACAGCAATATTTAAAAAAAAATTACTTGTATATTTTGAAAAAGGCCACTGTCTAATTTTGGAAAAATTCCAGAAATATTTCAGCAATATTTTATAATATATTTCTATAAAATCATTTTGACAGATATTATCTAAATATTTCTTGAAATATTCAGGAAATATTTCAGTAATATTTGAATGTAATGTTTCAAAATAAATGTATGATAGCTGACTGAGAAATATTTCAGAAATATTATTCGTATAGTTCAAAAAAGATCGACAAATCACGTCTGAAAATAGTCCAGATATATTTAAGCAATATTTAATAATAAAAATAGAAAAACCAAATAAATTAAAAACAGTTAATAATAATATCTTAATTGAAAAGGTTTTATTCTGATATAGATTAAGGGGGCACACCACCTTTAAAATGTGAAACAAAAAAATTGATTAGGAATTTTTATTTTGATATTTATTTTAATAAGGGTTTTTTTTCCTGAAAGTATACATAAAAACCTACCAAGTTGTATATTTTTTGCCTTCGTTGGACCTTTTATGCCTCCATGGCAAACCAGACTGTTTTCGAAGACTTGAAGCACTGATCCTAAGATTCCAAGTCTACGCATGGATGGATTGGGCTAAAAATTTATGTAGATACTCATTATAGTAGTACTTTTAGTATGAACGTAGGAATTTTGATTTGAACGAGTAGAGAATTTTTTACATACGATTTTACTTAGTGGATTAAGATATATCTATCGGCGCTCTTGGATGTTCAAATATAGCGCACGCACAAGGCCTATTTGGTTGTATCGCCGCTTACGCTGCAAGGGCCGGGCGCTGTCTTCAGGCGACTCTGTCAACTAAATTGATAATCATAACTTTTGTAGATTTCGCTCGCAGACTCAGAGCGGACTGATATCCTCTTTGCTCCGAGCCAGCAAAAGATATTACTGCATGGATTATGTTGTTGATTCTCTTCAATGGTAAAGATACTTGTACAGGTGGCAGAATATACTAGCTTACGCCATCTCTAGATGTCGTATCCTCGTAGACCTTGGAGCACATGGAACATGCACACAGTTGTAGACGCACCCTTAGACGCTCAAGTACTCGCGGTATCACTGCGAGCTCTTGGGTCCGAATTCATAGTCGATACTTACACTTATACTTATACTTACACTTACACTTACACTTACACTCAAGGTGAAAATTAAACTCAAATTTGTAAAGTTATGTATTGACGTATGATCTTTTTCAATAACCGACCTAGAATCTTTCTTTATCAGAATTACTAAACTAAGTTTTACATTATGCATAAACCTTTAGTATATGTGACATGTATATTTCAGTATATAAGTATGAATCTAAGTGTAAGTGAAAGATTATGAGTATAAGTCTCAATTATGAATTCGGGCCTTGGTACACTCAGTTGCTGACTTGACGCCCTAGGAGAGATGCTAGGTGTAGCTTCGCGCGCTAACCGCTACATTTCACCCGCGGGATACTAGTTGTCGCCGCACGCGCTAAAGTCTGTCATCGTGTCCTAGGGGAATCCGAGTTCAGATTGCAGATGCTAGGTGTCGCTGCGCGCGCTTAGTGCGTAGGGTAACCCTAGGGCCCTAAGCTAAACCTAGGAGACTAAGCTAACCCTAGGGTAACCGTAGAGTGTTAAGCTAACCATAGAGTAACCCTAGAGCGCCAAGCTAACTTTTGGGTAACCCTAGGGCCGTAAGCTAACCCGAGAGAGGGAGACCCGAGGGGAGACTACAGATACTAAGCGCCACGTGCGCTATTAGCAGTGATATTCAGCGTAATTCGAATTGCGTGCGGTCTGGATCGAGTTTATGGATCACTTAGTGGGCGTGCGCGGGCGCAGGACAATCAGGGCGCCGGTACAGGGACTATGTAAAAACGGAATCGAGAAAACGGAATGATAAAATCAGAATCACTTCGAAAATGGCGCCAACTCATTCCGTTTCGATTTTGATAATGTCAAATCACATAGACTACTTTTTTGGGCGAAACGTCACTCTAACCCCACTTTGAGTAAAATATGATTAGGTTTCTTGAAATAATATAGCATATAATATAGAATAGTTATAAAAAATATGTACTTAAGAAGTATTTTATATAAAGAAGTTGAAATAGAAATATTTTTTAATGATTTTTCAATCAAGGTGAGGTTAGAGTGCCGTTCCGCCAAAGAAAAATAATCTATGTGACTTTGGGGTTTCAAAATCGCAACGGAATGGGTTGGCGCCATTTTCAAAGTCATTCCGATTTTACTATTCCGTTTTCTCAATTCCGTTTTTGAATAGTCCATGTACCGGCGCCCTTACGGATCGATTCCAAATGATTGGTCCAGACTCCAGACATATATGCGTAACTGCCTTAATGCTAAGTAACGCTTTAAATTTTGAAATCGAGCTATCGCCGAGTTTATTGTTTCCGTACACACGAGCAGCGTCAAGTATATTTAATAAATTGGTTTTGAAAGAAAGATTTTGTATTTATGTGTGAAAACTGGGAAAGTAGCGATCACGGTAAGTTTGTTAGAAATATTATTATTTATTATTTAACAATTTATTTAATTTTTCTGTTATTCTACTTAATTAATAAAGTAATGTCATTAAATGTCGTAAAAAGCAGTAAAAAATTGTGTAAATTAAAGGTAATTTTTTTGATAGCGTGTACAGTTGAATGGAATATTGCCATTAAATAAATAAATAAATTTAAAAAGTTAATAAATAAATAAATTGTTCGAATATGTGAATAAATTTTTAACAAATTAATCATGAATAGTTTTAAAAATCGGCGTTGAATCAGTAATACTCTTTTAAGATTTTAGTTTTTATTTATCAGGTTTTATAACGTACATTACGGAGTTGATGAGTGATGTTGCTAGTATTGAGTATTAAGCAAGCCATTTGTAAAAATGAAAAACATGGAATAATGAACAATGATGAGAATATTCTTATATCTCAGTCTGATTCGATGTCAAAATTCCCTTCTTACTCATCTCTTTTTGAAGATAAGCGACCATTTGCAGCTCTACCAGTATAAAAAAAACGGGTGTGACGTGGGATACGCGGCAGATGTGAATAACATGTGTCGCATTCCTATTAAGACGTTCGCGCGGGCTATTTGCTTTTTTAATTAGTTGCCTATTTGTAAGAATTTCATCAGCTGATTGATGATAAACTATGGGAAAGGCGCAAGGAAAATTGTTATAAAATATTGTTGCATGTAATTATTTTTTATTAAGGCTGTATACAATCATATTTACAGATTCCTGCATTTTCACAAATTTACAAATATTCTCTCGATCAGTGAAATATGCTCATAAATATTCTATATTATGTAATTGTTGTATTTTTTATTGGCTGATACTTGTGTTAGAGTGTTGATCGTTATTGTTACTATTTATTAGAGTAACTATTGGTTTGTGGTAGCTGAAATATGATATGTAAATGTGGGAATGAATATTTCCTAAGAATCGAGAGAATGTTGCATCAATGGTAGTATTTCTAATGGTCGTTGAAACGTGAGAGTCGTTCGTCATGCGTAGATGTAGTTTGTCGTGTAAAAATTGTAGCAATGGTGCTGATGTGTCATTGTTGTTTGTCTCTCCCGATACGCTTGTTGCTGTCTTCTCCTTTTTTCTTGTTTTAGCCGATTTTCTATAAATCATCAAAATATGAGAAAGAGAAAGCAGGAAAGAGAGAAAGAGAGCGGATAAAGACATGCATCATAAAGAAACAGAATGAATTTTATGCGATTGCTTAGAGAGAATAAAATGAAGAAATTCGGCAACGTTTCATTGTATATATTACGTGAGTGTATATGTATATTAATCTTACCTTCGTCTAATTGTAATGAGTTTTGAGTAGAATCTTGTGATCCTTTACTTTGTTCTTCCATTGTTAGTACTGCATTTAACTATAACACGGTATAATCCAATTCTTTTTTAAAACACCAAAACACACAGTTAAAATTGCTTTCAAAGCAGAGCAGGCAAACTGTCGATTGGTGTCGATGGTGGGGGGCGGCCGCCCTCCGCTGATCTTTTTTTTCCACCCCTCTTCTAGTCCCGGTTACAACAGCTGATGAATCCTGTACAAAGACCCCATACTGCACGCGCTCTCGAACGTCCCAAGAGATGTTATTCACATCAAAAATACTGTTACTAGATTGTCATGTGCCTCAAAATTATGAGGAAGAAATACTCATTTAAGAAATGATCGCTACACGGACTACTTACAACCTTCAATAAGAGCCTTTCCATGCTAAAAGAGTAAGGACATACACATAAAATAACATTGATGGGAATATCTACCCAGATAACAGTATATCGGCACGATGACAGCTCTACGACTGCTCGCCATACTCCATGCATGACGTCCAGCTGCCCCTGCTCTGGTACGTCACAATTCCGTCCCAGTGCTCAGCACAATGCTCGCTCCGCGTGCTGCGAAATGCCCGCATTATATGCGCGCATTTCGCCAGCATTTTCGGAACATTTAAATTTCGTGCCAAAATCGCTTCGCCACGCATGCTGCCCGTATGTCAGCATTTTGATAAGCTTTATGACCGCATTTTGCCAACATCTACGCGTTTTTATTATTCACTATATTTATAAATAAATATCCTGTAAAAATGAAATAATTTTAAATATTTATTAATATAACAAAATACAATTTTGGTAATCGCAAGAATGCATTATACATAAATAATAATACAATAAAAAGCTAATATTAATACGATATACAATTATAATGAAAGACCGCAAGGATATAAAAATTAATACAAAATTAATAGTACGATATTTAACAAAAAGTTGCTTTTAAGTCCTACAACCGGATTTTAAGTTTGCGACTATGATTTGTTAGAAACCATGTTAAAATAAATTTATTAGCTGCAGTGATCCCTTATGAAAAAAACCTGCAGGAAGTCCTGGAGGAATTCCTGTAGGATTTATTCCAGGATTTCTTACAGGAATTTTTTTAGAACGGGAAATTGTTTATAAAATTGTTGAAAACAATGAAATAAGTAAAAAATGTGCCCATATTGGGTGTTACCATCCGGATGATAACACCAAAACTCAGGGATGAAGCTTCTTACCGTTTATTTATCAAATTGTTAAATAAACAAATTATTTTTAATTTTGGATTTAAGAAGCTAAATCCCTGAGTTTTGGAGTTATCATCTCGATGGTAACGCCTAATTTGTGCACATTTTTTACTTACTTTATTGATTTCAACAACTTTATAAACAATTTCCAATTCTATAAAAATGCCTGCAGGAAATCCGGGAGAAATTCCTGCAGGAAAAGTGTACGAAAACCATGAAGGAAATCCTGAAGAGAATCCTCCAGGTCCCTTGCAGAGTTTTCTGCAGGATTTCCTGCAGATTTTTTTCATAAGAGACCGTTATAAATGCATTCTACTGTATTTTTAAGTATACAAAGGTACAATTACTTCAACTGTTATCTTAGTATTTAACAATAATTTGTACTTTTAAGTTTTCAATAAGTAAATAATTCATGATACTCAAAAACAGTTGTTAAAAACTAAGGTAACAGTTTAGGTAAGTGCATCTTTGTATACTTGAAAATACAGTAGAATACATTAAGAACAATCAACCACTACGATTCTTAAATAAAAAAAATTAATGAAAGACAAAAGAAAAACTAATGTGTATTTTTTTATTTATCTGAAATGAAAAAAGGGTTAATAATACATTAATTGATAAATAATAAAAAAAAACTTATCTTCGGGAAGATGTTATCTTCATCCTCCTGGCCGTTGATGACGTTTTGGTTGCCGTTATCGCCCTCCTAATCGCTCCTCCTCCTCCTCCTCCTCATTGACGGCTTCATTGTCTCGTTGACGGCAGAAGAATACGAACACGTTGTTCTGGAGGCTGCTCATTCGGTACATTCGCAGGACGCTTCCTAGGATTCGCTGCAGGTCTTTTCCGGCGATAGCTCTCCTTGGAGTTCTTGATTGCCTTTGTCATGGCAACAGAGAATCTGTCTTTGACGGATTTCTCTAAAGCGTCCTTATTTAGATTCATAGCACCTGCGTACCTTCGCAAGCTGTCGCAAAACAAGTCGATTTCAGAGCCAACTTAGTAAAATCGTTCTTGGAGCCATGCCAGGACACATTACGGAATAGGTCCTCGTCGAATTCGAACGAGCTTTTAAAATAAAAGTTTGCATCATCGTCAAGATTCGCACCTCCCGGATACGCGAGATAGTTGACCTAAAACGATTTTTTTAGATTAAGAATAATTGTACAAGAGAATAATTTAAAATATATATACTTACGATATCGTCGAACAGCTCATCAGTGGCATTGTCGATGGCTAGCAGGTCTGCAGTCGACTTGAATGGGACGCAGTCAGGATTTGTCCTAGCCTTTGGAGCGTTTCTTCTCGTTATGTCCTTCAGCATTTTATGCATGGAACTAAAAATTAAAAATGATTTATGATTTTCAATTATAGTTCAAATAAAAATGCAAGCCGAAATATCTACTTACTTTTGCACTTGCTCCATACTCCTAACCCTTCCGTCGATTGAGCTAAAATTAAACGTATAAATTAATTTTATATTAACATAGACTTAATTGAAATTTTGATTTATATACGCATATATTATATCTTGAAAAATTCTCTAAAGCTGCAAGTCTCTCATTGATAGAGCTATAATAATAAATAAATAATTAATACATTTATACCAGTAAAAAGAAAATATGATACAGCATATATTACCAATTCGTCCCTTCAACGTTGACGATTCTTTTATTAAATGCGCTAAAATTTTGAATAAATAAAAATATCACGCTGATAAGTTTGAACTGCGGATGATTATATTCATCCCATGCTCATTTTTCTGCGTCAATTGCGATGATGGGTCTAATTCACGACTTCCAGCTGATGAAGTATGCGTTGTTTCGTAACAGTCGAATAAAGTAGCAGGGTATCTCAACAATATAATAATTAATTAGTATAAAGTATAATAAAGATTATTTTTCACCTGCATCATCGAAACGAGTGTTCGTTGATGGAGCTAAGGGCTTCTTGGCGACTTGTTGATTCACATTTCTTGTTGCGACTGGTGCTGTCCTCGGAGGGATAATGTTGTTCGTCAGTGTTTCGTTGGCTGTCAAAGTGCGTTGCATAATGGAGCCTTGCTTATTTTTTGCGGCGGCTGGTGGTTGCGATTGCGCTGCAGGTCGTGGTGGTCGCGGCTTTTACGAGGCAACTAAGGCCGTCGACTGAAAGTCTCTCGACGAATTTAGCGACGACATCTTCCTGCGAATATTAGCCGCGGCAACATCCACAGTGTTATTCATCTACGATAACAACGTATTTGTACATATCCATCCAAAAGTAACGAAAGTAGGGGAGACCGGGGATAATTCGTCGTGGGGCTGATTCGTAAAAGTCGAATAAATTGTTAGTAAAGAGCATGATTCAGCCGCCGGTAAGGTAGATTCAAGGTATTAATGGAGTCGAACTTTTGCATAAACTTTTAACGATTAGTAGAACTACACCGGTTCGTAACTGACACTAATCGAATTTTGGATACGTTTTTATAACTTTTAGAATTTTGTAAAAGTTGTGTGCAGAATTGTGCGTGCGAAATTTTATTTGAGAAAAGTTATTGTTTGTTTATAGTCTTTCAAAACAAAGCTTTTGACGCCAGTTAAACTTTGGCAAGTAAAGTTATGCATTAGATAATTGTATTCAAACAGTTTGCAATAGACTGGGGCTACTTCGTACGAAGTTCTCGGGGTTAATTCGTATATGCTGTTTTTACTGAATTTCATTCGTATTAAAAAAAGATTTACTGGCAAATTCGATTTGTATTTTTTTAAGCCGTGACTCCTCCATTTAAAACACACTTACGAATCGGCCCCAGGATTTTTAGGAATCAGTCTCAGGCTCGAGGCTAATTCGTAAAAGACAACTTTTTTTAAATCAGAAACTAATGTAGTAAATGAATAAATAAAGGTCTGAAAAAGTTTAAATAGTTAGTTAAAACTATATAGTTTATGGTTATGTACCGAAAGGGTTATATTTTTTATTAGTAGTAGTAATTAAAAATCGCTATAAAAACATGAATGAATCAGCCCCGGTCTCCCCTAATCATCGTAAAAATTGGAAAAGAAAGAGAAGTTAATTTGCGTGGAAATAATTTTAATATCGACAAAACATTCAGTGCTGCATTCTTCCGTCGAAACTTCTTTCGACCAGTACGGCATTAAAAAACATTTACCTGCAACTTCATCGAGCCTAATGTATATCAATTCTGGACTTGGTAAATAACAAAGATAAACACCAATGCAAGACGAGCGACAAGGAAGATCGAAAAAATCGTCAATTTTTGTAAATACTTTTAAAAGCAGATAGCAACTATTATCACGTTCTATAATATTTTGAACTATAGCTATAGAACCATTTCGAAGAACAACCGTGCTATCCTGTCGAAGTATTGATAAATAAATTGATCCCGTAAGAACTTTACTATATTGAGAATAATTGTAATCATCGATTGGAGGGGTAGGGCCTTTTACATATTTTTCAATGAATTTCAGTCTCGATCGACAAGTATTTCAGTTTGTGTGTGGCAATTTTCCGCATTCCTATTAGCAATCTGTTGCAAATGCTGACTTGGTTTCCTGCACACTTTGCGACAATAAGTCATATTATTCTCGTAAGGAAATGCCGAAAACGAATCTAACGGACCAAAGGATCTAACATCATCCGAAAGATGCAAAAGAGCATGAACATTGTACGATAGAAACTCTACGCCATAAACGTCAGAAGAAGCCTCGTTAAAGAGTTTGATGCATTTCTCTGCGAAATCAACAGATTGTGTCGTGTTCTCAGGATCTACTAGAATACTGATCGCTGTATGAAGTAGAAGAAAACGATTATACACAGCATCGTCTACTAATCCATTAAAAATAATCAGACCACTGTATATAAGTAACTGTCTTTGCTCGGTGGCTTTAAACTTGCCATGCTTCTGAATATTGGTAGGCTTGGGAGCAAATTTTCTTGGACAATACAGTTTCACTAGTTCGAGCCGGCTATTTAGAGTTTGTAGATGAATCTTGTTGGATATCTGGGATGATTTAACCCTTTCGTGCACATAAAAGTTACAGCTATGGTGCGGGGAAACATTTCATAGGGTCCCAAGCCGCGCTGAATCCGAATCCGAGGTCAGATTTTGAAAATTCAAGATGGCGGATCCAATATGGCGGACGGGAAAGTTAAAAAATCGAGATTTTGAAAAACAACTTTTATTTTCGTATTCTACGTGAAAACACAAATAGATACTGTTTTTGGTGTTTTTTCGATATCTCTCTTAGTTCTTAGTAAAAAATTCATTTTCAAAATCTGACCTCGGATTCGGGTTCAGCGCGGCTCGAAGTTTATGAATTTTTTACCCAAAAACTAAGAGAGATATAGAAAAAACACCAAAAGCAGTATCTATTTGTGTTTTCACGTGGAATACGAAAAAAATTTTAGTTTTTCAAAATCGCGATTTTTTTACTTTCCTGTCCGCCATATTGGATCCGCCATCTTGAATTTTCAAAATCTGACCTCGGATTCGGATTCAGCGCGGCTCGGGACCCTATGAAATGTAAACAGTTTCCCCGCACCATAGCTGTAACTCTTATGTGCACGAAAGGGTTAAGGGGGAAGTCTGCTTTAGAAGCCGAATAGAAAGCGTTTTTTCAGCGATTTTTTTGATAGGGAAGGAAATGATTGCGGTAAACGAAATTTTGAGAACATAATGTACTATATTTTAGCTTTAAAAAATAATTTTTGTTATTAAAAAATATTAAAATTTCTTTATGTTATGACCATTTTGCCGGAGCGCCTGGAGTCTGCACTTTCTAATCGGTGCCGGTGATGGAGGTCGTGCGGTGCGTCTGAAATAGTCGACACAAAATTATTTTAATTTTTATAAGTTTCTTTTCTATATGAATTCAAAAAACACCAAAGAAGTTGTCAAATTCCAAATTTTTTCAAAGTTTGGAAAAAAATTCACTTTTTTGAGAAAAAAAATTCACTTTAAGTTGCAAAAAAAGTAGTTTAAATAATACTTTTGTCCAACTTTTTTAGTTCAAATAGCAGATAATTTAATACTGAAGCTAGATTACATTGATTTTTTTCGATCGGACGTATATTCTTTTTGCTATCACCGGGACCGTTTTTTAAAAATCGTAAAAATGAAAACTCGAGAAAACGCGCTTTAAAGTTTTCGGTCCAAAAAAATATAAGTTTTTGGGTACTTACAGTAATTAGAGGTTAATCAGCTATCCCTGGGCTATACATTAGTCCTTCCTCTTCTTCAAAAAACTCGTTTTGGCTGAGGGTTTCCAATCTTCGGGCTGTACGAGCATTCTTGCTAGAAAATGATGCGCGCCGGTTCTCCCGCGTTATGCGCTCAGCATCGACGGCGTCAGCAAAATTTTTGCACTGCTGCCCGATGATGATATTGAGGAGCTGCATGGTGGAAAGTACAGCAGAGTAGCCCTCGTTAAAAATGCCTGCAGCCATATATACTGCAATTTCGACGATTTTATAGCCGGAATTCAAATGTTTCGGACATACACTGGACAATAATTTTAAATCCTAGGCCTCGATGATCGCTTTCTGCAAACATTAATTTTTGCTTGCATGAATATTCTTGGATAGTTTTGGAATAGATTTAAGACAAAAAAAATCGATTTTATGAAGCCGGAAAAGCAGACTCCCCCCTTAACGAACCTACCATCTATTATGCCTTGCAGGATTTTTTCCATAACGCCGAGACACACTAAGTGCATGTAATCGAATACCGTGCTGGAAACTAAATTGAAATGAAGCGAAGCAAGAGGGCATTCAACGCAATTGTGATGATCTGTATCTACTATTGAAGAATATCCATTCTCTGTGCGTAGCCTATGATTCGTTCCTTTGCACACCATAACTCCAGCGCGAATATACTTCCCTTTGATCCAGCATCTTGAATAAGGAGCTCCAGAATTGTGCTCGCGATGGCCTAAGGAAAAAGCACGAGCAGGTGCATCTGCAATAAAACACCTTAACCGAACGAGAATATTTGTAGCCTCAAAGTCAAAACCACTCTGAAGTAATTCCTGCATCTCCTCTGCAAACGGTTGGAAGAAAAATAATGCGCTGGATGGTTTTCTCGAGCCTTTAAATACACCAACAATATGTGGACCACTACTCGGAATATTAGCTACTCTAATTTGAATAGGCCACATCAAGATTTTACTAGCTTTGTCTAGAGAAGCCTCGCCAGTGCTGAAATCGATTTCAAGAGTACAGGGATGCATGCATAGAGGAGTCGATGAAAGAAATTTGACACGAGTATGTCGTATGCCCAAATGAAGATACTCGCCTCCGGCAACTTCTTGATGGGAGCAATACAGTAAACGGGTGTTTTCATGATTGTCCTCGGATCAACATGCATGCTCGAGAAACAGCCGTGAGTTTTGATGACTTGTAACAACAGCTTTTATTTGCTTGTGAGTCATGTTTTCTTCCGCGAAAACCATACGTAATTTTTCTTCAAATATTTCTACGTTTTCCGATGAACCAATAGAATCGCAATCACTCACTGATTCATTCGATACGCTATTATTCGATCCAACATCTACAGAAGAAAAACAATCTGAATCAATTCCACTACTATTGGTATCATGCTTCCTGCACACAGAGAACGAAGTAGAAGCTAGATTCTCATTTGAACAATAAACAGAAGACGGAGAAGGAGGCAAGGAGAAAACATCAGCAAAGGAGCAGTCATCATGAGTGATTGCAGAATGATCAGGTGAAGATTATGCTAAATAATCGTCGCGAGCTCTTTCAAATAATCTTCTCCTGCGAGCTCTGTGATCAACACTGCAATTTCTCAAAGGTTTCCTAGACCGTAAACTTTGAAGCCTATACATTTCGCCGTGATGTTCAAGAAGAGTACAATAAACTTTCAAACCAACTAATGATTACCAACTAAGTAAGAAAGCAATAATTTGCGAATTTGCCTCGTTAATGCAATAAATAAAAGAGAAAAATAACTACAACCAAAATGTGTTGCTCTCAAAAGACGACATAATATCCTTACACTCCGACGGTAGTTATGGCCAAGAGTTTTCAGTGTAGGTGTTGCACTACCGTTCATTCTTCAACTACTGACCAATCCTATAAAATACATAACGTATTACGATACATACATACATAATATGTATACTATAAATAAAATCAAGACAAATCTTGAGCTTTATTTGAAACTTGAAAATGGCTAACTAATCGCCTTACAATAATAACTGTTGTCTCTTGAGATTTATCTATATAACTGAAGTTAATGTCAAAAAGAAAATATATATATATATATATATATATATATATATATATATATATATATATATATATATATATATATATATATATATATATATATATATATATATATATATATATATATAATACAACAGCAATTTTATATCTAATGTAACGGGCAAACAACAATCGAAGTAGCATCGTAAGCTTGTAATTAAGGTTATGCTAAAGCCACACGTTACCGGCAATTACGAGGACTCACTATTTTCATTTAATTTTCTATTTTTAATAAATATCTGTCTGAAATATTGTTGTCTCAATAAAAAATAACATCCTGTCAGAGAGATAATTTCTCAAATTTAAAAATTAAGTGAAAAAGGTGTTCCCCCGTATTTGTCACTAACAAGGGGTTTAGCATCATCTTAAATAATAATTTGCACTTTTAAGTATTACAAGTGAGATTTTTATCAGTACTACAATTAAAATTCAAAAATATTATTAAATGTGAAGGTAAATAATTAGATAAATGTTCATTTTTATACGTAGACTGTATTGTAAGTTTTGTGTTTAATTGTGTTTAATGACAACGCTCAAAAACCTGACATAGCAAAAACCTTTCCACTTTTTTCTATACCAAGAGTACACAGCACATCTTATATAAACTTGACAAATAATTATCGTAGACAACCACACAATACCATAATTTCAAAGCACCACTCTTACACCAGTTCGTAATTCATCAATTAAAGATGCAGTCGAAATTATTCCCAAATTTAACGGTTACAACATTTCACTTAGAATATTTTTTGACCGATATAGAGAAGCGTCAAGTATGATTTCGCCATGTAACGAGCCAGATTTAGCGAGATTAATAAAAATGCGCTTATCCGGGCAATCATTAAAAAGTGTACAGCAAATAACTTTCTATAATATGGAGGAAATTATAATGTATTTTGATCCTACCTACGGATCTGCAAAACGTTTTCACGAATTATTGGGCGAGCCAGCAGTCATGAAGTAAAAATACGACGAAAACGTAATTTTATTTTCAAATACATTACAATCAGCCGCACAAGAATCATACGAGGCTGCGTTGCGCGAAAAAAGGCGTAGACCGGATCTTAAATTAGAATTAGAAAAAGATAGTGTAGCATAATTTATTAGCGGTTTGCAATGGGTTATACAAGAGCGAATGGGCACACTTAAGTCTCTGGACGCTGCGATAGACCAAGCAATCGACATAGAGCGTGATTATGCATGCCAAAATACAGAAGAACAAATTAGAATACCACAGCCTCCTACACAAACAAAAATTAGCGAAAAGGAATCCGCACAAATTAATTTAATCGATAGTAATTGATGGTACCGTAATAATGGCGCCGATGCTCCGAAGGCGCTGCTAACTCCCCTAAAAGTACCTAGGCCACGCCCGACCGTGATCAATGCCGTCTAACTCACAGGGGCGGCCGCAACGTGCTACGCAGCCGTAGAAAATACCTTAAACCAAAAATCAATACTCCAATTATGATCCCTCTGCCAATATACCTCAGCCAAACCAAGCCGAAAATGGCACCACTAAAGTATGAAATTATTGCAAAAAGGCAGGTCATTGGAAGAGCGAATGTAGAAAACTTGCATATAATAACAGAATGCGAGAAATGCAGAGAAATGAACGCGGGTTCCCGGAGAACGACGCAACATGGAAAATCTCACAAACCCACTGTCAAAATTATATGAGAAACAATCAGCAATACGATTAATAAAAAAGATTTGTTGTTGCTAATGCTAGACATTGGCGCTGGAACAGCACTTTTGAAAATTTAAAAATAACCGCGTTATGTTCTAGTCGATACTAACGAAATTTTAGGTCTAACTGATATAACGAAAAGTAGCATAAACACTTATGGCAAAGTTCCAATGAAATTTCATGATTTAACATTTTATTTTCACTTAGTACCAGACGATTTTCCTATTGAGGAAGATGGACTGCTCGGCCGTGAAATCTTTATTAATTATGATGGAGACATTAATTACAGAGAACAATATTTTATAATTGATAATTATAAATTGCCTCTAAAATTGCCGTCAATTAAAAATAGAAAAGTACATAAGTTTTTAACCGCTACTTTGACCAAAAACGCAGAACAGTGCATGCAATCGAAGTCCCAACCTTTGCCAAATTCAACCTTAGAATATCGTAATTCGCAAAG
The DNA here is from genome assembly GCA_949152435.1 of Gastracanthus pulcherrimus. Taxonomy (NCBI): domain Eukaryota; kingdom Metazoa; phylum Arthropoda; class Insecta; order Hymenoptera; family Pteromalidae; genus Gastracanthus; species Gastracanthus pulcherrimus. The sequence goes on from OX424576.1 coordinate 62,217,330, forward strand.
TCAAAACCATATACGCAAATCACTTCCACTTCGAAATCCGAAATCAGATATCTGAAAAACGATAATTCTACTCCTAAAGCCGATATTCGAAACCCCGAAAATATTGATCCTAAATTTGAAAATAGTAATTTAAGCCGGCCAAATGAAAAATATAATAATTTGAAATTCAAAAATCAATTGAATTCCGAAATTTGAAAACCGAAAACATAGGAAAAGCAGGAACCGGCCATTCCTAGAAATCTATCGCAAAAATCTACTAAAATTCGTATTCCGAAATTAGAAAATAAAATTCAGAAAAACAAAAACAACGCTGCTAGAAGCAAATGAGACATCGCTTCTAGAAGCTGATACAAAACTGCTGTTAGAAGCAAATAAAAAATAAAAATCAGAAATTAATGATAATGTACTTTTGGAAGGAAGTAAATTTGCTTATGCTGAAATTAAAAATTTCGAAAAGAGTGAGCTCGAATATGAAATTTTAGAAAAATTGAATTATTTATTGAAAGTTATTAAAGAATGTCAACAAATAAATAAATTCTTACCTGAACAGTTTGAGAATATTCAAATCATTTGTAAGCATATACTAGTAATACTAAATATGCTAAAATATGAAAAAGTTAATGAAATCCAAAAATTAATTATGCAGTTGAAAAAGCTAGTTAAGTCTACAGTACATGCAAAGTCATTTTCGGTGTTCGATTTAGTTTCCGGTTACCATAAAATTTTTATAACAAAGAAGATAGTCACAAAACAGCTTTTCACTGTAATTTGGGCGCATTCATTTTCGCAGGAGCCCATTTGTCCTTAAAACAAGTGCATCCATTTTTCTTGCTCTTATCAGGGCACCAATTGCAGGTATGAAAGGAGTAATAGCATTCTTTGATGATATTTATATATTTTCTGAAACTATCGAAGAACATTGGCAAATAATAACTGACCTGCTAAAAATATTAATAAAAGCTAAGCTGACATTGTAACATGATATATTCGAATTTTGAAAGAAAAAAATTAACTACCTAGGGCACATTATAAGCATAAATGGCTTGAAGTCCGATCCAAAAAAATAGAAGCAGTAAAAATTTTCCAGTGCCCAAAACAGTAAAATATATTGAACTATTTCTGGGACTTGCTAATTACACAGGACCACAAAATGAAATCGGAAAAGTCCTTCGACCAAACTATGTGATCTATATGTTTTCGGGTGCTCTGATCACGAATTCGTGGTCCTTATGAGATATACAGGTCAGGATCAAGGTCATTTGAAGGTCAACTTCGTTAATTAGAGAGATATCATATTTTTGACTTCGGATTCTAAAAGAGCGGTAAATTTTATCTTCGGATATAGTTTGATCTATGGTTTCCAGTGACCTCTAGAGGTCATATAAAGGTCGAAAACATTCTTTAAAACTACTGAACCTAGTAACTTGTCATGGTTTGCGAATATCGCGGTAATGACCTATAAAAAAGTTATTAAGCACATATGGAGGGCTTTTAAAATATATACACAGCAAGGCAGGCAAAAAATGTAAATACCTCATATAACGTTGCGTATTTATATGATTTTTTTGCCCGTGTATAAAAGTTCAAGGTTATAATGTATTTAAATTGAATTTTTCTGTCTTTATAACAATTTTAAGGTTATTTTTTGTTGTTTATTTATACATATGAGGGTTTTGATGTTATGTGAATATTTTGATTTTTTCGCTATGTATTCTCTAATGTCTTCTCATGTCCTCTCAAATTAAAAAATTTTGTTCTACGGTAGAGTTCTCGCTTGTCCTCCGTAATTTATGAACGGGAGAACTTCAGTTCGCAGCCCCCTTAAAACGAATATGCGCTCTCAATAACAAAAATTCATGAATCGTGTTCGTTTACTGGCGAAAGATATACGAAGAGATTTTCTTTTTTGTGGATTATTAGTATCTCTCTTGAGAGACCAGCAATTGTCCGACATCATATTTATGTCCCAATAACCTTTGTATCTTTTTTCGACATCTTGAAAGTATTGGTGAAATCTCTCACCCTATCCATCGCCGATGTCCCCCAAATTTTCAGGAAAGTAATCAATATGGGAGTGAAGAACATGAATTATTAAATTCATTATACATCCCATTTCTCTATAATTGCTTAACATTCTATTCACAATATTTTCGTAATCAGCATCTTTATTATTTCCTACAAATTTTTGTTGAACTTCTCTGAAACTTTGCCATGCCGCTCGCTCCCTATTTAGCATTCTTCTTGCAAATTCTTCATCCTTCGAAAAATTCATTAGAAATTGCAAGCAATATCAATTAAAAAAATTAGGTAGAGTCAAAAACAAGCAAAATTTTATTATTACTGATTATCTAGAAATCCCGTTTGCTAAAGTAGCTCTTGATATAGTCGGGCCATTGCCTAAAACTAAAATGGTTAATGAATATATACTTAGCATGTAAGATCAATTTCCAAATTTAAAATTTTTGTTTCACTTCCCGATCAGACGGCTATCTCAGTAGCTGACGGATTTATAAAAAGATTAGTTTGTATTTTCGGAGCTCCTCAAACTATATTAATAGATCAAGGGATTGATTTTCTCAGTAGATTAATGGCACATATAGCCAAATGTTTTAAAATCAAGCAAATAATAACTACCGCTTTTCACCCGCAGTCGAACGATTCTCTTGGCCGCACGCATCGCTAAGTGAATTGATAAAAATGTTTATTTCCGAAGAAGCTGAATGCGATGAATGGGTTGCATTAATCATGCTTAACCACAATTCTGGGCGGAACGAATCGACCATTTTCACAGCCTACGAGCTAGAATTTGGGCCTCTAGCGCGACTACCATCAAGTGATCTTCCCGCGGCCGATGACCTCTCACCTGCGTACGCCGACTACAGTGAAATAGCTTCCGAAAGAATCTCCCTAGCTAAGGAGAGAGCGAAGCGATATTACGACTTAAAGGCTAATCACGTAGAAATAAAAGTAGATGATTACTTTTTGTTGCAAAAGGGTCCCAAGCCTCATAAATTCGACGATACTTATACTGGTCCTTATGTAGTGTTACATATTTGGGAAAATGAAAACATAAAGATACAATTATACGAAAAACAAGCGAAGGTAGTGCATAGGGACCGCTAATATATAAAAAAAACTTAATTATTAGTAACAAATATAAATCAATAAACGATAATTCCAAAACGCCGGTTATTACGCGGATGGTTACGGTGAACTCTATGACGTGATAGTACCCAGATATGTAACAATTCATTTAGAAGACTGATACAATTCGATAAATTTGAATATCGAATATCGGAACATAACTGTATTGACGCGGATTTTGGATATGCGTCTTGAGACGTAATACCTTTGCACGCGTGTCAATCCAACATGTATACGAACCTGTACGCCGCTCACGTGTCAGAAGCCGAGTGGTTGTCGTTCGCCTTTAAGGATATAGGAACCGTGCCTATGTGCTCTTTTCAATTAATTAGGAATTCAATTAATACATATATACCAATGACGCCTTTAGATAAAAACATAAAATTAAGATTCACTGGTTTTCCTTTATACGCGTCATATCAGAAAACAATACACAAACTTTCTGAAACAAATGTACAATACCAACGAGTAATTGTTATAAATAAACCATAGCCCGGTACTATTAGCAATTGTTAAAAACTACCTTAATTGCATACACGTTATTACTTTTTCGCCTTATAATAAATATTTTTACAAACGAATATTGTAAAAATTAATATTTAAGAAATACTTGTTCATATATAAAAGAAAAGAACACCAACACACTAACGACTTTTGATAAGTCGAACCGCCGAGGTACCATGAGAAGGATGGAGTGAGAAGGATTAAGCTACTTCCTTCCCTTACCTTCCACTTCCCCTCACCTACAAAAAACGAAAATTTTCTTGCGACACAAAAAAGGCGCACTACAGTGCATTCGATCACCGACTCTCACGCCCTCAACACCGATAGCTACCGCTTCTTGTCTCCAATCATTTTCAGTTAACCTAAAATGCCGCTAATCAATTTTGCTATCCACATCTTGCCTCCCGACGTGGACAAATCAGTTTTGTGGCGTAAATTGTCTATTACGGCAGCATTTTTATCAGGGAGATGACGGCATCCGCGCTCGAAGCAATTCAACTTAGCCGCAGGATCCTTAGAAGCCCGAACGATCTCAACCAGCATCCAGACTTCAGTGAGACGATCTACGACCCGGACGAAGAAGACGACCACATGTACGAGGAACTCGTTCAAGACCACGTCCCGGAAGATATCTTGCGCCAGTACCGTCTAGCTCGGCTACGAGAGCAAAGAAGAACAGTACGCGCAGTCATATACGCTGCCCAACTCAAAGAAGCCGAGAACGAGAGCAGGTGGTGACCTATGGTTATCTCTTGGAATCACAGCAATTCGAAGGCGAAGGCTTCGCCAACAAAAACACGTTCGGCGAGTGCCAAATATGCGGAGATAAATTTCTAGTTTGGAGAGTAAATAACTTTATGTTCGCTATGCGATAGCCCGGCGGAAGCTAAGGTGATGTTTTATTGAAGTCCTGGGATAAATGTCACTATGCAGCATTTCATTATATTTATATTAAATATGTATCGACGCACCATGTGTATCAACGAATAAATATATAAATAAATAAACTCGCACAACATAAACATTTAATCTCGTAATACATAAAAAAAGTCAAAACACTAACAAAAATCACCAAAACAAAAAAAACAACAAAAACAAAAAAGAAAAACAACAAAGAAAATCAACAAAAAAAAATAACAAACAAAACCAATAAAATTTCATTTTCAAGCATCACGTACACAAACAAGAAAACTCTTGCCCGCTGCTATCGTTACGAAAATATCAGGAGATCATCAAAATCAAAGGGCGTATCTGCCCTTCCGATCTTGCAAGGGGCTGTTTCGTCCACGTTCGTGAGACCCAAAAAAAAGGTATCAGGAACGCAGAAAGACGAAGGAAGCCATCAATGGATCCGTTCGCCAAAAAACCAACTAGCTGCACCTTGCTCGCCCTAAAGGCGACAACAAACCACGAACTCAATGAATGCTGTTCCTAGAAGTAGAAGGAAGAGGAGCCAAAGCCACGTAAGGACCATCCTCAAAGTTTTTCTACGCAGAACCACGGACAAACAGAATGAATCAAGTTATCACCAAGTAACTAATCCCAACGAGGAGGTAACACGAAATTTTATTAAATATATATTAAGACCTATCTAATGCACCGGAAATTTAGAAATTACCCCAAACATAACTTGCACTTCTTATGTACGTCAAATAACGATCTCTAAGTACTTATGTCTTCTAAATGTTGCATACCTCAAATATAAACGCTTCCACATAATGACACATAATTTGCATATACAAAAAGGGGAAGTATCTTAATGTCACAAGTTATATTTCAAGTACTCTATTAAATAAGAATTATAAAATCACGCTAACATATAGGCAAAGCCAACATTATCAAAAATGTAATAAATATTGTCCTTCAATTTCGAGTTTTAATAAATATATTTAATTAAGAATTAGCTGAGATTACTAAACTCATTAGTTTATAAGAAATTACTTATACTCACACTTATTTGTACTTTCCAGGCAACAAAATTAAAAAAAAAAACTTATGTACTCGATTAGAATATATTTTTGAACTTATATTCAATCAATGTGTAATGTACTAATGGAGGTAAATAAAACCCAAACAGTTCGATATATCAACTTTAAATAATTACTCCCTTAGTGTAAATAGTTTTATTAATGTATCAATATTTAAAAATCATAGTGTGACATAACAAACTGGGTTTAATCGCAACCAACATTTGTAACGATTATTATCCGGAATTTAATAATAGCATGTTTAACATATACTTCAACATGTCCTTCGCACTACTCCCGACCTTTCCCTTGAAATAAAATTCCTCTCAGAAGAGCAACAACTACATATCCACTAAATACAACCAGTTCTACATATTACGTGAATTCATAAGAAAATGTATGAAAAATCCACAGAAATGCAAAATTTACTTGTAACGGCGAATAAAAACAGAAGGCCTACATATATGTAACAATTTCAAAATATACCGTTGTACAAATGTTACAAAACCTTGTTTTGCGTCAAGAGAACTGGGTTCTCAGCAGACGTTTGCAACGAAGAAACGGAAGCAATCTAAAAAGGTATCTCATTATCCGGTTTCGTTTCTCACGCCGACCAATCACGGCAGAACATGCCGAGTCGAGCCGACTACAGGGAACCAAGACCTATTTACGTATACAACGTAAATCCCTAAATACATCACAATCTTCTCCTATCGTATCGTAAACCCGTACTTCTTATTTTTACCGCTATCATATTAAATGTCATTTTGCTATCCTGCTTTTGTTAACGCCTCGACTCCCATGTAAATTACGCAAGAATTGACCGAAACTAGAGGCGAACGCGATTTAATTTCATATTAACTTCGCGCCATTTATTGCTTACGCGCGACGTAACAATATAAACCTAAAATTTTGTGTCTTTAAGGTTATGCTTGATCGCTTGCTATTTTACGAAATCTAAATACAAAATTAAAAGGAAATTGAATAAGTCGGGCTTAAATATTCCTTTCCTAATTATATGTATTTTGAACACTATAAAACTTCAAAAACTCCAAACCTATCAGTTTTCCAAAATCTTGCGGTAAATTTTTTTCTGAATTTTCCAAAATTTTCCAAAATTTTCCAAAATTTTCCAAAATTTTCCAAAATTTTCCAAAAATCTCCAAAACTTTATTTTCTAACATTTTCAGAATATTCAAAATTTATAGAATTTTCAAAATTTATAGAATTTTCAAAATTTATAGAATTTTCAAAATTTATAGAATTTTCAAAATTTATAGAATTTTCAAAATTTATAGAATTTTCAAAATTTATAGAATTTTCAAAATTTATAGAATTTTCAAAATTTATAGAATTTTCAAAATTTATAGAATTTTCAAAATTTATAGAATTTTCAAAATTTATAGAATTTTCAAAATTTATAGAATTTTCAAAATTTATAGAATTTTCAAAATTTATAGAATTTTCAAAATTTATAGAATTTTCAAAATTTATAGAATTTTCAAAATTTATAGAATTTTCAAAATTTATAGAATTTTCAAAATTTATAGAATTTTCAAAATTTATAGAATTTTCAAAATTTATAGAATTTTCAAAATTTATAGAATTTTCAAAATTTATAGAATTTTCAAAATTTATAGAATTTTCAAAATTTATAGAATTTTCAAAATTTATAGAATTTTCAAAATTTATAGAATTTTCAAAATTTATAGAATTTTCAAAATTTATAGAATTTTCAAAATTTATAGAATTTTCAAAATTTATAGAATTTTCAAAATTTATAGAATTTTCAAAATTTATAGAATTTTCAAAATTTATAGAATTTTCAAAATTTATAGAATTTTCAATATTTTCGGAATATACAAAATTTTCAAATTATCAAAATTCTCTACAAATATGAAAAATTTCATTTATGACCGGGAGGTAATCGTAATCTCCACCAGCTGTAGCGAGACGTAATCATTACCCTACTCCGGCGGAAACACTCGAAATGCTCAACTTGCCATTCGCTTTAGATTCATGGAAACGGGCCTATTACAAGCACGTGTTAAGAAATAGTATATTGTGCAACTAGAAGGGTAAGAGGGCCATTTCTTACGAGGGTGAAATGCTGAGGTGAGATGGCGACGCCTTCGGCGCTCTTGACTACGACTCGCGTTAAAATCATCACCCGAGCTAGAAATTGCCCTCCCCTTTATTACACACCGTACATTTTTTCACAAGTGCATATAAGGCCGTTGCGTTCTTTAAGCATATAGGGCGAATGGGGAGTTGCACATTTTGAGTCATGCGCCATTTACTTACAGAATGAAATTACAATTTCATTTTCAAAATAATAATTTTCCAGAATTCAAAAAATTTTCCAAAATTTTCAGAAATTTCAAAACTTTCCAATATTTCAAGAATTTTCCAAAATTTTGGAAAACTATTATTTTGAAGATGAAATTGTAATTTAATTTTTTACGGTGTATAACAAGGGGGAAGGCAATTTCTAGCTCGGGTGATGATCGTAGCACTTGCCTCCGTCTCGGGTGTCTTCGGCGCCCTCGACTACGACTCGTGTTAAAATCATCCTCGCTAGAAATGGCCCTCTTAACCCCCTAGTTACACAATATACTATTATTTAGTTAAAACATATATTCTTACCAAGTAGAAAGTATTATTTTTTCTATTTAAAGATTGTTTGACAAAAACTTGACTGCAGCTCCTTATTTTAAATTTATTAACTACATATAATTTTCGATACAATTTACTTGTTACATGTACTTAGTCAAATATATCAAGAATTATCTATCAATCAATTCTCCTACCTGCTCTGATCATAGACCCATCCCGTTTTTATTTAAAAATTCAAGACAGTGTGAGAAGTATTTAAGAACTGCGAATATTTGTTAAGTTTCAGATATTTCATTAGCTTTAATCTCTTACTCTAACTCACTTATGTGTTAATTCAATTCAGATTCAAGTAGTCTAGCAGAAAAATAATTATATACAATCTTGTTCATTGCATTGAATACATTAGCGAATGGAATTAATTTAAAATATCCAACATCTTTGCAAATATCAAAATCAAGACATTTATCGGCTTTTTCAAAAAATTTTACAGTTATTAACAAAATATTCACGGTTTCTATCAATTTTTAAGAAAGATATTAATAAATTGTTCTTCAATAATTTATATGTTTCATAAATTATTTATCTTTGAAAAAAGCATGTCGATTTTACTAAGCCAACAAAGATGATTTCATCGCACAAATATAATAATTTTAACACTTAACTATTATATATGTTTTATTATTTTAAACACTTTCCGAAACATAAATTATTTTCATGAATTACTAAAAACCGATAAAATTGAGTGGGCTCTATTGGGTATACGAGAACCCAATATGTTCCATTAGCTGATTTTATCAGTCCCTGTAGAATTTCCCTATGTGCATATTTTCAACTGAAAAATATATTTTGCTAGTTTGTATGCTATATTTTGATATCTAACAGGTCCGAAAAGAATTTTTTTATTACTTCAACTACAGTAAATGCTGAAAGTTTAGGTGGGCCATATTGGGTACAGTTACCTTAGTTCGTTAATAAAAACTGAAGTGAACAATAAACAGTGATGTGTACATAAAAAAAGTAATTGTGTAATTAAAAAGTGTAAATAAATTATTTTAATAGTAGAAACTGAAGTGAACGATAAACAGTAACATGTGCATAAGAAAATATTTGTGTAATTAAAAAGTATGTATATTAAAAGTATAAAATATGTGAGAAGTTTACTACTGTTATTTGAAGAGTTTACTTAAAATATTGTTGCCGCTAAACTTTATCTAAGGATTAATTCCTGTTTGACATATTATTGATAAATATAAACATTTTAATATAAATTCAGATATATGGATTATTTAAATTTTGTTTTAAGTTCAAGATAATATTTCACTGTGATAATATTTAACCGATAGGAAATGGTGCAATATAAAGATTATTAACTTTTTTAGTAATAAAAATTGTTCAATTTTATGAAACTTCTAAAATTAACTTAAAATATGGTCAGTGTTCACCTTATGTATTCCAGTTTTCTAAATTCTCAATCATCATAAACAATATTCTGAATTTAATTTGGCTATTTGTCATATCATACGGGAACTGAATTATTTTGAATTTTTTTACGTTAGGTACACTTTTGAATCTACAATTAATCAAAATGTATTGTAACTTACTAACTGTAAACTATTACATAATATGATGGAAGCTAGCAATATTAATATTCACAGCTAGATTATTATGAATACAATGACAAATTATTGTGTTATTAAATTCAAAACAATTCTTGCCTGAACAATATGAACACGATGAGGTTCGAATACCATCAATATGGTTAGCTTGACATTTTATTAAAATAAACATTCAAAAACGATTTTTCAGATTTTGATTGTAGAATAAGAAAAGTATACAATATGTGAATGTACGAAAATAATTACCTGCATTGACTATTATTACATTACTGAATTAAAATTAATCTTAAAATATTGTTTACATATAAATTAATAATTCAGCAAACTGGAATAAATCCTGAATAATCTCACAACGAGAAGATCATACCTTTGAGTTCAGAGTTTTTATTAAGCTTTGGGAAATATCTTTTGGTACCTAATAATGAATCCCAGAACCCGTAGTTTGATCTCATACACTCCAGAACCCCATATGCAACTAAAAATATTAGCATGGCTCATACGTATATGCAATATTAAAAATATTATATGTATATAGATAGGTATACCAGCAATATAATAATGAGACACACTGTATCTTCTGCACAGTAGTTTATGAGTTCAAACTGTGTACTGAGCATTATATTTAGGTACCAAAAAACACCATGCACAGCTTCATCAAAATTCGTGATCTGCAGCTATTATGCTTTTCTTGTCAATGTCAACAATATTAAACATTGTATAATAGTGCAATAAAACATTATTAGCTTTTTTCTAGAATCTAGATTGAAATATTCATTTACACATTTTCATTATTTTTGGCTAAAAATAATGGGTAGTGTGTTAGAATTTTGACCTTCAACTGTTATCAAGACTCAAATTTACTAAATATATTATTTACGCTCATTTGATACAATACTTAAGGGGTAACACCACTCTAGCGACCCGACAAAATGCCTAATTTGTACTATTTTTTACAAGAGTAGAAAAGAAGGGATCAAATTTCTTTTTTGAGAGTTTACTATACATATATTGAGGTTCAAAAATATATTTTTTTTCTACATTTAAATACAAAATGGCGGCTATACAGCGAATCTCGTGAGTAGCCATTTTCTCAAACCTCCAAACGGGAGAACACTTTTCTCGAAAAGTATGAGACATGGAACAAAAAACCAAATAAATTCTTAATCTATATAACGTTAACTTTGGAAGTACGTAGGGGTTTTTTTTATTTCAATTTTTGTAGAAATGGCGCATTTCTGAAATAGAAGTCGATTTTTCTTGAAAAGAAAACGATGTAAATTGTTTATAAAAAAACATTTACATTTAATCGAAAAACGGCTACGTACTTCATTAGAGAATCTATTTGTGAAGCTACAGTAAAAATTTCAATCCAATCCATGCAATAGTTTACGAGGAATCTGTTCTGCCAGTTTGAAAAAACCGGTTTCGAGAAAAATGCGTTTAAAGTTTTACATGCACTTAAACCATCGATATTTTTTGTTTACCTCTAATCTGCCATGCCTGCACCATACATTTGGCCATTCAAATTAATATTTGCCTCCTCCTCTTTCTTTCTCATCGATTTTGAATCTAATCGGGCCTTCTTGGATGCATCTGTGAGCAACCCCTCGGAAAACTTGATCCGCCGCTCATCAGTTTCAATGCAGAAATTGAAACAATTTGGTCCTATTTTAAGGATTTTTGACAGGCCATCGTTGTAAATGCCTGCGGCAATATATACTGCAGTGTCAAGAACGTGCTTGCCACTGGAGGCAGATTTCGGAGCCATACACCACACGATTGAGTTGAAACTCTCGTTGCTGTTTTGCGTATATCCGCCGAGGCAACGAGTCAGCAGATCGTCGCTGCTCAATTCAGCATAAATAGGAGAAATTGCTTCAAATACCTCTAGCGGCATTGCTGGCTTGTGTTTATAATTCAAATCTCCAGTGGCCTTGGCCTTCTGACATAAGCACCATGAATCTCCGCCGCGCGGGCATCTCTCGTGCTTCGATTTGTCGTCCGTCGATAATTTATGGTCTAGCGTTGCGTAGATTTAATTGCGCATATTTTTTTATAGAATCATAATTTCTACGTTTTGCTAGACCATAATAAATTGAAAACTCGTCGATTAATTTACCAGTGAGCTTGCCCTTTCCTCCGAGACCTTTAGTTTTCTTTTTTAAATTTCGAAGGCGAATACCCATCCGTTTCTGCACGTGGTCGATGCACTCTTTCTTCGTTACTGACAAATTTTCATAAGGCTGCGAGTCTACGATACCTTTAAAAGTTTTTGAATCACCGTCACCGACGTAATTGGCATATTTAAGTTGGTGTAAAGATTCTGAGCGGTGGAACATCTCAATAACGGCATCCACTTCCATTTTTCCCGCCGAGCCGTCATGGTTCGATTGGCATTCGTTTTCATGAGTTTCGAGTCATTCTTTGTACTCATCCGTGTCATTTTTCTTTTCCCAAAATTCGCATGCCTTACAATATTTAGATTTTACTAAAATATCGACCACTTTGCCAGTACACCATCCAATAAGTGATACAAATCCGAAAAGGGACGTGAAGCCGCGTTTACGCCACGAACCATCGACAAATACAGTAATACCACTTGTGTTTCCTTTTTCATCACGTTTTTTCTTCTCTTCCTTAGCTGCATTTTTCATACCCTCTCATTTAGCGCGCACAGCGAGCGGTCCGAGGCGCTGCCCCAAAATCGATATTTGAACCTTTTAAAAATTATTTGACACTATAGGACCAATTGCATATTATTTTTATGACCCTAAAGTATTGTTTAAGCCGAAAAAAAAATCGATTTTTTGAAAATCCCGGAGTGGTGTTACTCCTTAATCTAGTTTTCTAAATGCTCCATCAATATGGAGAACGTTCTAACAAAAGTTTAATTCTCATATTTGATAGTAATTCATTTAAAACTTTTCCAACAAGTTACACTTTTTTATTCTGCCAATGAAAATGTTTTGTAACTTACTAACAATAATTTTTAATCTGAAAATGGAAACTGACAATATTCAAATTCACATCTCGATTATCATGATCATGAATACAATGACGAGTTAGTGTATTAAGTTCTAAACAATATTTTAGTGGTAGACTGAGTATGAATATCGAGGCATAAATATTAATATGGTTAGCTTTAATTTTTAAAAAGAAGATTCAAATAAATTATTTGTAAATTTTGATTTTTTGTAGAATAAGAAAAGTGCAATATTTGAATGTATCAAAATGATTACCCACATTGAGTAATATCATAATACATCTGAATTAGTCATAAAATATTGTAACATACTGATCAAAAGTTCAATTAACGGATCATTATTTTATTATTTTAACATTATTTAAATATATTCTTATCTTAAATACAATCAACATCTGTAAAAATGCATCTCAATCTCAATTCTAAAAAGTAAATCTAATAAAAATTCTGTATATTGCACTACTTTATAATGCTTTGATATTATTTTAAACTTCATACAGAACTTGCACAATCCATTTTTGTTATTTGTATATTTTATTATGAAAAAGACCAAAATTAGATATTTAAATTGTTATGCTAACACAGTTTAGTATATGAAACATTATATAATATTTGTTACACTATTGTTTAATAACTGCTACAATTAAAAATATTTTTTTTCTTTATTATTAAATAATAAAAATGACAAATAAATGTCTTCATTATTGGTGAATAATTTACTAATAAAGTTTTCTCAACACTTTTGTTTACAATAACTTATTTACACCTTTAAATCACAATATTTTTTGTATGCACTAATTACTGTACATTGTTGTTTATTTCAGTTTCATTATTATAATCACTTTCACAGTGTAAACTCATTTCCTTATTAATGACAAGTCGCAACAAACCAGGATTGTATATTTATTTTTAAAATTACTGTAACATTTTGTAACTCTTTGAAAATTTTTGTAATTATTTGTATCTATTAGTAATTATTTGCAAGTTTTCGTAAGTTTTTGTAGTTCTCGTGTAATTTTTCGACTGAATTCAAACGATTTCACAAAGAATTATCAAAAAAATGCCAAGAAGTTATACAAATTTATAAAGAGTTACAATAAGTACAAAAAGTTGCCGAATTGTAATATGACAAATGTAAATTAAGTTTATATGGATAATCAGGTAAAGGCGGTATCAAAGTCAATTTTTATCCACCCTACTTTACCGACCTGAGAATTCTAAAATATTGGCTATTATTAAAAAATAAACAGATTTATGAAAAATTTAAACGAAATTTGGTGATAAAACAGAGGTCTAGGAAAGGTCCTATATGAAAATAAAACATTGTATAAAAATGTACATAAATGTGTATAAATGTATAAAAGTGTACGAAACTGTACAAAAATATATAGTTCTGTTATAAATGGAAAAAAAAATTAGATCGCATCGGCCTAATGTTCTATACTTTTGTACACTTTTGCACATTTTTGTAAGCTTATGTACATTTTTATACGAAAAATTCCGCTAACTAAGAAGCGTTAAAATAGGCTTTAATAATGTGTAATACTTAAAAACATTTTTTTCCAAGTGCCACAGTTTCTTAAATAACTGAAAGTTTCAAATTTTTACATGTGAATTGATTTATATGTGCCTCGCCATCTATCGGTGAAAAAATCATGTTGAATTTTTTTTCGAAAATGTACATAAATTGATAATAGTGTACAAAAGTGTATATATCTATGGTAAACCCTGTTTCTATTATAACATAAATATACATATACAGTACGTCTCATAACTATAGAAACACCACAAATTTTCACGTTTAAATGTGTATATTATACCTTTTTTTTAAAGAACCTGTAACTTTGGAAGCAAAAATCCGAGGATAATTTTGCAAAAAGCCAATGAATGGAAAATATATTCTCTTTAAAACATTACTAGAATATTTCTTTCGCATCAACATTAAAGAAGTTATCGTTGTTTCATAACTATAGAAACACTTTAAATTTTTAGACCCATTTAAATCAATGTAAATTTTTAATCTAGTATTCAAGTTTTGTTCAAACCGTCCGTGAATTTTTCATAAGTTAATGTAGACACAATATTTTGATAACGTCTTAAAGAGAATAAAATTGTCTTTTATTTGCTATTTTTAAAACTATCCTTGGTTTTTTGCTTCGAAAGTTACAGGTTTTTTAAAAAAAGGTATAATACACAGATTTAAATGTAAAAATTTTTGGTGTTTCTATAGTTATGAGACGCACTGTATATATACACTTTTATATATTTATATACACACATATAGATTTTTTATTTCCACTTGGGGTGATTCAAAATTTCGTTGAAATGCCATTTATATGTGCAATGATATTTTTACTTGAACTTAACACAGTGGTAGACACAATGATACAAATGAAAGGGCAATGATGTTTTGGTTTTTCATAATTCGGTTTATTTATTAATTATTGTAATGAGTTATTCATATCTGAAATGAGTTAAAGATTTGAAGTTACAGATTTCGGCGAGAAATTTGAGTGGCTTGACACCCCGTCGCGTTGCTCCGTTGGGTAGTCCCGTATTTATGCGTGGCCCCATGGAGGCACACAATTTTTGTTCAACAACACAATTCCAATAAAAATGATTTAGTATTAATTGTGACACTTATTGACCTAAATATATGTTATAATATATGAAAAATAATAACAGTAAGCATATATATATTTCATATTTTATAACATATATTTAGGTCAATAAGTATGACAATTAATACACTCATTTTTATTTATTAATTTATTTATTGTTAATAAATTCAAATAAACCGCTCTCGGCTCACGCGCTACCTAGCCTAACCCTATTCTGGGATATCACAGTGGTGTACAGCGGTGTTATACTTTTCGACTCATAATTAAATTGCACAAAAATGAATAATTGTCTATATTCTTTAAATTAACCTTCAAAGTGTCGAAATGATCGTGATTTAAATTTTAAAGAAAAGCTAATCCAAAAGTGCAAATAATTGTACTATCGAACAATGATGTTGTAAAATTTAGATTGAAAAAGTGAAGTTATTGGACAGTGGGTTTTGAACGCAACACTTCTCTCGTTCGGGATTTTCATCAAAGTCGTCAAGAGGCTGGTATTGCAAACATTTTCAATACTGTAAGTCTATAATATGCTTTTAAAGAGTAATCGAGTGATAAATCTTGAATAGTATTCAAAACAATAAAATTTATAAAGAATCAGTAGTTAAAATTAAAGTATTAGGTATAGTAGGAAGAAGCGGCGAATGTGGCGCGGCGGGTTTGTTAGCCACCTTCGTTTTAAATATTTACCTTCAAATTAAATGCATCAAAATGATTTTATTTGATTATATATAGATTCTACACAATACAAACTATTTCTGTTTTGCTTGAATACTACTATGGTTTTTAGGTTTTAAAATATATGTTTTACTGTAAATAATTGTATACCTAATTAACTAGCAGTGCATATACGGCAAATGTGGCGCACAATTTTTTTTTATTATTGAATTATTCTTTTATTTTAGATTTAATAAATCTATACAAAACTTTTGTATAGTAAAGTAGACACGTTTAGCTAACATTTAGTATATTTTTATATTTGATTTAAGCAATTATTTAGCAGATATTTGATAACGAACCTAAAGTGCGCCTACGCTGGATAGTAATGTAAAATTTATATAGCTAGTCAAATTTTATAAAAAATACAGATACGTTCCTTATTGAATAAATGTACTTATTATAATTACATTTTTTATAGTAAATTAGAAGGCATCTTATTTAAAAAGGTAGCATTGGGTTTCAGTAGAGAATCGAGGCGGGTCCACTTCCACCGCTGCTGTAACGTGTTAAGCTACTCGCGGCTCCAGCGTTTCCAGAAGCTGTCTCGGAGCCCGCGAACCAATCGCCAGTGCGTCATGTGATCGAGTTCAGTCTCAACCACGCTCGGTTGCGGGATGGAGTTAAGTGGGCCTCCGATTATGAACTCAGCCGGCGTCAGCATCCTGAAAAGGGAGGATCGGTAGGCAGTTCAACACCATCTCTTGGTGGAAGGGTCTTGGTGGATTTCACCCCAGCCTCTCAGAGTCCTCCTAAATGGGAGGCGGATGGAGGGATGAATCACCATGTAATGCCGTTGGTAGCGAGGGTCCCCGCAACCAACTGCCAATTTAGCTCGGTTGCCAGGAGTAGACGACGAAGTTCCGCATCGGCTCCACGGAAGTTCCTTGCGTTGTCACTCTAGATCTCCAGGGGTCGGTCATGTCGACCGACAAGGAGTATCAAGGTACCAAGGATGGTGTGCGTTGTCAAGTAGCCGGCCAATTATAGGTGGATGGCTTTCGTAGCGAGACGGACGAATACTGCCACGTAACCCTTCGACGTAGTCATGCCGTGTCCATTTGATTGGAGGATTTAGAAAGGGCCCGGCATAGTCTACCCCGCATCTGCTGAATGGCGACGAAGGGGTAACCCGAACCTCATGAAGAGTAGCCATGGCCTATGTCATTGGGCGAGCGGTCGATCTCACACACACGATGCACGAGTGGATGCGAGCCTTGACTTGGCTCTTTCCTCTGACCACCCAAGCGTGCCTGATCGTATGAGCGTAAGTAAGCTGGAATTCGGAGGGCTTTGTGGTGAGCCCAGTCGATCACAAGATCTGCAAAGTGGCAGTGACCTCTTAGGATCACTGGATGTCGCTCATCGTAAGGGAATAGGGAGTTTTGGAGTCGTCCGTCAAAGCTGATGACTCCAGCATCGACAAGAAAGTGTTCTTGACCTCGCTGTAGATCTCCTACCTCAGTAGCATAATCTTATCGTTGGGCGAGCCTGGCGTATATGAAGAATACCTGTTGAAGTTCAGCTGCTCCCATAGGGGACAACGGGGTCGGGGATTGCGGGTCGACCTGTCATTGAAACAGTCGTTGGCAGTAGACGAGAAAATCGTCGACGTACGGCTCCTTTTCGACGGCTTCCACGTCACGAGGGAAGCGACCGTCCTCATTAATACACAATTGCTTTAGAGTCCGCAGAGCAAGGTGAGGTCCGCAGAGCAAGGTGAGGTGCGCAGGTTACACCATACGCAAGTGTGCGCAAAACGTA